>JAKUAC010000013.1:0-389796 GCA_030579135.1 [Candida] danieliae
AAGTGGTAGCTAAGAGACACTTGCCTATTCGGGATGTCGCAACCAGTTGGAGTGGTATTAGCGAAATGCGAACTACCACATCTGAGGCCCGGTAGCGGACCTCAGCCCCGCCTCAGAATATTATATAAGTTAGTAGGAAGCCCATCTCATGAGAGGTTGGGGAGATCTTCCATAAGGAATACAACGTTTCAATTGAATTAACTTCAGTCACAACTCTCTAATCTCCTTAACTCCCTAACATTGGACTTCCACGCTAACATCATAAGCTTCGTTCCTCATGGCCCAATGGTCAAGGCGTCTGGCTACGAAAGTAACCACTTCTGTTGGAACCAGAAGATTCCAGGTTCGACTCCTGGTGGGGAAGCTTCTTTTTTTTCTAGCTTTTTTAGCTTAGCACTCACCCTGAAGGCTCCAGCAAGCGTCTCCCATATGGCGACTATGCACCGCTTGCCCCGATCTCGCCCATCTCTGTGAGTATGCGCTTGGCTGACTGCGCGACATCTCACCCCAGATATTAGTCAGAAGCTGGAAAATCAGCCAGTGCTCACCTCAGAAACAACAGGATGTTGGCGCCCCCCATCAATATCAAAAAGTGGATTGAGGAAAACTTCCATTTGCTCCAGCCACCGGTGAACAACTTCTGCCTCCATCGAGGCGGTGCCACCGTGATGATCGTGGGTGGCCCGAACGAACGCACAGATTACCATATTAACCAGACACCGGAGTATTTCCACCAGCTCAAGGGCCACATGTGTCTCAAGGTGGTCGACGACGGCGAGTTCAAAGACGTGATAATTGAGGAGGGCGATTCGTTTTTGTTGCCGGGAAACGTGCCACACAATCCGGTGCGGTTCGCCAACACCATAGGTTTGGTGGTGGAACAGGACAGACCCGAGGGCGTCAACGACAAGCTCCGGTGGTACTGCCGGTCATGCCGGGAGCAGCTCCACGAGGCCGAGTTTTACTGTACGGATTTGGGGACACAGGTGAAGGACGCGATCTTGGCGTTTGACACCGATATGGACGCCAGAACGTGCAAGAGCTGCGGGGCATTGAACTACTCGAAGCCACAGTGAAGGCGACAAGCTTTGCGTTTTTGAAAACGGACTCAGCCACAATAACGACTCAGTCACGGGCTGTTTGCAGAGTCGACGCTTTGGGCCAGGTCTGTAGGTAGCTCTTTCTGGCTACTCTTGCGTCGGAGCGCAGATCTACATCTCAGCTGTCTTTTCTAATAAATAGTGTTCCGATGCAAGTCTAGTCTAGTTTCTGTTTCGAGCGAAGGTAGTGCTCGCCCTGGTCAAAGACCCAGTCGACAGCGTGTTCCACCGGCTCGTCAAAGATGTAGGGCAACAAAGGCACTATGCCCAAGCCGACCGCCACCGGGCCGTAGGTTCGAAGCAGCTTCGCCTTGCTGTTTTTGAAAATCACCGAGGAGTACCGCACCGCCGAGTGGATGGTGAACGCAGGGAGACCCATGGAGGCCAAGCCCTGGAAAATGCCACGCTTGACGAACATGACGCGCCAGTCGGTGTCAGCCAAGCTGCCGTTCACATCCTGTTTGTATTGCAAGGCAGCCTCTGGACTGGCGACCGGAGCGGCGTTCCACGGCTTCAACCCCGGCGTGAAGCGGCCCTCGCTCTTCATCTTCACCTTCCACGAGGCGTAGGAAACGTCTCCAAGAAGGTACGCCCACGACACACCGTAGCCAAAGGTAACGAGGAACGGGTGGGCCACAGGCCGGAAGCTCTCGCCGATATCGGACGTGTACGCCACGTACCGGTGGGACGCAAGTAGAATGGTTCTAAATCTGTTGGCGTAGGCGGCGTATCTCAAGTTGCCTTCCTCCTCCAAGGAGCTATCCTCGGCTGGGAATACTTTAGTTTCGGTTGACAGCATAGTGCGGGCGTTCGGTCGATGAGTTGGGGCGCAGAAACAGACTCAAGCGGATTTAAGCAATTTGGAGGGGGAATTGCCTTTGGAGGATGTTGATGGCGGTGGCACAGGGGTCCATGCATGTGGATGGAAAGGTGCACGGGTGTAAGTAGCGAGAAGACAAGAGGGAAGTGGAGAGGAAAGGGGCGAAGAGCAGATGGGACCGGGCAATTGAATTGAAAAAATAAAGAGTTAGCGGGCTGTTTGGGCTTTGGTTTGTTCGGGCTTTGATTTATTTGGGCTTTGGGTTGTTTGGGGTGTGAATGGTTTGGGTTTCGGAGTGAGAGTTGCCGCTGGGTATTTGCAGCCAGAGCCACGGGGTGAGTAGGGACATGAAAGGCGGGGAAAGGGAAGGTGGGATGGAAGTAGTTGAGGTCTGGGATTTGAGATCTGGGCCTCGGTTTAGGAAGTAGGGATTAAAGTAAGGCGAGGGAGTGAAGATGGGAAAAATAGAGGCGTCCACCGACTGAGTGGAGACTATGGCGCTGAGTCTGGGGGTGCGTGAACTGCTGCAAAAGGCTGCAAATGGGAGACGCCAGGGCCAGCGATCACGACCGAACAAGAAATTGAGCAGAAGAAGGGGAAACGAGAGGAAGCAGAATCTCCGTCCATTTTAAACCCTGATGCCATTTTGCCCAGCAATGCTCGGGCCCCCGGTTGTCTGGCTCTGTATGGCTTGAGGCTTGGCAGATCAAAAGGGGCCAGGGATCTTCGACATTTTGGGCGATTTGCCGTCAATTCCAGCTCCATGAAAAGCGTGTACCACGGAGTGCATTCAAAAAGAGGAAGGCAGGGGCGGAGGTTAAGGTAGACTGGTCACGGCCTGGTTATGGCCTGGTTATGGCCTGGTTGCGGCAGACTACGGCAGTCGCAGTAGTTACAGAGTCAGGCAGGGCGACACCTCAAGGCACAGCTCAAGCGACCCCTCCAGCTTGCGTTCAATTAGAGCTATTTTGTCACGTGCCGAAACACAGCCTCCAGACTTTTCGAAACAATCACGTGCCGTGATTGTTTGTGAGTTGTAAGACTAATCTGAGTTGTAGGTCGTGATTGTGGTCCACACAGCAAGTGTGGCCAGTTGCAGCCCACGTGACCGCCATGCGCCAAGTGGTCGCAACGTCTATGCACATGGCCGGCCGTGCGGGCCAGTGCCTCGGCCATAGGCGCCCCCGGAGAAGTTAGGGCAGCGGCACGAATCCACCGTTTGTGGGTCTGAGCAATTGCTGACAAACAGCCAATCAGGAAGCCGCCACCAATCAGAATGCCCCACCAACGGCAAGCAAACGCACGCAAGCAACGTGGCCTCGACGCTCACGCGGCCTCCGCCGGCACTCACGGATATACGCTTACGCGGCATATGACGTGACTTTTGCCAGGGCGCTGGTCGGGCTCGGAGTTTTCCCGGACGGCCCAAGCCCGGGCGAAGGTTCCAGCAGAACAGGCGGGCGGGTGCGTCTGCAGGACATGTGCTTATGGAGCGGATCGCCCCGGCGGCGGGCGCACACTATAAAGCTCGCGCACATTCCTCACCCTGGCCTTTTGCCTGGTCAATTGAATTCTTCACTCAATTAACACTTCTAACATGGCTATCACTATTGGTATCAACGGTTTCGGCAGAATCGGCCGTCTCGTCTTGAGAGTCGCTCTTTCCAGAAAGGACATTAAGGTTGTCGCTGTCAACGACCCTTTCATCTCCCCGGACTACGCTGCTTACATGTTCAAGTACGACTCCACCCACGGTCAATACCCAGGTGAGGTTAAGCACGAGGGTGACAAGTTGATCATTGACGGTCAATCCATCACCGTCTTTGGCGAGAGAGACCCTGCCCAGATTCCTTGGGGTAAGGCTGGTGTCGACTACGTTATCGAGTCCACCGGTGTCTTCACCACCTTGGAGGGTGCCCAGAAGCACATTGACGGTGGTGCCAAGAAGGTCATCATCACTGCTCCTTCCTCTGACGCCCCAATGTTTGTTGTTGGTGTCAACCACGAGAAGTACGACGGCCAGACCATCGTCTCCAACGCTTCCTGTACCACCAACTGTTTGGCCCCATTGGCCAAGGTTGTCAACGACGTTTTCGGTATCGAGGAGGGTTTGATGACCACCGTCCACTCCATCACCGCCACCCAGAAGACCGTCGACGGTCCTTCCCACAAGGACTGGAGAGGTGGCCGTACCGCCTCCGGTAACATCATCCCATCCTCCACCGGTGCCGCCAAGGCCGTCGGTAAGGTTATCCCAGAGTTGAACGGTAAGTTGACCGGTATGTCTTTGAGAGTCCCAACCGTCGACGTTTCCGTCGTTGACTTGACTGTCAGATTGAAGAAGCCAGCCACCTACGAGGAGATCTCCCAGGCCATCAAGAAGGCCTCCGAGAACGAGCTCAAGGGCGTTTTGTCTTACACCGAGGACGCTGTTGTCTCCACCGACTTCTTGGGTTCTTCTTACTCTTCCATCTTTGACCAGAAGGCCGGTATCTTGTTGTCCCCAACTTTCGTCAAGTTGATCTCCTGGTACGACAACGAGTTCGGTTACTCCACCAGAGTCGTTGACTTGTTGGAGCACGTTGCCAAGAGCTCTTAAGTGCCTGGCAGGCTCTAGGCTACCCACGCCTCCAGCTACGAAAATCTTCTAGACGAAGATCTGACATGTATAGCAAATGCAAGTTTGTTTAGACGAAGAAATTGTAGCTAGTAATTGAATTCCCTGAAAGCCCGCGCGCTCCATTGCGCGCTCAAGTAAATACTATATAAACCTTGAAGTTCCCATAGATCCCCATTTATACGTACCATGAAGCTTCTACGAGACCATAATTTTGCCATTTATAAAACCTTGTGTCTCCCCACGTTTACCCAAAGTCACCGAAATGCAATTGCGGCCCTAGTGGGAAATTATTTGTACATTAAGTACAAGTCCTCCCACACTGATTTGGTGCCCAAGTACAGCAGTCCCGATGACATGAAAGTGGATGTTGAGAGCTCGCTTATAGACCAGCTGGGGATCTCTTTATCATGTATGATGATCCTGTCCGTTGAGGGTAGTCAAATGGTGGCATTTATCCTGAAGGAGGACCATCACATAGCACTCATACAGTCCGCAACCGTGGTGTTTTTAGTGCAAGCGCTAGAATCGCTAGATTTCGCAAATCCACTCATCCTTCAAGCTGTGTCAATTTCCAGCGATATAATGCTGACGGTGCTCCACGGGTTTCGAAGCCTCGTGGAGGAGAATCCGGCCATACTAGGAGAGGTGGAGATGTGCTTTGGACCACAGAAGCCACTCACCGGGAACTCATTGAAGAATATCTTGGTGACTATTCCAAAAAGGGATTCCGAGCTCGTCTTGAAAGCATCAGGGAGCTCTCCGCTCAAGTTGTTCTACGACTGGCTAGCAGAGAATACTACGCTACAGTTCAAGAACCTCAAACTCAAAAGCTATCGGTGCAACTTGGTAGTCATGACACCAAAGACCCTCAAGCTCCTATGCGATTACGAGACAGAGGACACAATTGCAGAGGTTGTAGCCACGGTGATTGGGGCCGTGTGCGGGCGGTGAAACGAACGGATGTGCATTATGCATATTAAGATAGAAACTTGATAACAAAGCATATGATTGTCAAGAGAACAATCACAAACCCTGTCCATATTATGCTGGAGTGAGACAGCAGTGCCGCACGGAATCTCTGTAAACTCAAGTTGATGCTGGTCATGCTGAATATCAAAGAAAAAAGGAACCCAAATATGAGCAACACAACAACCACAGGGTTATCAAATAGCTCGAAGCGGGTATCTTCGCCCTCGAGATGGGTGAGCGAGAAAAGAATGCCAATGTTAATGCCGGAGATGAAAATAGCGCTGAAGCACAATGCAAAGTACAATAACGAAATCACACTGTCGTAGTCGTGCACGAGCTGAAGACGGTAGTCGTTTTCGTCATTGAGAAAAGTCACGTCATCGTTGATCGAGTCATAATACAGATCAAAACCGCCTCGTTGGTCATGAGCCTGCTCTTTGAGCCCACGGAGCATTGGGTCTTGTGGCGCAATGAATGCGTATGGGAGATGAAGAGCCTTCTTCACCTTGTACTTGAATTTCATGAACGACAAGATGAAGCTGTTGAAGAAGTTGTCCTCGAGATCGCTGTTGAAGTCGAGATACACTAGGTAACTGTCTGCGTTTTCCTCATCATTATAGTTCTCCAAATCCCTCAACTTTTGAAGGTGGAATTCACTATAGTTGTCGTAAGGATTGGCCGTAGCTCCGTGGCCAATACGTTGAAATGGCAGGAGTCTTGATGCAGCAGCGGCAGCTGCAGCAGCTTCGGCTTCTTTGGTTTGATGTGCCTCCTCTTGAATTGAGCGGTACGACATCTGACGCTTGAGGATGATTCGACTTCTATCCTCAATGATGGTGCCATCCAAGCCGTGCTGGCTGTTGGCACTTTCCACGTTTTCGTAGTTTTTGAACAAATTGACTTTGAGAAGAAGTGAGTAATGATTATTAGGCTCGCTTGGAACAATGTTGAAGTAGCACAGCCTTGCGTACTCTAGAAGGCTGAAGTTTTTGTACATGTAGACGGAATTCGTCTTGAGAAAGTTTTGAAGCTTTCTGGGAAGCTTTTTCAAGTGGATCGCTCTGAATTTGTTCAGCAACACGTTGTTGTCGATCTCGGTGGTGAGGGAGTCCTCGAAATTATGCAAATTGGAGTCGTTGGAATAGACACTGAAGGAATTGAAGGGAAATGGATCCATAGAACTTGTGTCGAAGGATATTTTGCGGGAAGGATCAGATGTGGTGAAAATGTTTTCGTCAAGGGCCATGTAAAAATTGTCTTCGTACACTTTGCTGTCGGTGGTGGAACGAACAATGGAGTTGACATCCTGAGAGAAGGGCGAGATCGAAAGCTTGTCAGTCGTACTATCGGCCATGGAATCGCTTTGCTTGTCGCCGCCTTTGTGCAAGAAATAGCGGGTTCTTTCCAACAGAACTTGGAGCGAGGGACGTAGGTTACCGTCAAGAATGTGGCGGACGGTGGCTTGAGTCATATACGACAAGTGCTCATTGTCGAGGTACTCTAGGATTGTTGCCTTGAGCTTGCTTCTCTCCAGAGCATGCAGAACCTCATTCAAATTGAGGTATTCTAAGATGTTGTTGACTGCCGAGTTTGGAAGGCAGCAGTAGGAGTACTTACGCAAGCCTCCGGTGTATGCCATGACGATGGAGACGGCTGACCCTTCGTGGGAAATGATCCTCGAGGGATGCTCATCGGCGTTCGTCTCTGTGAGGAAAATCAGAGAAATGCGGGTAGTGTCAAAAAGTTTCGGGATTGACAAGTAGACATCGATGCTGAGATTAACGTCGTTTCGCGTGGCAACGTCCTTGGGGATCAAGTTGTGCAAGGCGAAGTTTTTCTTCAAGCCAATGGAGAGGTCGAACTTGGCCGACAGATCTATGGAAAGGTCGAAGTTGACGTCTAGGGCCACGTCGTCCGGGGTGGAGCTCTGGGAAAAGAGCGAGTTTTTGGCGGTGGCCATGGAGGACAAGGATGTGTTCTTGCGGATACCCACAGCCGACGATGGTTTGCGCTGTAGAGCATCGTGCAAGAGATGCAGCTCGTGGTCGATTTCCACGAGGAGATACAGCAATTTGGCGGTGAGGTGGGAGGAGTCGAAGTTCATGAAGGAGTTCTTGTTTGTGTAGAACGTCTGGGTCAAGGAGTCGATGAACAGCCTGGAAACCGCCTCGTCCGGATAGTGCTTGGAGAGCTTCTTGAAGATCTTCTTGACTGCGATTTTCTGGACGAGGATGAACTTGTTGAGCTTGCGCAAGTCGATGGAGATCTCGTTGAGGAACTTGTACATGAGGGTGTCCAAGTGGTTGAGCTTGACGAGCACCGGGTCGGTGGAGGCCTTGAGGCGCTTGAACTCGCTGGCATCGCTGTTGAGCTTACGGGCCAACTCGCCGGACTTGGTGATGATGAAGAGATCCAAGTAATCGAAGTTCTCGAGAAAGGCTCGGCGGAGGCCCGAGAGGTCCAGCGACGGCGACTGGGTGGCGTCTCTGATGCGAGCCTTGAGATCGTTGTAGTCGAGGTTATAGTCCTTCCATTCTTGGATCGATAGATGGGCGAGGTTCTTGCCGAACTTCATTTGCTTCGGCGCTGCTGAGCTCGGTACTTTCGAGGACCGAGGCCGAGAGCAAAGTGCGGATGTGGTGATCTGGCTCGGGGCGGTGGGCCAGAGGGCCGGTGGGATATGAGAGGCTTGAGATGCTGTAGATCACGTGGGGCCAGATGGACAGTGGGAACTGTCCGGAGAGGGCGATGAGACAAGCGAAAGAAAAGCAGAGGATTTGACAAGAGCAGAAAAAGCTGTGCCTTGAAGGTGCTACTTAAGGCAGGAGGATAAGATTGGGCGGAGTGCAGGAGCCGCGGCGTTGCGGCAGGAGCACAGCGATAATATGCGAGTTTGAGAAGCAGCGGCTCTTTGTGCCAGGCCACGGCTGCAGGCGCAGGTAAATGGAGGCAGAGGGTTCTTATCAGGCGAGGCTGTAGCGCGGGAGCGCGCAGGGGCACCCCCCAGGCGAGCCACCGGCGGGCACGAGCGCAGCCCCGGCGGCGATAAGGCGGCGGCACGGAGACGGAATCACAGCCCCAGGCGGAGCCAAATTGCCAGCGCAAAACTCGGAAGTGGTCGTGGCTCCGAAGCAAAGGTGGGGGGGCCGTTTTATGAAGGAAGCTCTGGGTACATGGGAGGAGCATGCATGGGATGGGCGGCCGCAGGGTGCGAGGGCTGGGGCGACAAAAAGCGAGCCCAGGGCCGGGGCGGTGGCTGGAACGGAGTCTGTGGCTGAGACATTTAGCTGTGGCGAGGAACAGCGGATCCAGCGCAGGGTTGGGTGGCGAGAGGGGAGAGTGGCGGGTTTTTGCTGCGAGGCAAATTGCGCCACATTGTGTTTTGGAGCTGGGTCCCATTGCTGTGCCATTGCTGTGCTATTGCTGTGTTGTGAGCTTGGCCCTTGCTGGCGCCGAGACTGCAATTTTTTCGCCGGTCGCGGCGATGCGCCTGGCGACCCCAGGCGGCGCAACCGTTGGCGGTTGCGAACGCTGCCAGGATCTCGCCGGGGTCCCGCTTGCAACAAGGTTTTGGATCCTCCCGCCACTACTGAGCCCACGGCGGAAGGCGCTTTGAACGCATATTTGCGTTCTCGTTTCATTTGCTCTCAGTATTTCAGCTCTGTGGCACGGCGCGGCGGGCCGCAGCGGACGGACTGCAAGACCATGCACCAATATACGAGTGCTGCAGAGTCAAGGATTCGTCGCACAGACCTGGGGCTGTTGGTCGACTTGGCCAGGCAGGAATGCCTCGTAAAGGAGACGTTGGAAAACGGGAAAGCCTCGTTGAGAGCAGGAAAACGACAAACACGAACAATGGCAATTTCCAAGAAACGCTGCTAAGAAACGCCACTCTGATCAGTGCCTCCGGGGTCTCTTCCGGACGTTCTCCAGCATGCACCTGCGCGCCTCGGACCAGCCAAAGCAGCGGCCCCGTGCGGGCTAAACGGTGCGCCGCGAGCTATTTGCAACGGGCCGACCGTTCGTGTGACGCCTAGCCTATTCTGCCCAGAGCTCGTGTGAGCCAGCTGGATAGGGGAGTCCGGCGGAGGTCCAAAATCGAACATTCAAGACCCGAGGAATCGACATGAAACGCGCATTGTGAGACGCCTCAACTTTTCTTCTGTGTCTGTCTGTGTCTGCGTTTGTCTTGGCCTGTCTGTGTCTGCGTCGTTTTGTGCCTGTGGTCAGTGGGTGTTTAGGCCCACCCTTTACTCTGGCACTTACTTCGCCTATTTTAGGAATCCGAGAGCAAAGCCATGATTGACGAAAAAGCCTAGAGCTCAGCTTTCTGCTTTGCACGGTCTTCTATGGGGTCTTGGCTGCGGTATGGCTGACCCACAGGGCTATAGTTACTACGGTGCCCAGCGTGGGGGTCTGCACGGTGAGGTTTGCAGCCTTCGGTGAAACACACAGACATTAACACACGCGGATACTAGTACACCCTTGTGGGGGAGCAAAGCCGTGCAATGCTTGGGGCGAGTTGTTTTGGTCAATAAACGGCGCCCGTAGGTCCTTCGAGGGCCACTTGCAGCTCACTCGTTTGGGCTGTTGACAGAAGTTCCCGTTCGGGCCGGCGCCAGCGAAAGCCAGATGTTTTTAAGCTAAGTAGCCGGAGAAAGTTGCCGTGGGCCGCATGGCCACGTGTTGGCAGGGTGTTGTATCAATGTGGCTGGTGGCTGGTTGGTCTGGAGTGGTGCCGAGGTGGGCAGAGCGAGACTGGCCCAATTAGTTGTGCTGACCGTGGCAATCAACGAACGGCATCGATGGAAGGCGGCTTGAGTTCTGGAGAATTTTGTAAACAGATTTTGCAAGACTTGTTGGGCTCGAAGGGTGGGGATATTGGTGCGGCTCAATGGCTGCAAACTGCTATTGCCATAGAAGCACCAGGGAAAAGCATAGGCGAAACGCCCAAAAAGGGTCAAAGAGGATCAAAAGAAGACCAGATTAAAAAAGCCAGCCCACAGCCAGACCAGTAAAAAATGAAAAAGAAGACCAATACAAAGAAAGAGTTTCAGTTGTTCTTGCTGCCTTGGCCCTGGGGCCTTGTCGCCGTCTGTCACTAGTCCAAGCTCTGCGCGGATATCTATCACAGGCATCTGCCTCTTTCAGACGAAAATTTCAAAAAAGCATCCCGTATCCTTTAAGTGATCTAAGCCTTTTCACGAAAGGAAAAAGTCTCATCTCTACGCTGTGCAGCTACGTCTTTCCTCTGTCCACCAGCAGACTATCTACCATGTAATCTCACCACCTAATTCTCACCACCTAATTCTCACCACCGGCGAACAAGATAAGCAAGACTATAAACGCCTTCAGAATCGAAAAAACCTCTTTTTTTCGCAATCGAGTACGTCCAATCGGCGTGCTCCGGAAGCAGTCCGCCCCATGTGAAGCAGGTGTCCGCATTGCACGTGGACGCTCGAGATCTGACATACTGGCTCCCAGGCCCACGCTGTAGGTCACGTGAAAAGCAGCAAAGACCGAGACAAAACAAAAAAAAAACACCAAATCAACAGGCCAATCCTCTTTCCAAATATCCGTTGGCTCTTTCCCGAACCGCCCCATTTCCAGCGCCAACTCCGCTGTGTCCGTGGTGAGCCCCAGAAAAGAGCCAATGGCAAGACGCTACTATCGCATTATCCGCCCGCACGTGAGATCACTCAATGATCGAAATTTTTGCAACCCGCGCACATGCAGGTTTATCGTCTGAATATGGGGTTCTCTTATACACCTACGGAGCCTACACCCAGCTTTCCACTGCAGTTTTGTGTTTTTTCCTTTTACTGAATTTCTCAGATTCTCCGCCTGGACTTCCGTGAAACCCTCCCCAGTCTTTGCCAGACGCCTCGCTACGGCCACTTACCGCTAGCCTGCCTCCAGTACCGATAAGGGTCTCAGTCCTTATTGCTGCTGCTGATACCTCTCCACCAGCCAAAGGGCACACGCTACTCCAAATTGCCCAGAATGGCCTCGTCGCAAATTGAGGCGATTGCCGCCGTGGCCAACCATGTCGGCGGCCCGGTGTTTGCCACCCAGCCAACCAAGGCCGTGGCCTCGTCGTTTGCGGCCTTTGTCCCCACATATACGCCTTTGATCGAAGCCAACGAGCCTTTCTCGTTGGTTGCCGGCTACATCGACGAACAGCAGGAAGCTGCAAAGGCCGCTGCTGAAGCAGAGCTCTCACTGGAAGACACTCACGTCCCACAGGCTCCAAGCACGCTCACCGTGGCCACAGACTCGGCCACATTGTTCAGGAACTTGCCCTTCTTGTCGTTGCACGCCTACAAGTCTTACCCCGTGGTCGTGCACGTTGACATTGTCTCCTTCGACTACGCCATCGTCTCTGCCTTGACCGACTTGCAGTACTCTGTGTTGGTCTCTCAGAACGCCGCAGACGCTTTCTCCTACTCACAGGCTGCCTACGCCACTGCTGCCGCCAAGGCCCAGACGGTGTTCCACTTCTACGCCCCCTCCACCGCAAAGGACTCGGCCAAGACCTCCAAGCCCCTGGTCGGCGCCGTGGACTCTCTCGCCGATGCGCTTGCTGCCTACAACATCCAGCCGTTCCTGTCGCTAAATCAAAAGGCTGGCGCCAAGGACGCCATTGTGTTTTTGGGCCAGGTCACCCCCGACCTCGTGTCGGCTGCGACCGCAGAAAACGCATTGATATACAGCATCAACGTGTTCCAGCCCCTAGATTTGAAGGCTTTGCTTTCCCGCATCCCGTCCACCGTCGAGAAATTGACCTTGGTCGAGCAGTCCTTCAAGGTCTCCTCCTTCTCGCCTTTGCTCTTGGAGTTCTTCAAAAACTACTCCACATTCCAGCATTTGAAGAACTTCAAGACGATCGTCGGCGCCAAGTTGGGCTACGTGTCGCCCGAGACAACCAGATCCGCGGTCGCCAACCTCTTGGCCAACACCAGATCCGAATCTCCTTTGCAGAATGTCTTGTTTGGCAAATCGACCGAGTTGTCCACAAAGGCACACCAGAAAAAGCAGGCCGACAAGGCTGCCGGCCAAAAGCTGGTCTACGACTTGGAACAGGCTTACTTGAAGGTCCTTTCGCAAGTCAACGAGCTGGCCACGATTTTGAATGACTTCTCCGAGGATAGCGTTGGTCTTGCTTCCAACCCAGAGTACGGTTTCGGCTCTTTCTTGTATGCCAAGTCTAGGCAAACCAAGCTCGCCAGCATAATTGCAAGTGCCATCCAGATCAGCTCCTTCACTGCATTGAACAACGAGAAGTTGATCGAGCTCTTGTCTCGATGGTTGGTGCATTACAGAGAAGGAAAAAAATTCTCCGGTGTCGAAGCAATCATTAAAACTTTGAACGCAGACGACTCCGACTCTGCAAAGCAAATCCTCGAATTCAAGGAGTACCTTGAAATCAACTCCAAGTGGTTGGTGGGCTCCGACGCTTGGTCGTACGACTTGGGCTCGTCCGGTGTTCACAGTGTGATTTCCTCCGGCGAAAACGTCAACATGTTGGTTATTGACTCTGAGCCATACTCGTCCAAGAAGCTCAACTCTATCAGAAAGAAGGACATTGGTTTGTATGCCATGAACTACGGCAACTGCTATGTTGCGTCCATTGCTATCTACTCCTCTTACACTCAAGTTTTGCAAGCATTCATTGAGGCCGAGAAGTTCAACGGTCCCTCGATTGTTTTGGCTTATTTGCCATACGAGACTGAGTCGTCCGACATATTGAGCATCTTGAAGGAGACCAAGTCTGCAGTCGACACCGGCTACTGGCCTTTGTACAGATTCGACCCATCCGTCGAGGATGAAGAGTCCAGATTCGTGCTCGACTCCTCCGCTTTGAGAAACCAATTGAAAGATTTCTTGGACCGTGAAAACAAATTGACTTTGTTGGCCAAGAAAAACCCTGAGCTCCTGAGAAACTTGACTGCCTCTGCAAACAGCGAAATCAAGAAACAGCAAAAAATTGTGGAAGATGAGTCCTTCAAGCAATTGCTACAAGGCTTGTCGGGTCCACCATTGACGATTGGTTTTGCATCCGATGGTGGTAACGCTGAGGCGGTTGCCAAGAAGATCAACAGACAGGCTTTGGGCAGAGGCTTAAAGTCTGTGGTTTTATCCATGGATGACATCTCTGTTGAAGACTTGCCATTGGAAACCAATGTGATCTTGGTGTCCTCTACAGCTGGCCAGGGTGAAATTCCAAACAACGGTAAAGCATTTTGGGACGCTTTGAAGCAATCACAAGACTTGGACTTGTCCTCTGTGAAATTCTCGGTCTTTGGCTTGGGTGACTCCAAGTACTGGCCAAGAAAGGAAGACAAGCACTACTACAACAAGCCTGGTCAAGACTTGCACGCCAAATTTAAGCTTTATGGTGGTGTCGAATTGGCCGAGTTGGGCTTGGGTGATGACCAAGACCCAGATGGATTCAGCACCGGTTTCGACGAGTGGATTCCAAAGATCTGGAAGGCACTTGGCGTTGACAATGTTGAAGGTGTTGAAGAGCCAAAGCCATTGACCAACGAGGACATGAAAATTGCATCTGACTTCTTGAGAGGAACAATCGCCGAGGGATTGAAGGACGAGTCCACCGGTGCCATTTGTGCTGTTGACCAGCAATTGACCAAGTTCCACGGTATTTACATGCAAGACGATCGTGACATTAGAGACGAGCGCAAGGCACAAGGCTTGGAGCCAGCATACTCTTTCATGGTTCGTCTTAGATTGCCAGGTGGTTTCGCCACTCCTCAGCAATACTTGAAGTTGGACAACCTTGCAGACGTCAGAGGTAATGGAACCTTGAAGATCACCACCAGAGCAACATTCCAGTTGCACGGTATCGTCAAGCACGACATGAAGCCAGCCATTAGAGGCATGAACTCTGTTTTGTTGGACACTCTCGCTGCGTGCGGTGATGTCAACAGAAATGTCATGGTTTCTGCTCTCCCTGAGAACGCCAAGATTCACGACCAAGTTGCCGCAACTGGTGCATTAATCTCTGAGTATTTGTTGCCACAGACCACCGCTTATCACGAAATCTGGTTAGAGGGCGCTGACGAGAGCGACAAGCCAGGGGACCGTGAAGCTTGGGAGAACAGAAAGGATGGCCCAAAGAAAAAGAAGACTATGGTCGCAGGTAACGCCTTAGTCGACTTTGAGCCACAATACGGACCAACTTACTTGCCCAGAAAGTTCAAGATTGTTATCACCGTTCCACCATACAACGACGTCGATGTCTACGCCCACGATATTGGGTTGATCGCCATCGTCGAGAACAATGAAGTCATCGGGTACAACCTCTGTGCTGGTGGTGGTATGGGCTCGACTCACAACAACGTGAAGACCTACCCAAGAACTGGATCCATGATGGGATACGTCTCTAAGGACAAGGTTCACATTGCCTGTGAAAACATCATGTTGGTGCAAAGAGACAACGGTGACAGAACTAACAGAAAGCACGCCAGATTGAAGTACACCATCGATGATATGGGCGTCGAGACTTTCAAGAGAACCGTCGAGGAATACTGGGGAGAGAAGTTCGAGGAGCCAAGAGCTTTTGAAATCAAGAGCAACATCGATTACTTCGGCTGGGTGAAGGATGAAAGAGGATTGAACCATTTCACTGCCTTCATCGAGAACGGTCGTATTGAGGACACTCCTGAGTTGCCACAGAAGACCGGTTTGAAGAAGCTTGCCGAGTACTTGCATGAAAATCAGCTCTCTGGTGAATTCAGATTGACTGGTAACCAGCATATGGTTGTCTCCAACATTGAGGACAAGGATCTTGACGCTGTCAAGGAGATTCTCGCCAAGTACAAATTGGACAACACCAACTTCAGTGGCTTGCGTTTGTCGTCGTCGTCCTGTGTGGCCCTTCCCACCTGTGGATTGGCCATGGCGGAGTCCGAGAGATACTTGCCAGAGTTAATTGGCAAGTTGGAGGCTGCCTTGGAGGAGTACGGTATGAGACACGACTCGATTGTGATGAGAATGACCGGTTGTCCAAACGGATGTGCCAGACCATGGGTGGCTGAGGTTGCTCTTGTCGGTAAGGCACTCGGAGCCTACAACTTGATGTTGGGAGGCGGCCACCATGGACAGAGGTTGAACAAGATCTACCGTTACTCGATAAAGGAGGACGAGATCTTGGCCATCCTCAAGCCATTGTTTAAGAAGTGGGGTTTGGAGAGACAGGAAGGCGAGCCATTTGGAGACTTCTGCATCAGAACCGGGGTCATCCAAGAGACCACGGAGGGCAAGTATTTCCACGAGGGCATCCCCGAAGAGGCCTAGAAGGGAGATAAAAACGTATTTAATAGCATGCATGAGTATTTATTATGGTTATAAAAACAAAAGAGGTTGTCGTACCAGTCGATTAGTGGTCTTCGGGTCGGGGTGTTGGGTGGACCGGTCCAGCTAAGCGCCCAATGCTTATTGACACTGACTTCTGCGCTCACCTCTTCTCAAGCTGCCGGATCTTGGCGATGGTTGGAGACGTCCGGCGCTCCAAGTCCAAAACGCTCAGAAGGGGAACGTCTCTGACGGTCATGCTGACTCTATTCAACCTTCGGAGGGTCCGTTTCTCGCATCTCTCGGCAGCACGCTCTGCAACCGCTCGTAGGTAGACGCTCTGAGTCTGGCGGAGTTGCCGTAATTGCCGCAAAAGGCTCTCTTTTTGTTCTTTTGTCAATGGCATCTGTTGGCAGAGTATGTTTGTTCCACAGGGAGGTGGATGCGTGTATTCGCCGGAGCCCTTATGAGCTGCGCACGCCCGCGTTGCCTTCATACCTCCACACTTCAGATACACAGTAACTCCCTAAGAGCCAGCCACCAAACACAATCGCCATGGTTCTCGAGGCTACGATGATCTCGGTGGACAACTCCGAGTACATGCGCAACGGAGACTTTCTAACCACACGATACGAGGCGCAGATCACCGCCACGGAATTCATCTTCCAGAATAAGCTCAACTCCAACCCAGAGAACACGGTGGGGTTGTTGTCACACGGCGGCAATGGTCCGCAAGTGTTGTCTACATTGACCACTGACTTTGGTAAGATCTTGTCGGGAGCTCATGGCACCAAGATCCACGGAGACAACCACTTCTCGAGTGGAATCCAGGTGGCGGCGTTGGCTTTGAAGCACCGTCAGAACAAGGTCCAGAGCCAGCGAATTATTGCGTTTGTGGGCAGCCCCATCCGCGAGAGTGACAAGGAGTTGGAGAAGTTGGCCAAGAAAATGAAGAAAAATAACGTCGCCGTGGATATAATCAACTTTGGCGAGGAGCACGTCAACACCGCCAAGTTGGAGAAGTTCCATGCCGCGGTCAACAACCACGGCAACTCACATTTGGTCACCGTGTCGCCTGGCCCCCGTTTGTTGTATGAGGTCATTGCAACCTCGCCGATCTTGGTGGAGGACGGCTTTGACGTTGGAGACTCCGGCGACTTCTTCGGCATGGGCGGCGTTGACGCCAACATGGACCCAGACTTGGCTTTGGCATTGCGTTTATCTTTGGAGGAAGAGAAGCAGAGGCAAGAACGTGAAGCTGCGGAGGCAGACGCAGCCAAGGGTGCTGACTTGGGCAAGATAGACGAGGAGGAGGAGAAGGAGAAGGAGGAGGGCAAATAGATTCAAAGAACGAAAACAGAAATGGAGAAGCGAACTGAGCGAGTCGATGTATATTAGTCATCAATTCAGGCAAATAAAACATTATTGTGCTGTTGAGTGAATCTAGTTCCCAACGCTGCGCAGTGGGGCCGGTTGGGTGCACAGAAATTTGGGTGCGAAAACGCTTTTGTGTTGCACCCATTTTCTAGCCACTTTTGAAAACACCAGCATCGTCACTTTTCCCCCCATGCCAGAGCAATTGATAAAGGTGCCAGTTCAGACATTGCCGCCGTACCTGGCCATGGCGTACGAACGTCTTTCTGTCACCGTCTCCCAATTTCTCCACCGATACTCAAAGGTATGTCTGGTAACACCACAAACCCACAGCGCATGGAGTCATTACTAACATTCAGGGACGTTCGAACTTATCCATGGTCAAGTGCCCCGAATGCATTGAAGGCGCTGGCTTTTTGGCTCCCCCAGATATGTACAACGAGCGGGCCCGTACTCCGGTGGTGGAGCGCTACATGAAGCTCGAGCACTGGAAAGACCGCCAATTCCTAGACTTGACTGTTGCTCGCGTGAGGGAGTGCCTCAATAGAAACGGTCAGCAGGCAGGTACTTTTGGCATAAGCATCTCGCTCGTTCGAAAGTCGGCCACGTATGTAAAGTACGAGTCCAGGTTGACGTATCGCGAGCTTCCAAGATCAGTGCTGCTTGATGCACATACTATTCTATCGAAAGACAGCTTCGTTCTTGCCGATGCTTCCAAAGACTGGCGATTTGGTCAAAACCCTCTTGTGGCAGGCAGCCCGCACATACGGTTTTACTGTGGCGTTCCCTTGAAAACCACCGACGATATTGTCCTTGGGGCACTTGCAGTCTTTTGCTCCGTGCCCAAACCAGCGTTCCCTTCCAAAGCCGTGGGAGAGCTTGCACGGATTGCTGCGTCGTTGATGGAATCACTTAATGCCGACTACAGCAATGCTTCCCTAGGTGCGAGTACAACAAACATCGCTACCACAGACCAAGAGATGCGTGAGTTGGCCGCAAAATTTGGCAGGGCCACAAGCAGCAGTGGGCGCATGACCATCTTCGAGCGAGACGGTATGGGTAGCTGCTACACACACAGTAGTATCTTCCGTTTGGCGCATTACGAGGAACCCGAGCTGGTGGCCAAGAGTTTCATGTCAAATTTCCACAAGAACGAGATCCGCAGACTGTTGAGAAAGTCCCACACATTCAAAGACGCTCTACGCATTCTAGCACTGACGATCTTGTCTTACCACAAGTTTGACTGCGTATGTGTGGTTGAGATCCGCTACGTACAGCAGCGGATAGTTTCGAAGTCATCAGCCACCGACAACAGTCGGATACAACTTCACAAAGCGTCATATGGTCGCGAGCTTATCAAGATGCAGCCCGCGTTTGAGAAGTGTCGTTTTCGTCTTTTGGCGTTACAGGGCACGGATTCGGACTTTGAGAACACGGATATACGCATCTGGCAGGAGGCATACGCCAGCAAGTACGGTTGCTTGATTAGTGACTGTGAGACAAGCTTTGAGTTCAACTCTGGCGTTATGATTCCTTTCCATGAGTGCAAGCCCAGTCTTTTGCAAACGAGCAAGAAGTCTTGGAGCCATGTGCGGGCTGAGATCTTTCTTCGAACAGGTGGATACATTCTCGGAGCTTTCAGCAAGTCAGCGAGTCACAGCGAGTTTAGTCCACGCGAAGTTTCACGTCTTTTTGACCACGCCCGTCTCGTCGCCCCATATCTTAAGAAGAAATGATGGCAAGTGTTGTTACATGCCCATTTCACGCATGATATCTAGCTCTTGGTCTAGCTGGTCGTCTTCGTCGTGCATAAACTCTTCAGGGATTTCCTCGTCGTCAACCTGAGTGTGGCGCAGAGAAGCAGGTGGAGCTGTGGTAGCCGGTGGAGCATTGGTAGCTGGTAGGTCATCTTCGTCGTCGTCGTCACCTAGGAAAAGACCGTTTGTAGTTCTTCTGTTAACAGAGAGAAAGCCCCAGTCATCTTCGTCGCTGTCGTTACCGTTGGAAGCGTCATTGGCGGCAGTATCTGCTTGAGCCTCTGGGGCATCGTAGAGCTCATTGTCGGAGTTTTCGGACTGCAGCTCTTCCTCGAGGATGATGCCCTTTTCTATCTTCTGGCGTCTGATTTCGTTCTCTAGAAGCCCTCGTCTGTACTGCTTCAAGGGTCCGGATTTGTAGTTGCGAAGCATGCGTAGGCAATCGTGGAAGGTTGCCCTGGGGAAGAGACTGTGGCACCATAGCTGGTAGAACAGCAAGACTTTCTGGAGGTTTTCGACCTCTGTGGCGACTTTTAGCTGGCGAGCCGCTGACTTGGAAAGAGAGCCGTTCTGGACCTTTTCAGCGTATTTCTTATCGTTGTTCCGAATGGACTTGGCCAACTTTGGGTAGTTCTTGGAGATCTGGGGAAGCCCACGGTGGTTTTCGAAGAGAAGCTCATCGGACAATTTCGGGACACGCACCACGCGACCAAGGCGTAGCGGCTTGTCGAGGCCGAGGATGTCGTTTTCCAGATCCATCTTGGTTTTGTTGATCTGTAGCTGATGTAGGTGTTATACTTTGCAACCAGACGCGACGCGCGCAGCGAGGTTACAGGCGAAACAGTACTGTAAGAAGGAGAGAAGGAAAAGGGAAGATAAGGAAAAATAATAAAAAGAAAAGAAATTCTGAGAGGAGAACTGCCCAATACTTAAGGCTTTGAATTGGAATATTTCCCGGGCCAATTCTCTCGCATTGAGTGTATGTGATGGGTTCTCCCCAGGCGGCTTTCCCAGGCGGCTTTCCCAGACGACCGGGTGCAAATAGCGCGGGCCTCAGTCAGGGCCTCAGTCAGGGCCGCAGTCAGGGCCGCAGCCAAGCCGGTCTACAGCTCAATAAAAGAGACCAGGCCAGGAGCTCTGAATCAGCAGAAAAGGCTGAGAGAGCTATCTCACTAGATCGCCATAGTTGGCAATTGACGCCGAGCCGAGGACAAAGCGGTGGTGAAGTCACAGGCAGCGTCATGCTTTCGGGAGGCCAATGGCTGTGGAACGTGCTACCCTAAAACGGAGGAGCCGCGGAGGCAGCGAGGATTACGTGAAAACCAAAAAAGCCAGTCATGGCAAAGCACGGCTGGGGCGGCAAAACGCAGAAGAAGCGGCGTTTGCATCAGGTTTACGAGCTAGATAAGCGAATGCCTCAGAAGCTTATCGCAGGTCACGGCTGGAGAGGTGCAGGGGAGAGGGCAGACTGGGGAAGAGGGCACTGGGGGAGGGGATGCACGGGTGTAAGTGTGAGGGCGGCGGTGGGCGAGGAGAGGGCAGCGAAAGGAGCCATCTCAGGGTAAATACGATGATTCCAGCTTCAGTTAGGGTCGCGGAGCAGTTTTCGGGACGACGGGCCCGGTTTCACGGCCAAACCCCGTGTTTGCGTATTTATTCACCGGCTCCAAGTGCACCCACTAAGTGCTCGCTTTAGCGACTGCCAATTGCAGCAATGGGATCATATCACAAACCTCGGCCTGGCCCAACCTTCACCCATAGACGACAATCCCTTTTGCATTCTAGAACCTCTCAGAGCAGTAAGACCCTGGAATGCGCACTGTAGAATTAATAAAAAAATAATGAAAACGGTGAGAACGCCGTTGCAATTATCTGCTGAAACGTCACCGTACCTAAGATTCTGTGGGCAGCCGCCTCTGCCTGAGTCGCAGTCTCCTGCCCTGGCGCCAGTGAGACTCCAAGCAGACAGTCATCTACACTCAGGCAAGGGGCTAATTGCACCATCCAAGAACCGAGAATCGCCGAGAATCTCGCCGAAGTTCTTTTTGGCTTTTGCTGGGATCTCCCGTGGCCCAACACACCCTTGCACCGTGGCCTGAACAGGGAATGGCTGCCCCCGAATCTGGCGCAGCAAGGGCCTCAGGCCGCGCAGGTTCTGGGGCCGGAAAAACCGGCGCCGAGCCTTCATGCCTGCCTGATCTAGCGGTTGCCGCCTGTCTGCCGGGGCCAGTCTGCCATGCTGGCCCGGCGCACGAGGCTTGGCCGGGCCTGCTGTGCCCACCATTGCTGCGGCGCCTGGCTTTCGCAGTGGCCCCAGAGTAGACCCGGCCCCGCGGGCCGAAGGTGCACCGCACTGAGCTGTGGTTGTTCTCCGCTTTGGCTGATGAACTTGAATAAACACTATCTTGGTCTTTTGCCGTGCGCCCGCCCCAATGCCGCGAATACCCGAGCTGGTGCCTCGCCTTCTCTAGCCTGCGCGGGCCCCCCTCTGCCATCGATCTCCATACTGCCGCTGGCGCCATGGGGCGCCTAACCTGGGGTCCCCTTGTTTCAGCTTCGGCGCCTGCACCTCGGAGCAGGAGCGCAGCGAGGCAGCACCGCCGTCCTGGCCTGGGGTATAAAGCCCGAGCGATTTCCTTGTCGGGTCCCGGTTCTCATTTTGGATCTTCTCGGATTTTGCCCCTTTTTCTTATTTATTGCCCCGAACACTCCTCCAACCTCTGCGTCCGTCCCTTCTTCTGCACTCCTCGCTGCTGTCTCTGTGTTCCACCTGCAGCCTTTCGCAGCTCTCTGCAACAAACGTCATAGCGCCTGGCCCAAACAAGCACATCTACAAATAGCAACGCTGCTCCCCGCCAGCGCAAAACAAGGGGAGAATACCTTCGGGATCTTGTTCACAGACTAATCTGTGTGACTGAGTGTTTGCTGTGGATCGTGCCTCTCCAAGCTTCGTGTTCTTGAAACAACATACCGGGCTCTGGCGCAGGAACGTTCATAACGCCCCATCCAGCAAGTGCTTTGCAGCATTTCTGCCACAACACAACCGATTCGGGACAAACAACGACTAACCACAACGCAGGGCCTTTGTCGTTTTGATACAAACCTTTCAAAGGAAGAATCCCGCCAAGTCCGCCCATTCTACACGGGCTCTCCTCCGCGCCAAACCTAAAATACGAAGCCCCACATAATACCCCAGGCACCGTATCTGGACCTAATTGTTTCCGCCACTTTTCATTTACTACGCCGCCACTAGCCTAGAAAAGAGGGCACCCCCGAAAATGGTCTCGTTCAGCTTGCTTCTATCGATTTTCACCTTCTGGTACCCCTTGCTTCTCTCGGCCACGGCGCTCCAGAGACCGGGCCAGAACGTGGAGTTTCTTCTAGTCTACTGGCTCTACTACACATGCATCAACAAGATCCAGACGTACTTCATGTACGCCAGCGACGTGCCCTTCAAGCTGTTGGTTTACGCCGCGTTCCAGTTTGTGCACATGTGGATGTTCTACTGCCATGGCTGTCTTGTGGTAACACGCTACTGGCTCCCGTCACGATACGTGCTCCGAGGCTTGGACTCCATTCTTGATCAGTTCGTGACTACGGGAATTGTCAACAACCGCTTCGTCCAGCACACACTTCAGCAGATCTCCACAACCATCCCTCCCTTCAACGAGATGCTCATGTTCGGCCAGGCGCTCCGCAGACACCACCAACAGGCGCCCAACCGTCTATCGTTCCTTGATTTCAGCGTCGACTACTTCTGCTACCTTGATCTGGAGGCAGACTTGCAGGTGCGCTACCTCCAGTCTCGCTCAGGCATGGGCTCGTTGCTCACCTCCTTACTCTCGGTGAGAGGCTCCGAGGCAGACACTCCCCAAAGCACCAGCCACCGTCGCCGCAACTCCAGGACTCCTGTGCGGGACCCACCGGGACCGTTGCCTGACGACAACATCTTTCTCCGCAGACCGGTGACTTCGCCCGGCAACTTCGGCTCCGGAAGTTCCAGCAACAGCCCGCGCGAGCATATGCGCTACTCCGGCACCACCAGCCCCGACTTCATCCGTACTCCGCCATCGAGAGGTCAAGCTTCGCCTCCCGAGCGGCAGATCAGGCGCTCCGGATCCGACAAGGCTCTTTTTGAGTCCGGCTTCCGTCCCACGGGCCTGCAGTCTCTGCAGATGGTTCCCCGTAGGAAGTACGACAGAGACGGTGGCGGAGAGCTCGTTGCACCCAAACCCAGAGCAGTGAGCAGCAGCATCATCAGGGAGACAGAGCGCCATGGCAGACCTCGTTCCTACAGTTCTGGAGAGCCTCCGTATCCTCACATGGATACTCACGGGTTCTAAGTCTCACTTCTAATGGCTGCAATTCCACGCCAGGAACATCTGGCCGAGCTTCGGTCCCGCTCCACGTTCGAATCGAACGCAAACACCAACACTCACAAACACGCATTGGCATATATGTATTTATAATCTGTATTTTATTGGGCTCGTCACACATTCTGCTGGCTGCAACTGCAGCACACTAAGCACCTTCTACATAGTAGCGCGCGTAGTTCGTCTTCACCACCATGTACTTGGCGGAGTATCTTCCACGATTAGGGCAGTTTTCTGTGCAAGCCGAGATCGGCAATGACAGTTCCAAGGTCACGGCATTGGCCATTCGGGGGTCCTCGCTTGTGTTGCTGGTAGGGCCTCGCGGTGACTCCAGCGATGCTCATCGCTACCCCACAGAAGTGGAGGTGAAGCTTCCGATTCGAGATGCAGAGCCGCTTCAGGCGCCGAAAATCACAAATATCAGCGTCAGAGGCTCCGTGCCGACGGCTTCTATTACTCTTTCGGTGGACGCCTCCCCGCAATCCGTGGCAGAGTCGGGGCCCCTAGCCTTCACCGCCCTCTCTGCCTCAAACAGCTTATGGCTGGTGAAGGACCTTCTACGAAAAACACCCAAGAACTCCGACAACGTGAACCAGTTCCGATTCTGCTGTGTGAAATGCAGCGCCACCTTCATAGAGTCGGACAACACAAAGTTTGTCGACATGCCTCTGGAGTACTGGCACGAGATGATGGACTTCTGGCACTGCCACAAACCGCACCAGCCACACCACGACAATCACGACAAAAACTACGACGGCAAGCTAACGCCTCGTGCCGGATACGCCCACTTGGGCTCTACTTATATTCTCCTACCGCCACAGGATGGCACGTGCTCCAATTGCGGAGAAACACTCGGAGTTGCGGAGCACGGAGCTCTCAAGGTTCCAAAGTGGAAGCTCACTCTCCGCTATGGCACGAAAACAGAATCTTTCGAGCCGTACCTCTTTGTGTACTTTGCCCTTTTGGACCGCATCAACTCTGCTGGAACACGCAAAATAGCAATCTCGCCGTCCGACAAGAGCTCACAGGGAATCCGTGTATGGATCACCAGCGTTGGCGTCGACGTCTGCTGCAGCGGCAATGTGTTCTACGACAGCCTCAAGTTGCTATGTGCTCCCGTGATTGAAAATTCTATAGACGACACTTTGGAGGTACCGCGCGAGGTGTGGCAGTCTCTCACCCAGCACTTCTCCCAGCAAACCGCCAGTCTTCCTCATGTCGCTCGAAACGTAGAAATGACCGATGCGGGTGCAAAAACACACTTCAGCTTGTGCTTTCTTGCCTTGTCTTCCTAAATTTTCGTTTCAATGATTTCCTTGATCGCTGGCACCACTTGTTTGCGGGACGCCGAGATCTTGCGCTGATTGTACACTTTGAAAAACACCTTCTTGTTGATCTCTTTCAACGCCGACTCCATCTGTGGCTTCTTGTAGACATTCTCGTCCAACTCAAGAGTTTCTGCATACTCGGCTAAGTTTTGATACGTCTTTTCTTGCGTGGCGTAGCAGAATTCACGAGCATATGTGTCGGTCTCTTTCTGGGTGTAGGACGAAGTGATCACTGCCACGTCCAAGTTGAACAACTTCTTTTGTTTTTCCACTGTCTCAACGACCTCGCCTACCGAGAACGTTTTCAACATCCAACTGAGCGGTTTGCCCACAGAACTGAAGCCAACATTGACCTTTTCTCCGCCTTTGGTGATGAATTTGAACTGCTTATAGTCCTTCCTCAAGATATCCAAGAACAGGAACAGGCTCAAGTCTTTCTTTGCAGTTTTCAACTCGGAATAAAACGCCTGGTATGGATCCTTACCGTCAGCTCCGTACCCTGCTAAGATCGTGCTGCCAACCAAGATGTCCTTGTACTTCGTGATGGCTGCGATGTCGCCTTCTTCAACCTTTTGAGTCATGTTGGAGGTATCAATCAAGAGCGGACCCAACAAGAGCAGCACCGCATCGACGTCAGCAGTTTTACTGGAGTCCAATTGAGTCAGCCAGTAGTTGAACACGAGCGACGAACATGATCCATTGCTATGGATGATTCTGGGTTCGGCATCCAAAAACACCTCTTCGTCCGCGTGATGGTCAATGATACCAGACACCAGCAATCTCTTCTGCTGGTAGAGCTCGGTCAAAACTTCACCCTGAAGATTGCAATGGTCCACCAAAACCACGTCTAACTTCGTCTCTGGGTTGGCGTCTGCAAATGCACTCACGTCCTCCAAAAACCAGATCAAGTTGCTGCTGATCTCGTGCTGACCAAGCAACAACACAATGTCCTTTCTGAGCTTCAAATCTTCCTTGGAAATGTTCACAAGAGGCACGTATGGTGGCTCTGCCGGGTACTTCTTGTGGTAGAAGTAGGCGTAAGTGATTGCGCTCACTACCGAGTCCATGTCGGCGGACTGGTTTCCTGTGACGAGCTTGAGGAGGCTACGGGGAGCAGACTTGGCAGCTGCCGACTCCAAAAAAGCTCTGACTGTCATGATGGTGATTGGAGAAACAGATCCAATCGGTGATCTGAGCGTCTACTAGGTGCGGCTGGACCCTGTCTTCTACCTGTCTGCAGTATTACTTAGTTAACTACTGATGCGCTTAATTCACTAGAGTATATTTCTAGCGTCATCGTAAATATTGATTTGAGACTACTTGCTGTAGTGCAAGACAATCTCCAACCACTGTCTCTTCTTCATCTCCTCTGGTGGCAACGTGAAGTTACCGTAGGTGATGACCTTCGTCCACCAGAAAAACCAGGCGGTACCTGCCACTGTAATGAAAGTAAGCAATGCGAGTCTGGTCTTGTAAATACCAAGAGGTGCAACACCGTTACGAACGGTGGTGCCTCTGTTGGTGCAGAGGAACTCCGCAAAGCCACCAGTGAACAAGGCAGCAATCAAGTGTGCTGGCAAGTAGTGGTGCAAGAACTTTTGTCTGTTCATCAAGTAGAATGGGTAGTAGTGGGCGGCCCAACCAATAAACAAAAAGCCCAAGGTGTTATACATTCTGGACTTGGCAGCTGGGCTGACCATGTGGTATCCTCTACGGCTGGTAACCAACTCGGCGAGAACAAAGCCGACGTAGATGGCAAGGAAAGCCACCTCGGCCCAGAATCCAATAACGTTACCAATGAAGAAAATCTGCTTTCTCTCATCATTGTCGTTCCAGAAAGAAACACCAGAAAAGGCAAGCGGCCATGTCTCAGGTTGCGTAGCAAAAGGGTGCTCAGAAGTCAATTGGTTGTTGTGCACAAACATCAAGCCTTGCAATTCGAACCATTTCTTAAGGAAGGATCTCTTCTTGACATCCTTGGGCACGTACTTGTTTCTGACGTCGTTCTCAGGCAAGTTAACGATACTGTCAAAGGTCCAGATGTTGTCCTGGTCTTGGACCTTCTTGTTTCCACTGACCTCTTGTTGCTCAAGACCCCAGTCTGGCAACAACTCGTCATCGTGAGTCCACATGGCAACCACAGTGTCAACGTGAACGATTCTCAACGGGGTGCCCTTGGTCTTAACAACCTTTCTTTTGTTTTGGTTGCTCTTACCTCCCTCAGCCAAGCGCAAGCGAAACATTTGTTCCGTCTTTCTTGTCTCAATGGCCTCTCCGTGAACGACAACAAATTCCTCATTGGTGGCCTTGAAAGGAGAAGCAACATCATGAGTCAACAAGTAACCGCCAGTTCCAACATGTCTCAAACGAATGGCGTCATTAGTGTACACTGGGTCGCTCTTTTGCTGACCTTCCGTTGGAATGATCTCCCATTGAGAATTGATGTCTGTCATCTCCTTACCTTCTTGGTCAAAGACACAAGTCACTTGCTGCAAGTTCGAGGAAACTCTGCCATTTTCGTAACGCAATGGATACACATGGGTGTGAGAGTGCAAGAACGACTCGGTCTCCTTGTGCTTAATGGTGATGATGTCGTAGTAGTTGACGGTTCTGGACAATTTTACCAATGGCGACTCGTCTAAAGTCTCTTGGAAGTCTGTGGACATGAAGGCATCGCCTGGACCAGACTTGGTAAGGATCTTGAAATGCAAGTGAAACCAGTACAAGTAAATGCAGAAAGGGACAATAATCAAGGAGAACAAACGGGCGACAAAGTGTTGACCAAATCTCTCGAGAGTAAGACCTCTCTTGATGTCCAACAAAATCCACAACTCATGAATGACTGCGAGGCCAATGGTGAAGTAGGTGAACACACCGACATACTTTGTAGAGATCACGCACGACAAGGAAACACCAGTGAGCGACAACCACGTCCACCACCATTGAGTGAAAGGTTGACGACGGTAGACGGAAAACTTACAGTAGGAGAAGACTGTGAGAGCGACACTCAAAAGCAAGGTAGCATCCAACAAGATCAATCTGGAGTCAATGACATGGGCATTGTCAAAAACAACGATGGAAGAGGACAAAACACAGGCCAAAACCGAGAAGTTGAGTGTTTTCATGGTCAAAAACATCACTGGCACAATCGCCGTGCCTTGGATAGCCAGCAACGCACGGTAAGCCACGTAAGGCACATTGTTGGCAGTGTAGCTGTCGCCAATGTTCTCAAACTTAAACTTTCCATCGTAGCCAACCAACCAACCGGCAAAAGCAATGAGCAATTTGGCAAATGGAGGGTGCAAGTCGAAGAAGTAGGTGCCCTCCAAGTAGTAGGAAGCGAACTTTCCAAAGTGAACCTCGTCGAACACAACCTTGTCGGGAAAGCCAAGAATGCGGAATCTGAGGAATGCAGCCACAACAGTCACGACAGCCAACGCAATGTAGTAATGGCTGTCGGGCTCTTTTTCAGCTGTGATCTTGGATTTTTCCAACACATCATGCTCCTTGAGCACCGGTTCCGGGGCAGCGGACCGCTTCCCCCTTTTCTTGAGCACTTGCGACATGTCTTCAGAATGAAAAGTCTGCCAACTAGGAATAAAACAATCAAGGGATTCGAGTTGTTGAATTGTCGCTGGCGTTGCACGATTTGTGCTACGTGGTACATGCACTGTTGCGTGCACGTGACCGCGGCTTTGAGCTGTCAAGCGCCGAGCGTTTTGCGAGCAAAAAACACGCCTGCCGTTCCATGACTGCACCTTGAGGCGGTACCTTTTGTGCGCAGCTTGTGGCTGCGTATTTGGCTGCGCAATCTCACATTGTCTTTTTAGACCGCTTTTGGTACCCTCCTCTTCCTTTGATGATAGGAATGCTCGTGCTGGATGCTGCGCGGATTGGCACCTGGTTGAGCGGCACCAACTTCTGCACTTTTTCGGGCATCGCCGTCGACGGACCGGACGACAGCGACATGCTCCGCAGCGACGCTATCGACAGTTCCCGAGGCGGGAAGGCATCAAGAGGCCCGGCGGCTCCATCGGCGAATCGGCGGTCACTACCTGGTTTCTCATTGTCTGTTGCCATTGATGCGTATTCTGCAAGTGAATGGTGCATCGAGCCATCGTAGGCACTTCCTTGGTTGGCCATGCCTGGGATGCGTATTGGCTTAGCTTTGGAGAGCTGTACTATTCTGGCGTTCTGCTCTTCCAACGTCAGCTCGTACTTCACCAATATCCCATTGAGTTCTTTGATCTTCTTTTCGTATTGTGCGGCTTGCTGCTGCACTAAGCTCGTCACCTCGGTCTTTTTGCTGGCCAATTCCATCTCATGTTCTCGGGTCTTCTGGTCAATTCGTGCAACAGAGTGGGCAAGCTCATCAGCCAAAACCTTGTTTTTCTCCACGAGCACTTGCATCTGGATATCAAATTGCGCCATGGCCTGCTCGGTCTCCCTCAATTGGTGGCCTTTGGCCGGCTCTTCCTTGTGGAAGCCATTCTCAACTTCAGCCTTTGGTTGCTTTTTCGCAAACTGAAGCTCATTCTCAAGCTTCACAATCCGTTCATCCCTCTCCATCAAGTCCCTCTTGACGTTCTCTAGTGCTCTGCGGAAAGCACCGACATCACGCTTTGCACTAGAGTCTTCAACCTTGTACCTTTCAATCTCTACATGTAACTCTTCAACTTTGGCGAGTAACTTTTGGCTCTCCGCAGTCTTTTGTGCAATGATCTTGGATGTCTCCATTTGCAATGTTTTTGCTGACTCAAGAACAGCTTCGCTCTCGGAAACTGATTGCTTGTGGGGCACATAATCCTTCACCAGTGTAGCCTGTTCTTTCATCATTTTGTTGAATTTGAGCTTGAGTTTAATGTAGTGTATCTTGTTCAAATGCTTCATATAACTGGAGAATTCTAGCTCGTTTTTCATAAGGAGAAGCTCACGTTGATAGAAGTCCAAAGCACTACCAACATCTTGGCTAGCCGGGATGGAGTCTGCAGTCACGTTTCCTTCAAGCTGTTTAGAGAGCATGTCCGACGCCGTAGTTGTGATCCCCAAAAGATTTCCAGCCACAGCATGGGTGGAGTCTGGATTGATCATCGTCAGATTTGATGAGAGAGTAGGCGAGGACGTAAAAAGCTTCTCATGAACGGTGTAGAGATCAGACAAATAGTCTTTCTTTTTGAAGTCTGGCCCTCTGTCCTCGCGAAATGTCGATTCCGAGCTGATGCTGGCGCCGTCAAAGTCAAAGGCCTTGAAGCGGACCTCGTGTGCGTCGCTTTCAGGCGATGCATAGTTATTGTCGAGAACCAAGCGCGTAGGAATAATCGATACCCTTCGATCAAGATTCTGCAAAAGGCTTGGCAATTTCTGCTCGAAGTTTTGAACCGTGGGGCTCATCATGTCGAAAGACAGCTGGAATGAGCCTCGGTTGGAGCCCGGCCGTGAACGCTCTGTTGGGGTGAATGAGCTCGGAAATCCCTGAAAGAGCCGCCGCTCGGAGCCCTCGCTGCCAAAACTATGTGAAGAGTTTATCTTCTGCAAGACTTTTTCGGGGAGCACCACATTGTCGGGAACCGTAAAAATGATCTCCGGATTGAGACTGTAGCATGCAAGCAAGACTTCCTCTTCTCCAACATCATCGCCCTCGTTTGTACGCAATATCCACTCTATTGGGTTCTTTAGTTCTTGTGTGAGACTCACGTTGTTCATAAGGTTGGGATGCAACATGAGACGATGCATGAACTCGGTTGTTTTCAGGCGGACTGTCGTTCGAATTTCCAGATTTTGAAGATTGTCAACCACCATTTGAAGTTCTCTGCCAAGTAGCTTCGGAGGGTTTCTGGCGAGATACTTGTCTGGAGAGCCGGCAAATGCAAGCAAGTTGATCGGGAACAAGCCGTATAGTAATGTCATGAGGTACAGGTAGTTGAACTCGCCATCGTTGTAAATTTGCGTCTGCATGACTGATATGTTTGGATCGCTGCTGGCGACCTCCCACCCTAGATTGTTTAGGTGGTTTGTGGCCATTACTCCTTGCTTCTTCCAAGTGATCAAACGAGAAAGAATTGCCAAGAGCTCAGGTAAGTAGGCCAGGATTCGATGACAGACTTTGCATAACACCATGAGCAACACGCTTAGACAGCCGCCCAAAATAGTCTCGCTGGCGTCTAGTGATAGAGATACAAGCAAATTGCGGAAAAATGGGGTATCGATGATGGACTGGACGCGAGCAACATTTGAGGAGGTAAGCCGTGCCGCTAGAGACAAGGCCTTGAGTCTTTTTTTCAGCAGACAAAAGCTGGGGTCTATTAAGGTGAAGAACTGCTTTGTGTTCCGGAGTCCCCAATCTTTGAGGAGCGACGCTGCGTTCGTTTCTAGGAACCGTAGGCGCTCGATGTGGATCTGTGTATCCTTTTCAGCATCGGAAACTTCAAGGCCGATCATTTTGTAGGCGTCTGCGTCAGTGCCAACGTAGTTACGGAGAATGTGTTGCATGACCATTTTGGCAATTGCTCTTCTTCGCAGCACTAGGGCGGCGTCTGGGCTCGGCAGGATCTCTAGCGTTAAAGATTCAATGAAGAAGCGGGCTTTTGCCACGAAGCCAAGGTCAAACCCGGCGCTATCAATCGCTGGACGGAGATACGTTCGTAGCCATACCTCCACTTCTGCGGCTGTTAGCGTGGGAGCGAGCCGAGCTAGCAAGTCTAGGAAAAACGTCTCTCGGGAGATTTCGGCGGAGTCGCGGATGTATGCGTCATAGGTGTCTCGTAGACTGTCGTTCACCGTGGAACTGAGAGTCCCAATGGTATTGTGGCTCTCGAGGAAGCTGTACACCGTGCTGTAGAGCTGCTTCACTGCTGGCGGCGGGTCTGAGGCCCAGTCTGCATCGGGATCCCACGTATCTAGCACGACGTGTAGGCTCTTTACGAGCGATTTTGTCGACGACGGCATTTGGGCTGTTTGTGCCTCATGAGATGCCTTGGAGGCAGCTTAGTGTGGAGTAAGTGCAGGGAGGCACGGGTGCAAGTGGCTGCAAAAGGGACAGTGACTGGCGTACTTCGAGGGCCACGAGGCGAGAAGTGTTGAAGATATCATAGAGGGTTTTTTGAAGGCATTCAAAGTTCATTTCAGGGCTTTCTTTTGGCTAAACTGGCCCAGCCCAGCATTTGTAGTGCAAGGTTAACAACACCTGCTAGTGCAGGTCTCTACCTTCCTAAGACAGCGACACAAACGCAAAAGAAATGATTTTGCTCGAGATCAACCTGATCTGCAGGACCATTAGAGTCCAAATTATAAGGAACGTCGAAATTTCACCTTCTTTTGCGGTGTTTCATAGCTGTGGCACTATGGCGGAGCACAGACCTGCACCCTACCCCCACATTATCTAAAACCTACACTTTCAATCAGGAATCACAATCACTCAATCTGCCACACCACAGAGTATAAGGACGAGAGAACATCATGGACACTCTGCCGAAACAGGAGATGGCGGGCGCCCCAGAGTTTTTCGACGCACAGGACCCAGCGGTCCAGATTGAGCAGATCACGCTCCACCTCAACGACCGCCTAGCCCAGTACGATAGTATAGCCTCGAAGAACGACTATGTCCAGGCAGCTCAGACGCTCCCCGATGCCATGACGGAATACTTTTGTATTTTAGCCAAGTACAACGTCTCTGCACACCACTGGCTCTGGCTCTTGGCCCTAGAACGAATGGCCCAGATCTGCCAGAAGCTCCTGGAACAACGTGCTTCGCTTGTCCCGACTTTCGCCAGGTTTCTGGACCTCAATGTCGCCGGCGCCACTGCAAACTTGCGTCCGCTAATCCAGCAAACAGTCAAGCTATGCGAGGTGTACTTCAAAACACTAGACCCACGAGTCTTAACAGTCGACACCGATGCCGCCTTGACGAGGCTGCACTACTTCTCGCTCCTTAGGGTATGTCTAGCACTCATAGGGCCCGACCGGGCTTTGTCGGTCACCACTGACCAGCTTCTCAGCGCGGTGGCTGCATCTCTTGCAAACTACTACACGCAACTTCTACAGTCCTTCGAAAACGACGAAAGCCAACATACAGCCTTGTGTTGCGAGCTACTTCCAGTGCTCGTGAGCTTTGGCAGAACAGCTTATATTGCCGGTATGCCTAGCGCAGTTCTTCCGCTTATGTTCGAGAAGGACGTTCCGCTAATTACAGAATCGTTCCTTCCCCACATCATATACGAGCCGCAAGTGACCCTTGAGGATGTGGTGGACTTTCATCGTTTCTACGCATACTGCCTAGTGACGTGTCTGGCCGAAGCTGCAAAGCTTGATATGCGGCTAGTCAAAAAAGCTGATGTTTTTTTCAAGATTCTACTACGCCTTCCGAACCTCCATTTGAGTAACTACCGTACCGTTCCCCAGGAAGGCACTGTTGATTCCAAGCACATCAGCGCAAACGACCGTGAGGAGCTTTCGTTTTTTTTTCTTTTCAATTGCCTCTTCCGGATGAATACCTTGGCGGATGCTGTGAGCCCAGACAAGCTCTTTGCCTCCGAGAAGCACTTTTTCTTGGGCCACTTCAACAGCAAGCTCTCGGTGGAGCTCGACGTATCAGCGTCTCTGTCTCGGGCCGGCAGTGTGGTTTCTATGAGTCGCATCTCTGAAGCCACAGGCCCTGTTTCCGAAAATCACCTCACCATGAGCTCAATATTAACTGAGGGCACCTACAAAGAGAAGGTGCGCTTGGTTTCTGACTTCTTCACCTTACTCGGTGACGATTCGCAATTTGGCTCGATGAGGCAGTTGATCAGGACATTTGACTTGAGCAATTTCAATCCCACTTATCCCCAGGTAAACCACGACGCTTGCGAGGCTCTACATGTTGCCAGCCGAATCGACTTGCAATTGTATCCGGGAAAGCTTTTGGTTCTCAAAGCTATTGATAAGGTTGTGCGCTTGTTACAATTACGGAGCCTATCATACTTTGAGTCAGTGTTCCAGCAATCTTTCGATGCTGAGGCAGCCTTGAAAAATTGCTTCAATTCACACTACTCTGTATCTCAGGTTACACAGGTTGCTGAGAATCATGAAAATCTGCAACGAAGCTCTGAAGAAGCCCTTATACAGCGCCAGCTCGAGCTTCTTGAGATGATGCGGGATCTCAAAGAATGCTCGCAACTTCCGCTTTGATGCTTTCTGGCGCCACCACTAAGCTAGGACAGCATCGAGAAAGCCAAGTTTGATATTGTTAATGATTTATGGTCTTCTAGGGGGTATAAGGCAGCGGCTTCAAAGTATTAGGTATGAGAGGCAAGCGCTGCTACTAGAATTGCTCGGAATTGCTCGCCTCAGCTTGATACTACTGGCCCTTTACTGACGGCTTATCGGTGTTTAAGCGATTTATGCGATACAGCAGGCACGGCTTGGAGCCATTGGCAGAGCAAACTTCAAAGATTCTACCAGGTCAACTGGGACTGTGTGCCCGCTCAGATCTCGCGATCTTTGGCTTCTCCGGCGCCTGTGCTCAAGAAGATGCTGATGTCGGTGGGCTACTTGAGCTAGTTCAGCGTCATAAAGCTGAGAGCCCACGCCAACATCAGAGACGCGCACACTATTTTTGGCAGCAATTCCTCGGGTCAGCGTACGTGGAGAGCTTGGATGACCTGGAAGTCTCGCCTGCGCCTCTTTTCGACAACAGTGTGGAGGGGTAATTTGTGGTCACTAGCACCGTGCCTTATGCCGCAAAGCTCTGCGACTGCGATGTCGGTTGCAAGCAGGGTCTCAGGTATGAAAACAGGCAAAATAGCAGATTCTTCCAGCCAAAAGGTTTCGTATGTGTGCGAGACGGAGCCACTGGTGTTGACAACGACAATTGCGGTGACGTGAAGGCGCTGGGGCCCGAGGCGCCAATTGCTGCAAAATGCCGTTTTCCGCATGTTATTTTTAGGCCGCCACGAGCAAGAAAAGCCCCGGCCGCGCCAAGACTCTCGCCGCATCTGGACCCCACTCTCCCACCTGCCCTAGGAAAACATGACCGATGACAAATCTTCCGCTGAAGAAACCCTGGATTTTTGCTTTGCATAAATACACCGCTGGCTTTCATCTACCAAGCCGTCGAAGCCCGAAACGCACAGTCCTCGCGTCCAAACGGCCCCACGCGGTATCTCAAGCTAACAGCCGAGACTGCGCCGCACTCTGTCACGCGGCAAAAATAACCACCGAAGGCACTCGCCGTATTTCCACCACCACCTACAACCATGCTTTTCTCCAAAATAGCATTGGCAGCCTCTCTCTGCCATCTCACACTTGCCAATGACACGCCGCAAGTGTCGCCGTTGAAATTGGACTTTGCAGTCTACCGAGGCAACTCCGTGGCTGACGCCCAGCAAGGAGCCTCTGCCCAGTTGGTCAAGCGGGCCACCGACGGCTACGAAACGTTGGAGTTGACCAACGTGGCCACGTACTACCAGGTCACGTTGGATATCGGCTCCAACGAAGACAAAAACGAGGTTTTGATCGACACTGGCTCCTCCGACTTGTGGGTCATGTCCCACGACGTGTCTTGCGATGCGACGAGCACTTCCTCCACTTCCAAGCACCGTTTGCTAGACTTGTCTTCTGTTCCTAAGATTAACAACCACAAGAGGGCCACCGCTTCCACTGCTAGTGCTGCTTTGGGTGGTGGCACCTGCACCGCGTTGGGCTCCTTCAACACCGAGGAGTCCACCTCTTTCAAGAGAAACTCGTCTGCTCCAGCTTTCAGTATTACCTACGGCGATGGCACAAGCGCCACCGGCATTTGGGGTACTGACACCGTCGTCTTCGGTAACTACACGGTCAAGGACCTCAGTCTTGCGGTCGTCAACGAAACGTCTTCCACCGTCGGTGTGTGCGGCATTGGCCTTGAAGCTTTGGAGGTCACCTACTCCGGCAACTCCATGAACCCATACACCTACGAAAACCTCCCTGCCCGCTTAAAGACTCAGGGTGCCATTAGCAAGGTGGCCTACTCCTTGTACTTGACATCCTCCACCAAGGAGAAGGGCTCCATCTTGTTTGGTGCCGTGGACCACTCCAAGTACACCGGAACCTTGTACACCGTGCCCATTGTCAACATTTACTCCGACTATTATCTGAAGCCTATTCGCTTCGACATCGTTCTTGACTCCATCTCCTTGAACACTTCCTCGCAGTCGGTGACAGTCTCTGACTCGCACATCCCTGCTTTGTTGGACTCTGGTACTTCCTTGACCTATCTTCCGCAGGCAATGTTGCTGTCCTTTGCCTCGCTGGTTTCTGCCTCCATGTCTTCTTCTGGCTACTACCAGCTCAGTTGCAAGTACAACTCCGATTCCATTAACGCTACCTTCAACTTCTCTGGCGCCAAAATCAACGTTCCAATGAACCAGTTGATCTTGACCCTGGGCTCTGACTGCTACTTGGGTATCGTGGAGCAGGCTCCCGACAGCTTGACTGGTACCTACTACGCTATCCTCGGTGACAACTTCCTTAGAAACGCCTATGTTGTCTACGATCTCGAGGACTACGAAATCTCGATTGCTCAGATGAACTACTCAGCTTCGGACGACGATGAAGACATCGAGGTCATCACTGACTCAGTTCCTCTGGCTACCCAGGCTGCGCAATACTCGGCCACTGCTCTTTCGAGTAGTGTTGCTAGCTCGAGCCTGGGTGGAAGAGTTTCGGCTTCTGCAGGTTCTAGAATCGTCTATTACGGCAAGTCGCTCTTGATGGCGATTGGTGTCTATTCTGCATGCTGCCTCTTTTAGGTGAACTCTCAATGCCTTTTGGGTCACCTCAAGACTTCTTCGAACTTCCAAGCGCGGGCCATGGATGCCCCATTTTCCTTCGCTTACTCTGGTGAGACAGCCGTCTGTAGGAACCACTTGCCATTCATTGCATCTCATCCATTTCAGTCATGATTTACTTACCATTGCTTCTATAATAGTCGAAAAATGCATAATCTTAGATTTAAATAGACTTTGTAAATAAGGTCGATTTCTATTCCATACATTCGCCTTTGATCTGCCTCCAAAATTACATACAAACAAGTCGATGATAAAAGGCTCAAAAAGTTTTCGTTCGAAAATGCTTCACTAGCTCAGTTGGCAGAGCGTCAGTCTCATAGCAAATGTTGTGAAATCTGAAGGTCGACAGTTCGAACCTGCCGTGGAGCATTAATTTTTATTTCTTTGAATACCTTTCATGTCAATTTCAAAATTCGACTGATCGCCATTATGTTTTTTTCTAATTGGCTTTTGTGTTTTGTATATACTATGGTGTATGGTGCTTATATAGTTTTTTCCTCAGTAGACGGGGTGCCGTTTGTCTCTTCCTCTCCCATCTCAATTGGCTCCTTCTCATCCTCAATGACAATGGCCTCCATTCGCTCCTTTGCTTCGTTCATTTCAATTCGTCTGGTGGACCGCCGTCTAGGAAGATTTGGAACCTCTTTCGTGACTCGTGCTCTTCTTCGCGGCTTGACTGCCTCCACCTGAGTTGGGTCTGCGGGCCCAGATTGTTCGGTCACAGGATGTTCGATCACCGGTTGCTCCGTCAGAGGTTGCTCAGCCACAGATTGATCGACCTCAGGTATCTCAGTCTCTGGCTGTTCGGTTGTAGTTTGACTGACAACAGCGTGAGCCAGACGAGCGGCTTCGTCAGGACGCGTCTCAGCAACTGGTTCTTCCATTACTTGCTGATCAGCGTCTCTTGAATCCAGCAAGATAAGAGTCACTCGACCCTCGGTGTCTGCTTCAGTAGCAGTAGTACCATATGACAGCGTATGCTCAACATATGTAGACTCTGCAGCGTCATGAAATGAAGTGTCGGTATTCATCGACTCGTCGATATCACTCACCACTATTGGCTCTTCCACATTAGTTGGCTTGGCGGCTCGCATTGCAGGGCTGGGAGCTAGCCCACCAGCAGCTTGCCACTGGGACGGAGTAATCGGAGAGTGCCTCGATACCTCGCTATGGAAGTTTGAAGAAATCTTCTCGTTTACTTGAGTCCGGGGGATTTTCGATGCAATGCCATCCTCAGGCTGAGGCTTATTGCCATCACCCTGAACAAGATTGTCTACCATTGCGAAGGGTCGTTTCTGGCCCTCTTTATCTGCCCTGGCCAATCTTGCAAAACTTGCTGGGGGTGGCGTCATAAAAACATAGTTGGGTGCTGCCATTGCCTTAACAGGCGGGTTTAGTTGGATATAGCCTCCCAGGACGCTTGCCCTGTGTAAATTCCAGAATCCTACTGGTGTGGTGATCAGCACCATGCCGATAGACAAAAGTTTTTGTCGTCTCAAAAGCTGTTGCTGTGCCAAAAACCTCTCACGCTCAAACTGGATGAATGCCTCACGGTCTTTGGCTTCTTTGGCCAACCTCTCTTGCAACTGCGCCTTTCGTTTCTCGTGCTCAGCGATATACTCATTGAATACGTTAGGATTGTCTCTAAGTAGAATCTCAATTCCTTTCTTGCATTTTGCAGAAATTTCCATCGCGAATGGAAACAAATCCCTCTTTGCTAGCTTTTTGACTTTCCCATTAGGCGATTCCAAGTTGGGGTCGCCCAAGGAGGTGGAAGATTTGTCGACATACTTATCAAAAATCTTGATGAAGATGGCCGTAAAAGTGTCATCGATAAGGGATGTCGGACCAAAGCCGTTGTTGAGCTTTCGCATTTCTGTGAGAACTTGAAGGCACGAAAGGTACATTTGAACCTCTTGCGTGACCTTATCCGGTTGAATTGCCTCAACCGCTTGTTTCGCCTGAGACATAAATATTACGTGGACGTTCGTGCTCAAGAACCACTCCACGAAAGAATCACCAATGTCGGCAATCTCCCGCAAAAGTCTGCAGAAAGAGGAGCACATTTGCTCCCAGGCGAAGTAAAGCAGTACCATGGTGGAGTTGGCTCTTCGCAATTTGGGAAACATCAATGCTAAGGATGAAAGATCCTTATCTTTGCTTAGCATGTCGATGTAAAAGCGAGAATACTGGTACATGTAAACAAAGTGCTTGCCTGGCCGTTCATTTTCGGGCTTCCACATTTGCAAAAATGTCTTGGTACTAGACTTGAGTGTAAAGTACTTGGACATGAGTGCCTTTGCGCCCTCAACATCACCAAAGTCGTGGAAAGTGATCATGGCTTGTCTGTAAGACGGCTTATGGTACCAACCTTTTTTGTCTAGACTCAATATTTTCTTGTATCCGGCTATGAGGGCCTCGTGAAATGTTTTTAAGTCAGCCACTTTTAAGTGCAAATTCAACTGCAAAAATGGCTCTTCATTTAAGCAGCGCAATGCCTCTTCGACGCTCAATTTGCTTTTCAGAACGTATTTGTATAGCAAGGTGAGGAACTTGTAAGCTGGTTCAAGAAAGGGATCACTAGTGCTACCCTGTTGCCTGGCCAATTCGCTTGCTTGCGATAAGACTTTCAACACTTCGCTCGGACTGCGGCCCAATTTGGTCTTCACCTTTGCAAGGTAATAATGGGAGGACCAATCGGTCTCACCTGACTTGACACCTATCTCTAGACATTTGTGCATAAGCTTGAGGCAGAATTTCGAGGAAATGCTGGATTTTTCTGACAAAAGAGTGAACAAGGTATAATTTCCTTTTCTCACAAACTTGGAGTTAGTGTGTACTTTGAACGCGATCATGTCCATTGGGCTCCGAGATGCGCTGTAGAGTTCTTTCACGAAAGAGTTCATAAGCACACCAATTACTGACTTGAGGTTTTCGTCTTCAGTTGGACCCAATCTAGCGACCTGGCTTATAGCCATCATGTAACAAATCAATGATTTTCGCTGAAGATTTGCGGTGAGAACTTTCCTCTCGATAATATTGATTTTATCGGAGGTCCAAATCAAGTCGTCCTCAACCATGAAGCCATAGGCTTGGCCCAAGAGGATCCAGCTTTCGATCCTCTCGCTGCCATATATCAAGTCATACATGAGAATGCTAATGATTCTGTCCAACTCAACGGTACGACTTTGAGCAGCTTTTTTCCGGACTTTATAAGAGTTGAACATTAAAACAGCTTCAAAGAAATATAACCCGTCTAACGCAACTCGATTTTTGTCCTGTGGGGCAATGAAGGGTAAATGAATCATACCATGAAATGCTTCTTTGACGAATCTTGCCCCTATGCTAGTCTGATCTAAGAATTTTTCGAAGATCACCACATTCTCACTGAGCGCGAGGTCATTCTCCACGTCTGGGTCACCAATTATTTCGAAGAGATCGTCCACAACTTGCTTGAGATCATTTCTGGGAGTCTGAGTCAATGGATTTTTCTTGAAGCATATAGGTAAAATGAAGGCGGCGATCTCTTCGGCACTCACCTTGTCGAATTCAGCAGTCTTCAAAGTATAGTGGTCAATTGGAAATTGCCCATTCAATTTTATTTTGTAGTGGTAACGGCAAGACATCAACTGGGTGATTTCTCTTGAGGGAGTGTTGGTCAAATCCACGAGGACGTCCTGTGCAAAGTTCAAGAATTGACCTTTTGCTGAATCGCAAAGTCGGCGAAGTCCTAATTGGTGGTGCACAACGACAAGTAAGTCGGTAATCATAGAATCCTTGTCTTGAATGTCACTGTCTTTGATGAAGTTGACAGCGTAAACCATCATGGCGGTCGCGACATTGATGAAGTAATCCTTCCAATAATCAAATGCTTGATGAGATTTTACCTGCAACGAAACCTTACATCCAGTAATGAGTGCCGACTCCTCGTGCAAACTGAAGCAGTAGCAGATCTCGAATAAACGTGCAAGGGCAGGCATCATTTCGCAGCAAGAAGCGGTTGAAGGGAGTTTCCATTTGTTTTTGCGAATATTGCTGAGAAAGACCTTCAAGTATGCCCCATATGCTGAAAGGAGGCTCAATAGAAGTAGATTTTTGTCACTCTCGTACCTCTTGTAGTGATCGCTTTGGAGATATGCGAGGACAAACTTGAGGTGATGCTCAATGCCCAGCTGGTAGCTTTTGAGCGAAGCCTTCTCGTAGTACAGAAAAAGAATGCTCCATAGGTTAAGTTTGAGATCCATCGGGCATTCATCAAAAAATTCCCTTAAGCTCGTAAGGGATTGTCTGTCCAACCCTGCTTTTTCGTTTATGACTGATTCCACGAGCGAACAGCCCTCATCTTCGGTATTTTCCTCACCATTCCCATCTTCGTTTAGGTAGATTTCGTCACTGATCAAGATGCTTTCAAGTAAAGAAATGGTCTCAACGTTGGAATTCGCTTGAGAAAAGCTCTGATCTAGTATTCTGGAAACAATGGTCAAGACTGAAGCAGTAGATAATCTGCGGGAAACATTTTCTAAACTGAACTCACCAATCTTCAGATAGTTTGGATACAGAATTACTTTGCTCTCAACGTTTTTATGCGATAGTGTTGAGTAAAGTTGGTGAAGGTGAACGACAACAAACTTTTTTTCTCGCCATGTGAAGCTTCTAGCCGCAATGAAATAATTCGAGGCCCATTTGAATCGAATGTAAAAAGATGTACCCGCCACAAGGGGTTGGTCCGATATTGTAGCCTCAAGCCAGTTCATCCATTTATCAATTCTGTCATTTAAGCGCAAAAGCTCTAGAGCAGACAAATTGAAGTTCGTTCTTTTGCCTGGCTTTGAGATTAGCTTCATGGACCCAGAGTCTAGCATGCTCTCAGTTTCTTCCTTCGCAGTAATGTATGCGTTTACAAGAAGCTCAAATACTCCTATGGCAAGGTAGGAATCTGATTTCGATTGTTTCTTGTGGTGAGACGAGCTAAACTCGAGAAGAATTTCTGCCTCGAGTTGAAAAACCCATTCCAAGATACCTTGATATAAAGCTCCTGACCACATGCGATGATCGATCGAGGGCAAGAGATGACGCAAAATGTTGGTCTTTACTTGGTTGATATGACCACCGATGAACTCAGGTTTTGAAAGCATTTGCTGAATCACCTCACAATCTTCGATGTCATCGATATGTTCCTGAATTAAGGCGGAGGTTGTGGGCTGGTTTCCGAAGCTGGTGAGAATTTCAATTAGCCTTTTTTTATCACTCTGAGACCTTAGATGAGATTCAGCGTCTCCATTATTGAAAAGAATCGGCCCGTATAATCTCGGCTTCCATTCATTGAGCAAGCGCAAAAAGTCTCGGACATACTCGGGATCTGTCTTCTCGGTTTCACCAGAGACGATATGTACGATGACATCGTGCAAAATGGGCTCGGAGCGCTCGAATATCCTCGCAAAAAAGTCGTTCAAATGATTAAAGTACGCTTCGGTCTCGACGAAGTAATTTCTGGTCAAAAGAATGTCGTCCGCGTCAATTGGAGGAAGATCCTCGGGGTTCAACCTCTTCGACACACGCATTGTAATTCGTTCCGGCGCAGATGCCTCGGTTATGGGGACCTCGTCAACTGATTCTTTAGAAAGCTCGAGGGCTGCTGTAGTTGGCTCAACCGAAACGTCTCTGGAAATTTGATCGGGCTCTTTCACGTCAATATCCATATCGTCAGCTGCCAGTTCCACTACTGGCTCTATGATTTCGATCTCGGGTTCAGCTTCTTCTCGCACAGTCCGGAAGTCGTATTCCACTGTATCTAGAGAAAACTCAGAGCTGAGGTACGGATCAAGAGGCATGTGAGTGATTTTGGCCGCCTCTTGAGCGCATTCCTTATCTTGCTTATCCTTGACTGCAGTGTTGATCGCACTTACGACGTTATCCCAGTTAGCTTGTGGACTTACGGACACATGTAGCACGTTTGGGGAGCACCGTTTTAGAAGCAGAGCTTGTAGATCGCTTCTAAGCGGCTGTAGAAAGGCTAATTTTTGATTCAATGCTGCCAGCAGCAAATCGCCAGACAAGTCAGCAGCGGCAAAGCGCTTGTGTAGAGGCTCGGCCCAGTCGTTGAGAAACGCTATGCTGGACATGTCCTCACTTTCGTTAGGGTATGCAAGCACGTATTCAAGAGTGAGCCGAGCGAGTCTTTTGAGGTCCAAGTAGCAGTAGACATCGTAGAGGATGCGGAGAAGAGCCTCGTCTGCCTCTTGGTATATTAGGCAGTTGGCAAAGCCATCTAGCATTGCGTAAAAGAGCTCTTTTTGGAAAGCAAAGAGCTCGATTTCGGGTTGATCGGCGGTCTGTGCAAGATCAGCAGCCAACACGGCCCTTGTAGCTTCCACGCCTGCCTTCAAGATGTTGAAGTGGAGGAAGCCTCGGTTTCGAAAGTACAAGTATCGTATGCTCTTGATGTTCTGGGGCACAAAGCTGAGCTCGTCCGGCTGGGCAGAACTAGCACCATTCTGAAGCCCTCGGAGGTAGGTGACTTCTTCGTAGTAATGATTAAGGATCACGTTGGACCGTGCTAGTGTGCTGTACTCTAGGTACGCTTTTGCCCACTGGCGCTGCTTCTGTAGCTCAAGAGCAGTTTGGAACGTCTTGAATGCGTTTTGAACTTCGATTTCTCGGGTGTGTTCCTCCTCCAAGTCTTTCTTGGAGGCGTCTTCCACCAAGTTTAGCGGGGAGAACGCAGACTGACGGTTAGTAGGGGCAAATCTTCGATTGTGGGGCAGATTTCGCTCGCAATTTCGGCCTCAAGGGTAAGATTGGGCGGTAGAATCCATTTCTGCTGCTTTCGGGCCACAAAAATGGCCGTGTAACGGCATTTACATACCATGGAGCAGTTACGCTGTCTGTCTTTGTAAAGTGTTTGGCGAGTGAAGTACGATACGCGAAGCGCGCACCATAGAGCCCAAGCCTAGAGAGCCAATTTGCAACCATAGTCGGAACTACAAAAAAGAGAATATCGTCAAAATCCTGAAAAGGAATTCCCTGAATTCGTGACATACTCGAAATCGCCAAAAGCCACTCTCTATATAAATGTGGTTTGATTGTGGTTTGCGTCTTTCGTTCTAACCCGTGGGTGTTTGTGTGATCAAGTCTCACCCGTAATGTGTACCCGAAGCCGTCGGCCTATCGACGAGCTGTGTTTGTTGTGTCTGCTGTTTGTTGTGTGAGTCATGAATCATGCTTGAGAGGTCGCGTCGACCCCTGCTTCCCCATCAACAGTGGACCCGCTTTCGTCGCTGTCGAGCTTCTCCTGAGCCATCTCCTTCTCCAAATTCTCCTGGATGATGATCCGGCGGCCGCCGAAAATGTACCAGCAAATGTGGCTGCTGAAGATGCCAATCTCCATCACAAGCACAATAGCGTATAGAATCACACTCATGAGATCGATCTTGTTGGCCACCACCACACTCAAAAGCGAAAAGAAGGCTCCTCCAGAGTCCATGGCAAGGAAGATGAAGTTGATGCCCACCACGCGGCCCTTTCGCTTGGCCAACTCGAAGTAGGGCGGAACAAGCCCGAGCGCAAGGAGCACCGACGCGATCACCCCAACGATCAACATGGGCCACTCCTTGCCTGCGCGGTGCAAGGGCCGTAGCCAAAGAATGAGGCCAACCTCGAGCCCGATAGAGACCAACACAAAGCTTGCAACACACGCAACGAGGCGCGTTTTGCTGAGCTGCATTGGAGGGTAGTAAAGCGTCTGGATCCAGGAGATCGTGCAGAAGAAGGTGAAGAGTTGCGGCTGGATCCGGAGCGGGATCGAGCCGTCAATGCCAAAGAAGTAGATCGAGAACGGCACTCCGCTCAGCGCCCAGAGAAACATCATGAGCGGAGGAAGCCCCGTGCATTCCTTGACTTTGTAGTTTCTGATGATCTGGGGCACGAGCTGGATGCACCAGAGAATGGTGCCGATCGTGCCCAACACATTCACCGCCACTTCGTTTCCCATTGTGGCTTGCAACTATGGTGTCAACGGATGTTTTTCTGATTCAAGAAGACTCACGAGGCCATCTGGAGATATAAATCTCTTTCCAGGCTTAGTAATAGCCATGGCAAGGTGTTTCCCTGATGTAGATTCCGAAATTCCGCGAAAGCGCAAAAAGGCAGTCACCGGCGTTTTGCAACGGCACCACACAGCAGTCCAAGCTACCAGGCGCAATTGCAGCAGGAAAAGCTTCGAAGCAGCTCTCCAACTAGGTTCTGATGCCCGGCATATCCGACAACAAGCCATTTGTTGTCTCATCTTCGAAAATGAACACCCACTGGAGGTAGCGCCGTTATGTGCCCTGTGCGCAACATGCAATTTTTTGCGCCTTTCCTGTCGCACTTGCCTCGCCTGGCAACTCCTCTGTGGGGACCCTGGCCTGGTGCGTTAGCGCCCTCTCTGTTAGGGTGGCCGATGACCATGCGGCAAATCTCGCACAGGCTCATTCTGAGTCACTGTACTCGATGCCAAGTTCCTCTTCTTCTTCAAGCGTCTCGACGTCCAATTGCGCCTCGGGCTCTTCTCTCTTTCGCGTAACCTTGGAACGCGCAATCGCCTGGGGCCCGGAATTCGATGCCCCCTCACTCGCCGACTTGGGTTTATCAAAATCCATATCCGCCTTGAATTGACTTAGCCGCCTGTTGATGTCAAATTCTGCGCCCGTTTCGTGCTTACCAGCCTCATCGGAAAGGTTATTAGTGGCATCAGCGCCGTCTGACGGAATTTCGGATTTTGCTCCTGCACTGGCTGCTCCAGAGATGCTTTCCCGCGTTTGTGTGGGAGGGTGCGTTTGCTGCTTTGGGGTCTTGGATGCGCTCACTGTTTTTGCAGTCGCCAACGGTTCCGCTGATGACGTTTCTTGCTCTGGCGAAGTCATGTCCTTCACTTCGATGATCAAGCTTTCATCCATTTCTTTGAGTTTCCCCTCCAAGAATTTGTCAGCCGGACCAACTTCTGCAATGTCGTCAGACAAACCTGAGTCGGACATTTCCTCTTGCTTGTGCTTCATAGAGTCTCCTGTAGTTGTCGCTTTCAAGGTATGGCTTTCACCAAGCTTGTCTGAAATTCCAAAATCTGTGTATTCCAGAAATTCTCCTTTCTCTTCGGCCTCCGGTAGGAAGCCACCTTCCTCTTTTTCGGCCTCCGGTATAAATCCACCTTCCTCGTCGACTGCCTCCAGAGCAAGAAATCCTCCATCTCTGTCGTCGTCGGGAAGGAATCCTCCTTCATCATCGGCGATGAAACCTCCTTCGCCATTTTCCTCAGGAAGGAATCCTCCTGCCTCATCGGGGGAGTGTCCTTCGTCTTCGCCAATGAAGCCCCCTTCAGTCTCACCAGGAAGAAATCCTCCCTCCTCAAAAACACCACCTTCTTCTTCCAAGTACCTAGCACGAGCTTTACGAGCTGGTCTCGGTTTGTACCTCTCCGTATCAGAGCCGTCATCGTCAGAAGCTCCACTATCACTTGCAACACTGAAGTAGCCCTCATCTTCCAGAGCATCAACTTCTTTGCGCACATCTTCACGCTCGTTGCTTACCTTTCCGTGCTGCTGGTCCAATCTCTTCACAATCCTCAATTTTTTCAAGAAGAAGTTCCAGCTGCGGAGGGCATTGAGCTCCATGTCAACCCTCTTTTCTTCTGCCTCCTTCTCTATAAGCCCCTCCACAACCGCCATCAATGCCTCTTTGTACTCTAGAGCAACAAGAATGCCTCCTTCCTTTGCCGTTGGCGTCCTGCTAGCTTTCAGTCCCAGTGTGAAGTCAAACGAGACAATCGCTTTTGCGTAGTCAATACCCAAAAAGCTCCTGGCAGCCTGTTCCAACAACTTCATTGAGATTTCGGGCGTCACTTGCGCTAGATAGCCATTTTCAGGAATCATTGTTGGCGTGAATATCTCCACATTCCCAAATGCGTTTTTGGTGATCTTCCCACCCACGATTGGCGGAGGAACGTATAGCTCGGTCTGAAAGTCGGCATAGAGCCGTACTTCGCCATCATCTTCCCCTTCGGCTTCTAAGGTTGGTCCTGTGGCTTGCTTAGTTTTGAGTGGGCGAGCACCCACCTTTAAAACCCTTCCTTTCATGTGCCAAGCTTTCGGAGTTCGCAACCTGTGCACGCTAGAGCGTTTGTAGATGGGAATCACTGAGCTTTTGTTCAGGGACCGAAACGTTCCGCAGCGACTTGTGTCGTCTTTGGGATAAATGACCTCATCCTGTCGAAGTTGTGACTCGAGGGCATACACCGGATGATTTTTAAAATCGGCCATGTTGTTGGGTGTTCCCTCACAAATGTGCCTGTCGTAGAACTCTTTGAGCTCGTATGCGTCTGCAGCAGTTGGAACAGCGTTTTTATTTCCGACCGCTCGTAATGTGCGTTCGTACCAGTGCTCGTCTTCGTCAGAAGCAAATGTTATCCTCTTCTTAGCAGTCTTTGCGTTGTAATACCGTGCGTAACGCCTTGTCACGTCTTTGACGGCTCCACGAGCATCATAGGCGATTGTGTACCATGTTTGGTGGGTCAGATCTGAGCTAGACGCATCAAAGTTGCTCTTCCGTCTCATGGGAACAACTTCCACCACAAAGAGGACAACGGGGTCCACCGTGATCCATTTTTTGGAGTACTTGTTCCAGACCTCTATCCAGAAAATAGGATACTTTGACGCACGTTGCTTTTCCGTCACTGGTGGCGATCCGTGGTTTTCAGATCTGATCCCCGCTAGGAGGGCTTGGCGTGGGTTTGGGATGAAGACGGGATCGAACTCCGAACTGGGCTTAGACGGCTGTGCTGCCTCCTTTTCCGTCTTCTCCTTCTTTGGCTGTTCGACCGACTTGATTGTGCGGTAATCTGGCGCTTGTATCGAGAAGACCAAGCGGGCACTTACGCCTATGGACCGAAGTAAGGCCACATATGTTTGCGCAGCCACGTCACGAGAGCCACGAAAGGCTTTAGCAGATCGCTTAAACTGTCCAAGGGTGAGTCTGCGAGCTCTGAGACCCCGTACGGAGCCCAGAACTCCCCAGTCTTTGCGCTCGATTCCCGGTCCTGTAACATTGAACTTGCGGTAAAATATATCCAGAAGACGACGTAGTCCGTCGATAAAACGGCGCGACTTGACGTTGGACAAAACCAGCTCGTTCTCCTGGTGGAAAAGAGAGTAGATCTCTCTAGGCACGCTCTTTCTTAGGGACACGAGAAGCTCGGGGTTGCTGCACCAGTGGTTGCGAATGGCTCCGTGACAAAGCATGGCGAGAAGCATTAGCTTGTGGACAATTTTGCGGCACTTGCGCTCCTGCTTAGTAATCCTGTTAAAGGCTACTTTGCGCTTGGCAGTCTCTGGCTCGGCGTCGCCGCCTCCAATGGCAAAAGTGAGTGTTTCGCTGCCTGCGTCGCCTCCAGCGGCGGTATGTGCGTAGATAGCATCCGTATCGACGTCCTCAAGGTCCTCAAAGTCATCGGAGTCATCGGAGTCATCTTCAAAATCGTTCGTGGAGTCTTGCGGCTCGGCGGAATCCTGTTTGGGTGTGCTCTTGGTGCTAGTGGGTTCCACTGACGCGCTTACTGAAGCTGGTTGCGGCGTTGTTTCCTCGAGAAAGGCAAGATCGTCCAAGTCAACGTCTTCAAAGTCATCTGTAGAGTCCGAGTCCACGTCCACGACCTCAGAAGATGGAGGCTGCTGTCTTTTCCGGCGTTTTCGTGGGGCCCCAGCGTCTGTAGTGGAAGCTCTCATACGCTCACGTAGTAGCGCACGGTGATTTGCGTTCACAGACATAGAATTTGGGTCAATTGGCTATTCTGGAAACACAGATGTCGGCTGTGTACAATGTTGTAATTTAAGTGCTGCTCACAGCTTGAGGTTGGAGATAAGTGTGGTATCTGGGGTACTTGCTGGTGGCTGCAGAAGCTTGTAGGTTGCGAAAGGCGTAGGGTGCAAAATGCGGGTGGAGGAGGTTGCTTCTTTTTCGGTGGGAGCGCCACAAATTTTGGGTTTGGTCTGACTTTTGGCTTTTTGACAAGATTCTTTTCAGCTCCGTTTTTTCAGATCCAAAATCTAACCGGTTTTGGCCATTTCACCTTTCCCTTACCACAGCGTACCGCACCCACCACCACACTTAAGGCAGGTCCGGTCATTTCCACCAAAACACCACCAAATTTTAAATATCATATACTGACACAATCCTTGAGCTTCGAAAAATGTCGCAATGCCAATATTTTTCAAAAATCCCTCTTCTGGCCAAAATCTAGCCTGGCCTTCTCTGCCCCAAATCGCGCATCGCACATCTCTGTGAAGCTCCATCCACCATACCACCCAAGCCCGCTCAAAGCCCACGCAAAACGCCAAAATGCTCCGTCGGAGCCTACCTCTTGGACAAAGTGCCTTGGCGCTACGACTACGACCGTCGCCGTTATGGTGCCGAGCGTTTTCGGCGCAGCCAGAGCCTGAAATCTACCGCCGTCTCGCAGACAGAGTCCCTAGAAGCATCTTCTCGAGCATGGACAAGAATGCACAGCTCCGAAAACACAACAAAGCATTGAAGATCAAGCCTAACTTACCGCACTTCTTGGTTTGGTTGCGTTGCAAGCGAGATCTCCGCCTTAAGCATGCGGAGCTCCAAGCCAAGAGCCTCCCTCCACGACTAAGGCCCAATGATGTCACTGAAATCGCCTTGTTCCACCTCCTAGCATGTATCAATTGCAGCCCACACGATGAATCTTGGTTGAGGCTGCAATTGGACCACTTGACTCTCTTGAATTCTCGTTTGCAGACGCGGATCAAAGCGAGAGACACAAGCTTGCACAAGTTCACACGAAGAGACGCCCAAAACCTCGCCAATACGCTCTCGACGACAATCCTGTCGCTCCAGCAAGATGTGATCGTACAAGCACTCGCCAGCATAGCGTTCTCGTGGCCCGAGTGTGACGATGCGCTTGACTTGGTGCCCTTCATCAGGTCGCTCTCTGCCCCAAGCGTCAAAGACGCATGCATGGAGCTCGCCAACTTATCATACATCCCTCCATGCATTTCCATAGACGTTTTGCGGCGCACTCCTCTCTCACGTGGCGAGCTTGAGCTCCAGCTAGACCTATTGCAAACATTCTTGGAGCCGATTGCCATCGCAAGCCACAACAAGGACAAGCAGCTTGCCCAAATTATAGAGAGCCTTGTCTTTTACACCGTGGAGCTCGATGCCCCACGACTTGTTAACCTACTCAACACAACTTTGTCGGTTCTCACATCATCAAAGTCAGGCTACAACTTCAAAGTCATGACCGACGAATTCATTAACTGCATTATTTATTCCATGGCATTCACCCACTTTAAGCGGGTCTCATCGCACACCAGGTCGTCAGCGCCAGTCATTCGTGCGCAGAAAATCCTAGTGGAGCATCTTTCCACTAGTCGCTTGTCTCAAGAAGGGTACTTCGGCATAGTGTGGGCTATATTCCCTGAACTGCCGGAGAAAGCACGCCAGCTTTTTGACTTTGCGATTGCTCACTTTCCAGAACAAACAGACCTTTACTTCCTCACAAGCATGTTTCTTGCAAGTACGCCAGAAGAGCTCATGCACCATTTCCACGAAGGACTGTCACGCTATCCTCGATCTGCAAATATGTGGCTAGTGCTTGCAAAAAAACTCGAGCAGTTCCATCTTCTCACCGAGCTGCGAACGCAAAAGGTGCTCGAAGAGGTCTTGGAGCGGAAATCGGAGCTTCTCATTTCCAAAGCACTTGTGTTGACGTTGCTCGCGCCGCTAGACTCGGTGAACGCTATTGAAGCCTTTATTCAAACACTAGAAGAAGCAGGTCTTTTTCCTCATTATCGCCACATTATTCACAAAAAGTACATGCTGATTTTGTTCAAGCATGGACTGGAGAAGAATGTCCACAAGCCCCATTTGGACACTGTGATCCGCCGCTCGTCCAACTTGGAATGCGCAAGGTACTTGTACAAACAGAACTCCTGGACCACCGTTAGCAGCGTTGGCGTCATGTTGAAGGGTGAGTGCAACCATCAACCTGAATCGATCTTCGACATTTATCAGCGGGAATTGGCAGGAAGAAGCCCCGACGAGGCCTGTGTGTGTGCCCTCCTACGTGCCAGTGTCAAGAGCCAAAACCACCAGCCACTAATGTGGGGAAAGCTCTATGCCCTGCAAGTGTCTGTGCACGAGTTCAAGCAGCACGTGCGTACGGAGGCGCTAGCGGCAGCACTGCCGTCCAACAAAGCATGGCAGCTTTACATCCAGGTTTTGGTGAGCTCAGAGTATTTGCTGGAGTTGGCGGACATCATCAGGTGGTGGGGCGAGCTCCAGTTTGTGCCCAACAGGCAGACGTTATTAAAGCTTCTTCGGGCGCTTCCACGCGAATTTGCCGAGCGCCACGTAAAGCACGGAAAAGCGCTGTCTTCTGGACGCAACAGCTGGCCATGGCCAGAAATCAGCGACATTTGAACCCAATGTCTTGAGGTCTCTGTGTTTTGCAGCCACGCGCGACCCTGCGAGCATCGTCTACCCGGCTTTCACCGGTGCACAAGTCGACGCGGGGTGCTCGAAGCTTGCTGGCAAGTGGCAATGGCCGTTCTGGGTATCCTTAAGCGATTCAACGAGGGCTTTTGAGAGAAAGACAACTGCCCCGACAGTCGGACCGACCCCGGCGATGGACGGCTCGATGGAGGATCACGTGCCGCGATCCGCGGGCCAGTGGAACCAATGAAATTTTCGCTACCGCACTGATTTCCGCTATATAACCCGGCCAAACCCCAGGTTCAGCCCGGCCACCCCTGCCCTCAAACCCGGCCTACCACCATGTTGAGACTTTCCAGAACCAGTGTTGCCTCTTCTGTGGCCCGAAACTTTTCTTCGTCCGCAGCAAAAATGGCCTCTACCAGAACAGAAACCGACGCCTTCGGCCCCATCGAGGTTGACTCCTCCAAGTACTACGGAGCGCAGACCGCCAGATCAAAGATGAACTTCGACATTGGTGGGCCAGCCGCCAGAATGCCCATTCCAGTAGTCAGAGCTTTCGGTATCTTGAAGAAGGCTGCCGCCATTGTCAACGAGGGCTACGGTACCTTGGACCCCAAGGTCTCGGGTGCTATTCAGCAGGCTGCCACTGAGGTTTCTGAGGGTAAGTTGGACGACCACTTCCCATTGGTGGTGTTCCAGACCGGCTCCGGTACCCAGTCCAACATGAACGCCAACGAGGTCATCTCCAACAGAGCCATTGAGATTTTGGGCGGCGAGTTGGGCTCCAAGAAGCCTGTCCACCCTAACGACCACTGTAACATGTCCCAGTCTTCCAACGACACCTTCCCCACTGTCATGCACATCGCTGCAGTCACCGAGATCTCCAAGTCTTTGATTCCAGAGTTGACCAAGTTGCGTGACGCTTTGCAAGTCAAGTCTGACGAGTTCAAGGACATCATCAAGATTGGTAGAACTCACTTGCAGGACGCCACCCCATTGACTTTGGGCCAGGAGTTCTCTGGTTACGTTCAGCAACTCACCAACGGTATTGCCAGAGTCGAGGCTGTGCTCCCACACTTGTCTCTCTTGGCTCAAGGTGGTACCGCTGTTGGTACTGGTTTGAACACCAAGAAGGGATGGGATGTCAAGATCGCTGAGGAGGTGTCCAAGTTGACTGGCTTGCCATTCAAGACTGCCCCAAACAAGTTTGAGGCTTTGGCTTCGCACGACGCCGTTGTCGAGGCCTCCGGTGCCTTGAACACCGTCGCTGTGTCCTTGTACAAGATTGCCAACGACATCAGATACTTGGGTTCTGGTCCAAGATGTGGTTACGGCGAGTTGTCTTTGCCTGAGAATGAGCCGGGTTCATCTATCATGCCTGGTAAGGTCAACCCCACCCAAAACGAGGCTTTGACCATGGTTGCGTGCCAGGTTATGGGTAACAACTCTGCCATTACTTTTGCTGGTGCCTCTGGCCAGTTTGAGTTGAACGTTTTCAAGCCTGTGATGATCGCCAACTTGTTGAGTTCCATCAGATTGATTGCCGACGGTTGCAGATCGTTCAGACTTAACTGTGTGGACGGTATCACCGCCAACACCGACAAGATCGAGAAGGTGTTGCACGAGTCTTTGATGTTGGTCACTGCATTGAACCCCAAGATCGGTTACGACTCCGCTTCGAAGGTTGCCAAGAACGCCCACAAGAAGGGCTTGACCTTGAAGGAGTCCACGTTGGAGTTGGGTGTGTTGAGCTCCGAGGAGTTCGACGAGTGGGTCAGACCCGAGAAGATGATTGGTCCAAAGGACTAGATAGAGTGTACATACGAGAATTGAAAGAACGCATGAAGAGAAGGAGGTAGACCACAAAGTTGAAGAAAGAGGGCTTCAGGTCGCTATGCGCATATGCGCTTGTGGGGCATGAGAGTGCGAGATATTAAGTATGGTGGATTGAGCAAAGCGGTGAAACTCGACAATGCAGCAGTTGCGTGCTCTTCTCTCACGACTACACACGCTATGAGTCTGCCAAACTATCAATTGTACCTAGTCACGGATTCGGGAATGGTTCCTGAGACCAGTCTGTTCCTAGCTCAGGTGGAGCAAGCGGTAGAGAACGGAGCTACTATCGTGCAATTGCGGGAGAAGAACTTGCTGACACAAGCGTTTGTGGCTCGTGCGCAGCGAGTGCTTGAAATCACACGGAGGAAGGGTGTTCCGCTCATCATTAACGACCGGATCGACGTGGCTCTAGCTGTGGATGCAGATGGCGTTCACGTGGGTCAAGACGACATGCCGGCGACGGTGGCACGGCGTCTCATTGGCCCCAACAAGCTCTTGGGCGTTTCGTGCAAGACCCCAGCAGAAACAGCACAAGTTTGTGCGGACGGAGTGGCCGATTACGTGGGCTTGGGCACGTTGTACCCCACCAACACCAAGGAGAATGTGTCTGTGGTGGGCCCAATTGGTATTAGACGTCTGTTGGAGGTATTGCAGCACCATAACACGAGCAGTGAGCGCAAAATTTTCTGTGTTGCCATTGGCGGAATCAACCATACCAATGTTGACAAGGTTCGGTTCCAGTGCCGAGTGCCTGGACAAGCGATTGACGGCGTGGCCGTTGTTTCGTGCATCATGGCGTCTCCGGATGCTGCAAAGGCTACGAGAGAATTGGTGCAGTTGTACGAGCGATCTTTCCTGGCGGACTGGATGGGTAAAGACCAAAGCGTCAGTGTTGCAGCAAACAAACCACTTGTGCATCACATCACCAACAACGTGGTGAAGAACTTCAGCGCCAACGTCACCTTGGCGTGCGGCGGCTCGCCAATCATGTCGGAGCTTCCTGAGGAGTTTGCTGAGTTTGCGTCTCTACCCATTGCCGCCAGTCTAGTGGTGAACTTGGGAACGCCGACACCAGCGTTGATGGATGTGTTTGTGCACGGCTTGCAAACATACAACAGACATGGCAAGCCGGTGGTGTTCGACCCTGTTGCCGCTGGAGCCTCAGCAGCACGGAGAGCAGCCTCTCGGACACTCCTCAACGCTGGCCACTTCACCGTCATCAAGGGAAACTTGGGCGAAGTCATGGCCGTAGAAGCCCTTACGCGTGCTCCCAAGGCCGAGTCTCCAGACTCTGCTGATGACGCAACGATGCAAGGTGTGGACTCGGTTGCACAATTGAGTCACGAAAGAATCGTGGCCATTGGCGTCCGTGTGGCCACGGAGTTCAGGGCTGTGGTGGTGATTACTGGAGCCACCAACTACGTGATTTCCGCTGGTGACGGTTCTGGTCCCAGGGTCGCCGAGGTTGAAGGCGGCCACCCAATTATGGGCTCTGTCACCGGGACAGGCTGCTCGTTAGGCAGTGTGATTGGCTGCTACGTTGCTGTGGCTGCGCAGCTCAAATCATGCGTATTCAAGGCTGTGTTTGACGCAGTCAAGTTCTATAACGACGCAGGCAAACGTGCAGCTTCTGGGTTGAAGCCTGGCGAGGGGCCCGGAACGTTTACTGTGAGGTTCTTGGACGAGTTGGCAAATCGGGCAGAGTAGCCGGTCAAAGCAGGGAACGAACCCGAGCGACAGAACAAAGAACACAATTTCCAAATGGAGGGCTTCTTTTCATTTAAGGAATGTATTCTTTTTTTAAACTTTGTCGTTTGAATTTCCGAGTTCTGGCAAGTCCTCACATTCTCTACAGAAAGGACAATGGCTGCGAAAACTCCACCTTAGCGCTTATCAAGAGTCCCAATTCACTCCATCACGAAAAGGCGAATTTGTCCAATATTCGAGGACCGTTCAAAACTAGCCGGACCTTTCATGAAATAATTATCAATTACCGTTTCTGAGCAGTTTGCCAAACTCAGCGCCTCCCGTTTCAGCTACTGGCCTGGTCCTGCGCTTCGCCACCACCTGCATCAAGATCACTATCTAGCCATATACGTACTACTTCCTGAAACCAAGCTCTGGGGTTACCAAAACTAGTCTACGGATTCACATTGATACGTTAGTGGTTCTGATTATATAGCCCAATCCACACTTCCTTTCAAAGAGGATTCACGTGATTACCGATCGATCCCCGGTCTGAGCTTACCCCAGATTCTGGTCGCCCTCGGACTCAAAGCGTTAGTCATGGTGATCGAGGCTAAAGGCTCCTTTCAAGCCAAGCCCATAGAGCGGAAGCTGCCGTCACATCTAATAGGCAAAATAGCCTCTTTGAAGCGGTACCCAGACAAGGACATGGCGCTAGACTTGCTCCACCAGATGGCTCGTGCTGTGGCACCCATCATTCACGAGTATAAGTTCCGTGTGGGCACGCTTTGCGAGATGTACCCCAAGAGCGCCAACTTGCTTGGGCTCAATGTCAACAGAGGGCAGAAGATCTTGATCCGCTTGCGCCAGCCCTACAACGACCGTGCGTTCCTACCGATGCATGATCTAATCGGGACTTTTCTTCATGAACTTACCCACAATGTCCATGCAGCCCATGACGCCAAGTTCTACGCGTTTTTGGACGAGCTCCAAACAAAGTACGAGCGGGGAGACTTTCGCAAAAGCGACTACGTGCTGGAGGAAAACAGGCTTGGGTCGCTGTACACGCCGCCGTGGGCCACGCCGAAGTCGATACGACAAAAGAGACTAGAGGCACTCGCCAAGGTTGGCTACAAGTCCGAAACCCGCCGTTTGGGCGGCAATGCTCCTGCTGGCGGAGATTTGCGGAAAGCAATGCTCGAGGCAGTGGAGCGGCGGCTCAAGGACTCCAAGTGGTGTTCACAGCTGGCCGAAGAGCAAAAGATCGACCCTGACGAGCTTGAGATTGTGGATTTGGACGCAGCAGATCTAATGAAGGAGGCAGCAGGCAAGCCAGGACAGTCCGCTAAAAAAAGAGGCTTTGCAGGCGAAGTGGTGGATCTAACAGACGAAGCAGAGAATTCTTCGGAGAGGAGAGATGGCGGGGGCAATAACAGTAGAAAAGAGAGAGCTGGCCCGACACAATCTGAGCCCATTGAAATTATCGAGATCGATTGAGAGTCTCTTGAAGCTCAAGAGTCAATTGAAAGGGCTCTCACCAGTCAATTGAAAGGGCTCAGCAGTCAAATGCTCCAAAGGCCACCATCCCGCCGGACGACCGCAAGTGAGCGACCGACACACCACAAAAAGTCTTGTCAACTGAGCCAAATCCAAAAGTGGCTTGGCTGCCACTGCACTTGCCTATACGGGCTCTACGAGCACTAATGCGGCGTATGCGACGATGAAACCCAGAGCTATCCTGGCAATTTCGTCGTCCGAACCCTCTCAAAACACCAAAAAAAACTCAATGGAAACGTTATCTTATGCTCCCGCTGAAAATTGAAATGGCCCGATTCCACCGTAAACCTTAATCTCGGCTGCAACAGAACCCGATAGCGTGTGCACGTGACTGCGCATTTGCCCTGTCCTGTGAAGCTCCATCCATGGTAAACCCCTCCTCCTTCAACACACACGAGCGAAATGCAAAAGACGGACTCGATTCTAAACTTGACCCAGCCGTCGCTATACGGAATCTACAACTCGTCCTCGACCAACTTGAACCAGGAAAACGAGGAGGTCGAAGAGTACATTGATGGCTCAAAGCTACACATCCGAGCCCTGGACGAACACCCTTCCAAGAGACAACTGAGGGCCAACACGGGGCCCAAGTCGCTGGCTGCGTCGGCTTTTGTCAAGGCCATCGCGCGTGTTGCCATTGTCATTGTTGCTGCGCTTGCGTATAACGAGGTGACGAAGAACATTCACACTACTCATGTTGACGTCAACGGCGCCGAGATCAACGCGTACTTGAACCACTTCATGGGCAGCTTCAAGCCGGCAAAGATGCTTCCCTTGAGCCAGGACGTCCGCGTGGCCGACCAGGTGATCCTGTTGTTGGTGGAGGGACTCGCATTGAGCAGCATTGTCCCGATCTTGGACAGCTTCTTGCCTAGGTGGTGCACCACGCGAGTGTTGTCGTCCAACCCGGACCCCAACCGCAGAGGCAACTTGCCCAACGACATTGTGCGTTCATCCATTGCATTTCTTGGCATCTCCTACGCCATCCGTAATATCCAGTGGAAGTCGTCGCTTCAGATGGCCATGACATGGACGCTACTCAATCCGGGTTTGTGGCTTATTCTAGACGGTACCATCAGCGGGTTCATGGCATCGCTTGCAGTTGCATTTGGCGGCTCGGCAGTCATCTACGGACAGAACGGCATTCACTTCACCGGAGACACCGAGAGCTTGTTCTCGATCTTTCTCTTCATTGCGAGCTTCTTCTTCTGCGGAGTGATCATTTTCGGGAAGTTGGGACGCTTGCTCTTCGGCGGTAAGTGAGCGTTTGCTGCTGTTCTAGACATAATGGGTAAATAAACGTTATAGAACGGAACTGTGGACTGTCATTGACAGGACACAGATACACAGATACAACCAGAGGCCACTCACGCCTGAGGAAAATATAATGACCTCGTCATGACACCGAATTGATGACAGGTTCAGAGAAGAACGTTTTGTAGAAAAAAAATAAAGGAAAGCTATGAAAATTGTGTTTGCATTCGGCGTCAATTGTATGGGGAACCAACGGCCTGCATACGCGCAACCAATGAAATGAGTGTCAAATCTCATACTAAAAGACCATCACCACCAACATGAACGGAGGACCTGTGCCAGTGTGGAAGAAATATACCACGCCCTCGAAGGGTATCTGGGAGAAGGTCAGACAGTTCTTGGCTCTTGTGCCCAACAGATCGTCGGGTAACCCCTTGGTGCAATACTACAGAGCCATTCCACCAGGAGCCCGTATCGCCGAGGCCAAGGCATACAAGGACCCAATCACCTTGCCTGCTGGCGACATTGTCGGCAACCCATACTACAAGCGTGACTACCGCAGAAACTACCCACAGGTGCATGGATTTGACCAGACCAAGATGTCTGGTTTATTGACGGTGGGCAGTGTTGCATCTCCAAGATTGTCTATTGGTGACAAGGGAAGCAAGGAGTTGGAGCCATTTGAGGCCGGCAAGACCGTCAGCTTGGCCACGACATTGACTGCAGTGGACAGCAGTGTGTTGCGTGGACTGATTTTGGGCGAGAGCGGAGAGCCCGTGGTGGCTCCTGCCGTGCACAAGTTCAAGTGGAAGATCTTGCAGGAGCCACAGCACGGCATGTACACGGACGACTATCCTTGCCGCACGTTTACCACGGAGAAGGTGAAGCCACAGGCTTCTTAGGAATGCATGAGTAGAGAATGACATTACAGGATCATATTTTGAGTGTTCTCAAATGTAAGCGCGTGTTGACTGTTGACGGAGAACTTGATGCACATGCCCCATTCTTTTATCGACTTTCAAAAACCAGAATTCAGTATTCTTTTGTTAAGGCAGCGTCTATTCCTACTGGTTGTGACCGGTGAGAATGCCTTTCAAGGACTGATTCCGGAAACCCAGCTCTCTCGACAAATTGCCAATTGAAAATCGGCCCCAATAGATACACATGAAATTGATGACAATTGCCCCGAGCGTTGAGTCAAAACTGCAACGAGCGAAAGAAAGTGAATGCCACGAGGTGGATCTTTCTGTCCTTCTCTTTTTGAGCCTTGTATAATCATTATACATCACTGCTGGAGACTTCAGAAGGTATAACACAAACGCAAAACATTTTTCTATGCTGTGTTGCAGAACTGCGATCAGTGCTAAAAATGCCAGGGTTGTGTAGAGAGAGCTGTTTCATACTTCTCTACTTCCCCTTCTTTCTCACTGTTTGCAGCCTGTTAAAGTGCCAGATTTCGGCACCATCTTCGAAGAGCTGCAAACAGAATGACGAAATTTTTCAAACTTGCCTCATGTCCTCAAGGCGAACGTAGTAGCCTGTGTTGCTTCAATAAGATTATTTCTCGCTGGATCCAAATGGTCCCTTTGTAAAAGAGTACAACATCATGGCCCTCTCGCCGCACACTATAAATACCAAAAGCCATTTGAAATTTCCTTAGCCATCTTGGAAACCCCTGTATTGTTGCATCAAAAAAATCTAGATTTAATCGGGCAGACTCAACGGAGAGGGGTCTGCACTGTGCTATTTTTAGAGCCGATTGCTTCCAGCTTCCGACGGGGCTTTTGGCGCTCTGCTAATACCGATTGGCAAAAACATAAAGCTCAACTGACTCTCTGAAGCAAAAGAGAAAGATTCCGCCAGAACCAGCTGAACTTGCCCCGTACTAATTTAATACCAACTACCCCTGTCTAAACGTATCACGTGACGCAACAGGCTGCGATCATTCACATTTGAAGCAGAGTGGTGGTGCAGCTCACAGTGTTGAGCACAGGCAAGCTATAGGCCTCCATTTCTGCCATTGTGAGCCTTCTGGTTGGCTCTTTGCATATCACAGACTAGCAAAGCATCAATTGACGTTGCTGTTCGCTCCTCGGCCGCAAAGCGAGCCACATATTCGTCCAAACCCGCTAAAACTCAGTACGATCTCCATCAATAGCGCCAAAACCGCCGCCACAGCAGCATGTATAGGCAGAGAGAAACGCCTGAGCCCAGCCCCGACAGCTTGCAGCTGCCGTTGCACAAAATCCAGGCGGAAATCGCCAAAGACATGCCGTTTGGCTATGTGCGGTCTGACAGCCAGCCTATGCCAGGCCGACCAGGCATTCCCGCCCTCCATAGCAGAAGCGGCTCGTACAGCAGCACAAATGCTTCTCATAGCAGGTCTTCCCTGAGGCAAGTAATGACAATTGGTGCTTCTAGTGAACTGTACAGCCCAGAGGACGAACATGAGAATCTGTTTGATCATCGGACTCCGGCCCTGGAAAGACGGGAACTGACTTTTGAGACCGAAAGTTTATACTCGTTTGACTCTGTTTCGACGAGCGGAAGACTATTAGACCGGCTCGATTTGGATTCAGACGATTTCGGCGACTACGACGCCCAACTACGAAGACGGGAGTCCTCATTGCTGATCGGCAGTAGCCGTTTGCTTGACGAGCTCACTGAGGACAAATTCGGGACTCGCCAGAAACCCATCCGTGCCAGCCTGACCTTCAGTCTCGACCGTGCTCGGTCTGGCCACAGCAAAATTGGCCCCGCCAGGTCGCTCTCACAAAGCACTCGGCTCCCTCTAAAACCGGCCCAGTTCACGTTGGCGCAGCCAAAATCCTCACAGTCATTTGACTCATTGCATGGTGACATCACTTTGTCCGCACAGAGCTCTTCTATGTCACTCCCCTCACTTCATGATAGCTCGCCTGGCTCCTCTGGCTCAGGATCCAAGCTTACACAGAAACCACACCTCAAGTACCCTTCGGCGTCCCCGATTTACGAGACATTCCCAGAGTCCGCTCCGCCTTCTTTGGACCGCAACAGATCTTACGGTTCGGCTCTGTCGCTAAGTCAATTCAGGCAATCTGAACCGCCACAATTCGGCCCAGCTGCAAACAAGCGCCTGGTCTCTGCATCTTCCAACGGCTCAGCCGGTTCTGCTGACAGCACGACCGGCCTATTCAACCCATGCTCCAAATTCGACGCTGCCGTGGAGGCGTCCACAAAGAAGGCAGTGTCAATACGTGCCCGAGGTAGTCACCGGGAGGCATCTTACCAACTCCAGATGCTTGCTAGTCCTCCCACAAACTATCCTAGAGCCATGTTCTTGTATGCCAATGCATTGAAGCTTGGACAAGGCGTCAAAATAAACGAGCTGCATTGCGCAAAGTGGCTCTGTCGGTGCATATTGACATCTTACGTTTTGGAGACCACTTCTCCAACATCCTCCACTTTCGCAAGCTACGTTGCCAGGTTAGCCGACTTGCTGCTTGAAAAGTTGCTAGATATGGTGAAGATTAACATTCTGAACGAGAAAATTGACCCCAACGCCTTGGCTGAACAATATGGCGCATTGCGTCCTGGGTCACTTAACAAAATCATTCAGCTTAATGCCTATGATAAGAATGTGGTTGGAGCAGCTTATTACGCATTGGCCGAGTCGCTTCTCATTGGCCTGGAGGGAACTCCGAAAGACGAAGTCACGGGCCGAGCGTTTTTGGCAAAGTCTGCTTCGCTCGCTTATGCAGATGCCATGACCAAGCTCGGGGAACTATGGTGTGGAAAAACAAAGCATTTCAAGAAAGACGTTCACGAAGCTTCCGCATGGCTCCGTTTGGGTGAACTTTTTGGTAAACTGGATATTGGCAATAGCTGGATCTACAAGGACAAGTACATGGAGCAGAAGAAGAAATAAATGGACGAGTCTATGAACAGGTCAAGCGTCTAAATTCCCATGAGACTAAGTCATGGTGGCTATGTCTCTCTGGTTCTAGTCGGCTAGAGTGCTAGAGCGAAATGGACGGTGCATCTCGCCAGCGTAGGCATCTGCAAACTCGTAGAGACAGCTGAGTAGGTAAGCACAGGCCTCTGATAGGTGTGAGTATGGTCCCAAGGGCAAGAAAAAGCGGTCTGACGCAGGATCAATCAGAGCATGTGGTTCTTTCGATGGCGTAGAAGAACGACTTGCCCAAGTTTTCGGAAAGACAGATGCTGGCGGAGGGCTTTTACTGAAAAAAGACTGTGACTCAGCAAAGTGGTCTTCGATTTGACGGTAATTTTCAATCACTTGTTTTTGAGTTGCAATGGTTCGATCGCGTGCATCAAGCACTGGTTCCCCTGGAACAGAGCCCTTGGCAAGCAGACTGCTGAGAAGTCGATTGATCTCTTTTAATATCAGGGCTTTGATAACAGCCAAGACTCCCACGAGAAAAGAAAGATACAGTTTTTTCTTGTCGGAGGCATTGTGGGTTTTGATGTATCGCTCGATTCGATGCACGGTATGGGGCACAGCAGCATGGAGAGCCTGCCAAGCCTGCTCGGCTGTCTCCACCAGTTTCTGCAGCGGATTCGTGCTTGCAAAACAGTGTTTGCTAAGTGTGCCGCATGCCATCGCCGAAAACAAGACCCAGTCGAACCGGGTGATGATCGACAATAAGGGGTCACTTTTCTCGAGGGCGTCTGCTTCCAGTAAAAGATTATCTGCCTCTGCCTGCGAGGATGTATCCAGAAGTTGTGATTTTAGGTCTCTTGAAATTTCTTCCTTCTTTGGGCTGGTATCTCTGTCTGCCTCGAATATCGCCAACCCATGTAGTTTCTGAGGCGACCTCGCCCTGAATGTCTCCCTGTAAGTGTCCACCAGGGACTTGAAGCATATCCGGAGTAAGAAGCGAGGTTTCGCAGGGTCGTTGAGTCTGTCGATCCACCGAACGTTGTGTGCGCGTGGACTAGCCAAAACCGACAGCACGGTGACGGGCTTTGCCGGTAGAGGATGGGCTAGCTCTCGCTTGTGTTCTCTTTCTGGCTTGACTTTCGACTCTTTGTCTCTAGCGTCCTTGTGCAAATCCTGAGAGCTTGTTCTGGCGTGCTTGAAGCCGCCTCGCTCTCGAGATTCGTTGCGTCCGCTTGGTTCTTGGAACATCATGGGTAGTGTAGGCGATAGTAGAGACATTGGGAGCGACTCGATGTCGTTTTCGTCCGAAGAGTCTGCAGCCTGACGCCGTGTATCTGACTTGGCATCGCCTTTGTTCTTTCCCGCGGGTTTTTCGTCAAACTGGCCCGGAAGCGTAGGCGAAAGAGGCGTAGGTAGCGATCCCGACGCAGTGTATGCAGCGTACATGTCGTCCAAGTTCCATGACGGCGGAGCTGGGGTGGGCAATGGCGACCGGACGGCACGAGACTTGTTTGCCGTCGAGTTACCGGTATTTATAGTGGTCTGGTTGGGTGTAGACCCCAGAAGAAGCGGGGAGTTCCTGGCGCTGGGCAGGGCCACGAGAACCGACGTCGCCTGCACCGTTGGAGAGGCCACAAACGGCGAGTATGTTCGTGGCCGCTTCCGCAACGCCTGCGTCTTGGGTTCCTTGGCCAGGAGCAGGTCCTGGAAAATAGCCGACTTCATGGTGGAGTAGGTAGTGGAGAGTGTGGAGGGTGAAGTAGTAGGGAGCCATGCAGGAGCGATAGCGTTTCGAGGCTACAGGGAGATAGAACGTGGGAGATGAGGAGGGGACGGGGTAAGAGAGAGATACGTGTGGCTAGGGGACCGCGAGATGAATCTGGAAACACGCCCCTTTTGGAGTATTGGCGTCCCATACTTCTGCTGAAGGTGCTACGTCACGTGATTCTGGTCACGCGACATTTCGATCTACAGAGTCGTATTGTTTCCTTTTTTCCCATGGGCATACATGCTGTAGAAGACAGTTCCTGCCCTTTCTTATCTTTGAATATCTGCCCTGTCCCCAATTGCCTCTCTCGCACCAAGTTGCCGGTGCTATTCTCTCTTTTTGCAGCTTCGCGCACCTTCGCTGCTCTCTACTACTTTATGGGGACTTACAACGAAGTTCAGGCAACCAAACTTGGCGCCAAAAGCAAGAAACAAATGAACATGGGGCTGACACAAAAGACCGAAAATGGAGGTCTAACCTCCACAAAACGGCGAGGCAAAAAGAGGCCGGTCTCGGCAGCTCGACATGGCCTTGTGGTGGACCAGAGCCCGATCCAGACTCAGCTGAACGCTGATCAAAATCCGCAAAATGACGGTTCTGGCGGCCCCTCGCAGAGTCAATGGCCACAGTCGCTCCAAGACTTTGTCACCAGGTCGTTTGAACAGGCAGCAGCGCTCCCAGAGCCCCAGAAATCGGCCTTTAATGCTCAGATCGAAGAGCTCATGGTCACAGCATCTCGAGAGCAGAAAATCTGGACAAATGACTGGAGCAAGCAGCAATTGCCGGTCTTTAGCCCAGGCCTATCTTTGGGGCTCTATCAGGATAGATTTCATGGGTCTAATGGCGCTTGGAACCAACCGCAAGGGCCCCCGGATCCCTATACACAGACACTCGACAATTCCGGTCCGTCTTTCCAAGGTGCACATTCAGCCAAACGGACCGGTGGCAAATTCGACTCTAAAGAACGCAAAAAACAGAGAGCTGCCCGTTTCAGCAGCCCTGCCCCGCTGGCGTCGCCGGCAGCTTCGTCTCCTAGACCCAGCAATACCCATGTGGTTGGAACACTGACTGCTCTCGAGAAACGCTACCTCCGACTCACTTCCGAACCGGACCCTGCTGTTGTTCGGCCCGAAAGCGTCTTGCCAAAGTGTCTAGATTTTGTGGTCGACAACTACCGGAATTCAAGCAGGCTGTATCATTACATTAACGACCAGCTCAAGGCTATACGGCAGGATTTAACAGTGCAGCACATCAAAAACACCTTGGCAGTGCGTGTATACGAGACACACGGCCGCATTGCTGTGGAGAACAACGACTTGGGCGAGTTCAACCAATGCCAGTCCCAGCTCCGCCACCTCTATGACTCCAATGTTCCGCCCCTCGAATACGCATCCACCTATGAGTTCACCTGCTACCGGATCCTTTACTTTCTCCTCACAAACAATCATGCTGACATTGCACTTACTCGGCTCGAGCTTTTGATGCTAGATTCTGCAACAGACCCAGACTCCATCGTGGGTGACCATGCCGTGCACCGCCAGGGCATATATCGTGCTCTTGAATTAGCGAACGACGTGGCATTGGGCAATTACCATGCCTTTTTTGGCGCGTTGAAATGGTTTCATCTGCAGCCGGCCATGAGTGTAGCATATCATATGCTAGATCACTTTATGGCTGCAAAACAACGCATGTTTGCACTCAACACAATGTGTAAAGCGTTCAAGAAGCTTCCGAAGGCCTATTTGGAGACTGAACTTGTGATCTCAAACGTCGCCCAATTTCTCACAGATTTCGAGCTTACTCAGTATGCTTCACTGGTAGATTTTGACTGTGCACTCGCCCGTCCAGCTGTCCAGCTTATTGTGGACACGGGCCGTTTCAAGAAGGTGGACATCAAGGGACAAGTTTAGATCCAGCGCTCAGGCCAAAGTTAAGAACGCTTTTTTAGTCTCTTTGGATTAATATTATCAATCGGCCAGTGTCCAGTCCGCGTCCGCAAGAGACCCTCGTTCAAAGGCCCCAGATGCCTAGAGACCCGGTACCATCGCCATCAAAGCAAAATTGTTTCTTTGGCTCTCTTCCGTGTTGTCGATATAGAATTGGATCTTCTTCGCGAGCTTGGCGTCGTTCAAAATATGAGCGTCCTCGACAGATTCACCAAGATCCACCGGTCCCGTGCGGCGTCCGTCCAACTCGTACAAGTGGTTGTCTGCACCCTTGACGTATGCAATGAAGTGGAATTCGACTTGCAGAGCTGCTGGCGGAGCCTCTGTCTGGCCTTGGGAGCCGTAATTGGAGTCTAGCTGGATTGCCTGTTCGAGCTGTTCTACCAAGCGTGCTCTTTCAAGGACCAGCTGGTTCTCGTCAATCTGCAGAAGCAATATGGTGTTGAGAATCAGATCCTTCACGATGAAGTCTTGCGGCAAATTGGCCAATACGTGGAGCAACGCATAGAGCCCGCATCCGTTCCCGATTGTCTGTTTGAACCACGACACCAGTGTGGAATCGTTGGCCGCCTGTTCATCCTGCGCACGGCGATAAGCTTCGTAAGACTCCGTTATTGGGAAGAGCATCACGAGACCCAATACGGGCTGGGGCAAAAAAGCCAAAAGGTCTGGGTCTGTAAGCAGGTATACATCCTGGAACTGAAGCACCGGGGAGAGCCCGATCTTGTGCGCAAGAGCGTTGAAGATGTCCGGGTTGGACTCGAGCGGAATCACACGCTTCGAGTCTGCCATTGAATTGAGAGGGGATTCCAAAAACCCCGGATTGTGATAAACTCTAAGAGAATTTCAGAGCTTGAGTTCTCCGCAATTCGCTTGCCACTTTCGCTGGTGAGATTTTGGTCCGGTGCACGGGTGTGTTTGGGCGGCCTTCTGTGAGCATTGATGCAGTTCTCTGTTTGCATTACCTCCTCATTCAGGCCGTTTCAGTACCCTCATCCCCTCTCGCACACGCAAGGGCCGCCATATTTCCTGGTTTCTGTGCTGTTTCTGACCAAGAAATTAGTCGCACGTCTTGGCCCTGAGAGGACCTTATTTGCCGCTTTTGGCCGATACCCCGATCCTTCTGTAACTCGACAGAACGTCCCACCGAGACATTACCAGGGGGCTCTGAACCAAATTTTTCCCAGCGGCCATGCACACGCCTGTTTTCCTTACGGTGGCAGTGCCGCTCCTTCTTGTGCTGTTGGCCGCTTTCATCTATGTGTTGTCCGTGATCTTCCCACTATGTGAGTCATGGAGTAACTACGCCCAGGCTGCGATGCTCGGGCAGATCGTGTACTTATTCCACCGCCTTTGCGTGTTCATGCGCCGGTCAGAGACTCCGCTTAAAGCTGGAAGACTCCCGGAAGCTCCTTCCACGGACGTGACCGACAAGTTTGGCATGCCGCTCGCTGAGGAGATGTTCAAGGCGGCCGCTTTAGCCCTCTGCATCTCCACCTTCGCCCAGCTGAAGTCTGCAAGTGTTGCAGCATCCTACGCTTTGGTCTTGGGTTCTGTTTACGCTGTGAACAAGCTCATTGCTCACTTCTTCCTCTTCTCACCCGTTTGCTACAAGACAAGGTACGCCAGGTTCATTGAACTCTGGCGGAAGTACGCAAGCCACGTGGGTGCTCACCCGGACCCATTTTCTTGCAGAGCACGTCCGCCGCTCTTTTCTCAGCTGTCAGTTGCATCTTCCAGTTCTGAATATTCGGCCTTCTCCGCCACTTCGGCAAACTCTGGTGCCACACTCGTGCCGTCAGTGTCCCCACCAGCATTCAACGAGAACTCGTTCCAGAGTCCACAGCTTTGTCCTTATAGAAGTGCTGCTATTCCTGTTTGCTCAGACATGTTTCTGGCACACCTGCATCAAGACGAACGCCTGTATTCTGTATCTCCAAAGGACACAGTATACCTACTGTATGCTCCAGCAGAGCTGGCGCCTGAGGACGAAGACGCACAGTCCAGCGACTCCAGTAATCAAAGCGACGCATCGCTGACAAAGTCATCTGATACGCATTTTGGAGGCGGTGGCGGAGGCAACTTTCAGTACAAATTTCCAGATGGCTCCAAGCTCAAATTTGGGGGTGGTGCTGGTCTCGATTACCATCGACACGGGCATTCCAGATCAAATCCGCATAAGTCTTTAAGCCGTCGTTCTGCATTGCGTAGGTGGCTCGCGTGGCTCTTCCCACTCAGACTGAACCAGGATTTGGAAGTAAAGCGTCCACGTCCGGGTCTCGAATCGGCAAGATTGAGGAAGAAATTGTCTACTTTCTCTTTTGAGACAAAGAGACCGAAGCTCAAAACCTCTATGCATTCACTCAGCGAAACGGCGTCGTTGAAGACTCTACACTCGAAGAAGCTGTATGGTACCTTCGACCTCGAAAGTCAGACCGTTCGTCTAGCAGTGCATGAAGCCAACTCTCACACCCACTTCGAACTCAATAAGTATGCCAACGAGTTCCTCGATATGTGGAGTACCACCTTGCATGGAGTGACTAGCGTGATGGACCCCTCGTTCTTGCGCTTTGGTGTTCCGATCACACGGCTCTCTGTTGTCTACTTCATCATGTACGAGCTTAGTGTCTGTCTTTGGCAGTTCTCGTCCATGTTCATTTTTGCATTACCCTACACCGGCCTCAATTTCACCGGATATGCTCTGGCTGGTGCTGGCATTCTTATTGCCAGTCTTTTCAGCAGGAATTATTTACATTCCCAGTGTAAACGCTCCCACCGTTTTGCCATTTTGGCTGACTTCTTGATGAATGTTATACTTCTAGCGGCAGTTTACGACTACTATCGTTAGAGGCAAGAACGCTGTTTACCTCATACTCTCTTTAATACAAAACAGCAACGAATCAGTGTGGATGTATTAGTCATAGGCTGAATTAAAAATGAATAGTGGCATCTTCGCCAAGGGTGAATATGAACAAGAGAAATGAAGAGATATGAGTGTTTGTGGCAGTCACTGCTTACTGCTGTAGATCTTTTCCAAGAAGCTCTCGTTTGTGAATGTGAAGCCCTTTAGGTGTAAAATGTCCTCTGGCAAGGGTTTATGGTGAGGAGGAGTGAATTGCATTGACGTAAACTCCTCGTCGAAATTTTCTGCCAAGATGGGGTCAGTGATCACGGGTAGAATTGGCGGCAAAATCTCACCTTTAAAGTCTGGATCGAAGATTTTCCAATCGAGATGACGGAAGAACCGGTGCTGCTTGAATTTCTCAAACTCAGCGTCAACATTGAGCCGCCTGGCAGGATTGGGCTGTAAGAGTTTGCGGAGAAGATCTTTGGCATCGTGTGAGAGGTAGAAGGGAAACTTCAAGTACTTTTTCGAGTGGACGATCTTGTCCATGATTTTCTCGTTGGTGTGGCCCGTGAACGGGGGAGCGCCAGTAAGCATGTCGTAAGCGACACAACCCAAAGACCACCAATCGACGGTGAAGTCGTAGTCCTCGCCCTTGATGACTTCAGGAGCCATATACTGTGCTGTTCCAATCAAGGAGTGAGCTGCGTCTGTGGCGTCGTCCGAGACTTTGGAGAGACCAAAGTCAGTGAGAACCAAATTTCCTCCAGCGTTGAGCATGCAGTTTTCAGGCTTCAAGTCCCGGTAAATGACCTTGACACTCTGGTGAAGGTAACGGAGAGCAAGGGCCATTTGAGCGATATAGAAAGAGGCATCCTTCTCGCTCATGTATTTTTGCTGAGCCAAATGGTGGAAGACCTCGCCACCATCAAGATACTCGAGGATCAAATACACTTTATTGTTGTCTTGAAACGCATAGAATAGCTTGACCACGTTTGGGTGGTTGACCATCTCCAAGATCGTCTTTTCGTTGATTGTGCGCTCGTAGTTTTTCTTGTGGATCTCGCTTGTTTCGTTGATAACCAAGGACGCCTTTCGGAGCTGTTTCTGAGCAAATAGACGGCCGCTGGACTTCTGCTGCACAAGCAAAACTTTGCCGTACGAGCCATGGCCCAAAACTTTGATGGGCTCGAAGTCGCTGAGCTGTGGTTTTCGAGACGACCGTGGCGCTAGCGACGACACGAAGGGCTCGATAATGTCAACCTCGTATGACGACGAGTACTTTGACACAGAGCTGCGGCGTCTCGACCGCGTGCGCATCGGGATCGGCCGCAAGTGGCTCACCGTGTCGCTGTCGTTTCCTGAGTCCGAATAGGTCTCTAGCGGTTGTGGATCTGATGGTGTTTGGGGATCAACACCCACGGATCGTGGGATGGCGAGATACGCAGATTTCTCAGCCAGCACGGGTCTGTCTCGGGCCGCAAACGACACACTGCCACTTTGAGGTCCAACGAATGTCTTGGGCTCCTCGAAAGAGCCAAAACTGCTGTTTTGCGTGAGCTGCCGAGGAGAGTGCTCGTGTGCTTGCTCGCTGAGAGCGTCCGTAAACAGCGCCAGAAACGCTCTTCCTTCGTCACTCAGAAGAACACCGCCATCCTCGTCCAAGAGCCGGTAATTGAGCCGCGCCACACCCGCCACAAGCTCGGCTTCGTCGCCGTCCATGGCAAAGATATCAGCCATAGTGACTACGTGGGTCGCGCCAGTGTGTTCTGGATGCGCTCTCTATATGCGGTGGGTGGGCCATGCACCAGCTTCCCAACACAGAAGAGGAAATTTTTGTAAAGAGGGGGGCTCGATTGGTTTCTAGGGCGGGGTTTGTTCGAGAGGCGAAATTTAAAGAAAAAAAAAAGAGAACACGAGAGAGATATTCATGGCTTCCTCTGCTTTATTAGGTCACGTGCGGCACTGTATTGCGGTGCATTTCTGGTTTCAAAATGCGGCCGTTTGTTTCAAAATGCGAGAGCCAATACAGAAGTGATTTGGAGTAATTTGGGGTAATTTGGAGAAACTTGATTTGAAAAAGGTAAAGCGGTTTGAATCATGCTTTCTTGGTTTATGTGTTGGATTTTGAGTGTCTCTCGCTGAAGACAACGGTTGATGAACGGTGGTTGTGGTGAAACAGCCCATTCTAGAATTTAGTTTGTGTTTACTGTTATTGCACTTAGGCTGTATTTCTGTTAATAGCCATTTCTTGCGTACCATAATTTACTCAGTTCTTTATCTGAGAGAAAAATAGGTATTTGCGGAATCTTTTGGGCTTTGTTCATTAAGTGGTGCTCTTTTGCAGCCATAGTGGTCCACCACACATAGGAAAGAAAATGACGGGCCCTCCTCGAAAACTAAATTCTTGTTTTCTACTCCGTTATGCTTCCTCTTATTTTTCCATTACCTAATTGCAAATTTACTTTCTAAGCCATTTGTAACAATACGATTTAGTACTTTTGCATTTCTTCCATTCCATGTATCATTGTCCTATCCATATGGATTTCTTAATTGTTGCCAGTCTTACCAGTTCAGGCTCCGTGAGGGTCAGTCAGAATCTTGCCAGACTCCGCGCGGGTCGGTCAGCTCACTATTCTCGCCTCCATGTATATCTTGGCCTTCATCAGAATGTAATCCATCGCAAACCCTTGGTATAGCGAGTACGCGGGGTGGGCGCCCAAGCGCACCTTCTCAAGAGAGTGGTCTGGGAAGATGAGGGCGAGATCCAACGCACGGGCCTTGACGCCGTACCTCTCGCCAAGCTTAATGCTGACAACCTCGGCAAGCTCGTCGATGCTGCGGAGCCTATCCTTGCAGATCTTGAGAGCCACAATCTCGTCTCTTTGCACACAGGTGATTTTGATCTTCAAGTTGGCTCGCGACACGCGCTCGACACTCAGCGTCCCGGCCACCATCATGCTCTGGGGCCGGCCCGCCGTCAGGAGACTTGCACGGGTCTGTGTTTTGCTGTCGGAGACGCTCCGCCTATCGAGGCTCCTTCTCTCGGTTCTGTCAACGGCTCTCCTTTCGGGGATGCGCTCCGAGACTCGCTCGGCGCCAAACGAAGAAGTCCGTTCCGGAACTCGGAGGTTGGCAGCAGACAGTCGTCTGCTAGGAGGAATCCGCGAACTGACAGCCCTGAGCTGCGAGGTTCCGCCGTAGACCATGGAGTGTCTCTTCGAGAGCTCTTCTTTCTTGAGGCGCTCCTTCTCCCTTCTCTCGTGCTCGAGCCTTTGCTTGTGCTTCCGCTCGCTCTCCTCTCTTTCCCGCTGGGCTTGGAGCTCGAGCTGCTTCAGCCGCTTCTCCTTCTCTCTCTTCTTCCTCTCCTTCTCCTGTCTTCTCCCTGGAAGATATGGAAGCGCCGGTAGGCGGAAGAAGCGCAGCTCTCGACTGCCCGCAGTCGCTTGGGGCTGCTTCTTTTCAGACTCCGTCCCACCCTGAGGCTCATCTGCTTGTTGTGGCTTTTCCTGCTCCGCTTGTTCCCTCTCGCGGACCCGTTTAGGCTTGGGCGAGTCGTCGATATACGTTTCGCTCTTCCACGAGTGGGGGCTGTCTGGAGCGTCCTCAAACAACGAGCCAGTCGAGTTGACGCTGGCTGCGTCGTCGTGGTTATGGCCGTCGCCATTATCGTCGTGAGGGCTGTCTTGCGGCATGTTTCCGATTCTTCCAAGACTGTCATGCATCGTTTCGTCCCGGACAAAAACGTGCCTGGAGGACTTTCCAGGTGTTTCACAGGCTGCGGCCTCGTGGCTGCGGTTGGCTGCGGTTTCATCACGGAATTCGGCCGCCTCCTTCATCACGCTTTCGTTTGGCGTGCCTGTTTCGCTGTGGCTCATTTGTAGCGACTCCCTAAACTTCGGGTCTCCGCTGGTCACTATCACCTGCTCGTCTACGCCTAGAAAAGGGGACTATCGTGAGGCGGGATCTGGCAGATGCGGCGGCGGCGGCGCTTTTTGTGTCCTTCGGTTGGGCAGAGGCGTCGAGCAGAGCACGCGGGTTTTGTGGAGAAGGCGAGCTCAGAATCTGCGTGCGTGCGAGACCGATTTCAGAAGACTGGCAACCAGCACAAGAGCGTTTCGGTGATGCTGGCTTGCCCCAGATATAAGTGGGCCCATGCGGCACCGGCATGGAGGGAGCGGATTTCGCACCAGAAGCCAAAAAAAAAAGACTGTGTGCCGAAGCGAGCCCGTGCTTGTAGATTTAAGAGCGTCCATGCACACTACGGGCAGGCGGCGCCTGTTTTAGCCCCGTGCCCGCCGCAATGGGAGTCGCTTTCATGCTCTTCCATGCACCCGCTACGCACAGCCTGCAGACGCGCAGCATGTCATGCTTCTGGAAAGGATCTCTGCCGCTGCCTCAGCACAGTCCCGCCTTCGCTGTGTTCCATCTCTGCTTCGGGCGGGGTCGCCTGAAACAGCCCACGTCGGCGCTGGAAAAGCTTGCTTCGATTGGCGGCTTCCGCAAGGCAATTTCTTCTCTCCCCCTGCTCAGCCACGCCTGCTCAGCCTCGCCGCATCGGCTCTTCACCAGACCCACACCTATTCCGCCGTTCGTAGCCTTGGGCCCACGCCCTGCCCGCGTCACCGTCTTCACGCACCAATACGCGAGCGATGGCTTCGCTCGCAAGGCACAATCCCTGGAAATTAGGCACCCTTGCCCCGGAGCCTGCACCCTTCCACGAGCCGAGTCTGCTGTCACCACGGTTGCACAGACCCTGGGGTTCGTTCCGTAGGTGCCGGCGCTGCGGTTTCCCAGGGGAAGCTTCTTTTGTGGCGAGGTTCCAAGGCTCGGAAAAGTGGCGGGATTTACGTGCTAAGCCTCGCTGCAGAATGTCGGCCGTTTGTTGCGGCGCTGGCTCCCCGGCGATAATGTCTATGTGCACTCGGACAAGTTATTAAGCTTTGCTCTCCGGCCTTGCTTCCAGATTCTTTTTTCCTTGCTTTTTTTTTTCGCTCCAGATTCTTATTTTATTTTCAATCTTCTCTGCCATGTACGTAACGTCTTCGCTGCCTCTTTTGGACGGATCTAGATCACACTTCTTTCTGTAAAAGCTTCTTGGCTCGGCGGGGCCGCTGCATGTTTGCAACCTTAAAGCTATGCTGCTCACATGCAAATAAACAATCAACACTGAGTAGCTGAGCCTGCTCTACTCACTGGCGTTCATCGTCGAGCCCAGCTCCGTGCATCTTCTCTTTACTCCCTGGTTAAAGCCCTCGCTTGCCTCGTAGCCCGGGGCACTCGCAAGAGCAGGCGGATGGCGTTACCACTTGACCACGGGTGCTCGTTTCACCAACTGAAACTGGTCTACGCCTCACTGAGGCAGCGCTGCACGGCGTGTATGTGGCCTGCAGAACACACCGCCTGGTAAAACACTATCGCGCAGGACAGCGCCTCGCATACAGGTCCATGGAAGTTGCTTGGTTGACGTGTGCATCAGAAACACAATACCAAAGTGAGCGCCTGTACGTAGCGCCAACGCAGGGCTTTGTTAGCGAAATCAAAACATGCCAAAACAAGCCAAAGCTATCCCGAACGAGCCCAAACTAGCCCGAACAAAGTCGCATCCCTTGTTCATGAAATGGAAAAACGTCAGGAGGCGCGCCGTAAACAAAACATCAAGGCGGCCAGCTCAGTGCAAACTCGCTAAACTCGAGCGACCCGTAGCCTCCAGCCCGGTCAGTACTGTGGCTGTAGTCACCCGGTGTCTTCGTAAGACCGGCTGCAAAAGAGCCCGTTGTCGACGCCACATTTCTTCGTAAATTAATCTCTCACAAGCATGTCCCAGTTGAACTCATCATCGGAGGGAAGCTTCTGGTGCTTCTCCAAAAGCATCAGCATCTCACGATTCTTGTTGGGCTGGAGAGGACTGAAGTCGTAATCAAAAAATCCCATGCTGGACTCTCCAGGCAATACGCTAATCGACGGACAGTGCAGCGGAACGCCGATGGTGGGTGTTCGGGGTTCCAACGAGCCTAGGCTCGCCGTGGTGCCTGAGAACATGTGGAAGTCGGAGCTGGAGTCAGAAAACACCTTGCCGCGAGAGCGTCTGGGCACATCTGCGCCAGGCCCAAAAAGAGCTGTTGCCGAACTGATGGATCCCGAGCCCGAAGCACCAAAGCCGCCTGCGGCTTGAGAAGACAGCGATCCTCTCGAGTGGTACGACACCCGAGAGTTCTGCGAGCTGCGGTGTGAGTGCTGAGACACTCGATTGCTTCCAGACCCGGACTTCATCCCGGAGCTCTGGCTGCTGCTAACCTGTGAGCAGGTTGGCGAGTTGCGCAATTGCGAGCGTGGAGGCACCTCGGCCTCGTTGTACGTATCACGCTCGTCGACGCTGGATATGTCGTAGAACTCAATCAATGAGGTCAAGCTGGCAATGGTCTGAGACGATTCGGACTGCAGGATCTTGTTGGGCGTCAAATGCTTCTCTGTCAGTCTAAACACAGCGCTGTGGCGCAGGTTCTTGGGTTTCAGTGTCTGGGTATTAGTGGGGGTGTTGTGGGTATGCTGTGGTTGGACACTTGGACCCTTTGTGTTAAGACTGTAGCTCTGGGGAAGAATTGGGTGGCTCTGGTTCAAGTATGACAGATACTTCAAGTTCGAGCTGAGGTAGGCCAGCGAAGCCGACTGCTTGACTGCAGCTGCCTTCTGCTGAGGAGTGAACACAGGCGGAAGGGGAGCAGTGGGCGAAAACGAGTTCTGTCTTCGTGAACCAGCACTGACAGACACTCTCGTGGAGCCCTTGTGGAGTTGGTCAGCTGCTGCTTCGTCAGAGAGATCCAGCGACTCGGTATCCGAGTCAGCGCGGACCTTGCAGCTGCAGTGGCTATGTAGATAGTCTCCAAAAACAGAGATTTGGTTTGCAGCCGCAAACAGTAGGACGTTTTGCGCATAGGCGTCAAGGTTAGTCACAGCCACGAGCTGTTCCCTAAATACTCGCTCCGTGGAGTTGCCGAAAGGACCAACTCCGCTATTTGGTACACTCATAACAGGACGGGTGGCGCCAAGGGGCCTCTGTGGAAGGGTGAACGGGGGCGTGTCGCCGCCACAAGCCTCGGCTACCATCAGATGTAGAACCAGAAAGTCCTCGTAGAACATTCCACAGTAGTATCGGGCGCCACTGGCGGTGGAGAGATGCATCATGTACCAGAAGTCGTATTGGACGTCGTGGAAGACGGCAAGCACCTTTGCAGACACGACATTGTCGGTTTCGAAGGCAGATACAAACTCGTTTAGCCACGCAAGCGTGATCTGGGCTTGCGGGTTGTTGACGGCGATCTCAACGTACAGCGCAGGGACAAGACCCGTGCCCAACTGGTCGATTCTCTGAACGCTGAGCCAGCCGTTACCAGGACGAGAGAGTAACATGAGGTACTCGCCGCGGCGGACCGACAACTCGGGAGCAGCCAGAGCCTCAAAGGCGTACTTGGCACGGAGAACCACGGAGTTGGACTTGGCGGAGTGTGTGAGTATGGCAGGCCCGCTAGAGGAGCGTGTTTTTGAGCTTTTGGGAGCCTCGTCGGCCCACTTTTCATCGGACCGAAGCAGAGGCGACAGCGGGCCCGACAACGGCATGGGCGCCGAGATGAGAACCTTCTTGAGGTTTCGGTGGGAGCGGTGGTTTCTGGAGGAAAAGAGCCCGGAAGACATGGTGCCTGTGATAAGAGTAGCGGTCAGAGCGCAGTTGCACTTGTGATAATCTGGGGTCTGGAGGAGGCAGGCACAGTGGGGGAAGAGGGCTTGTTGTTTCCTAACCTGTCAACAGCCTGCGATGCTCCCGTTGTTTACCAGCAGTAGTTGAAGGGCGGGACACGAGGAGTTTGTTTCTGGAGCCTGTTTATAGACGCCAATAAAAAACTTCACGTCGGTGCCGAGAATGCGCTCGGCTATTTGGCGTCAAAGAACGTTTGCAGAATGTGCGGGCGGAAATGCTAGGGGTAGCAGCACTGAGACGTTTGGCGGCTGTAGCTCAGGCACGGTGATGGAAGCAGAAACGCCGAAGCTGCGGTGGAAAGAAAAAGGGTGTGTTTCAGAAAAGCGGTGCGCTGGGCTCGGTTGTTGTAGCCGCGACTGCCTGCTAGCCTTTGTACTGTCCAGAGCCAGCCTTTATCCCCAGGTGGCACTGCGCTGTCTCCGACTGGGGGACCTGCATGCGGCGGGCAGTGCGCGCCGGTGGACTGTGCATGCAGCATATGCATGCGGCGTGGCTTGCGGAGCTGTGCGGCGGCTCTCACGGGTCGCGGCCTCACCACCACCGCTTGGGACCACCCTCAAAAAAGAAAGCCTCAAGCAAAGAGTCTAAAACCGTTGTCCGATGCCGCCCTCTGGCAGTTGCCACCACACTTTCGTTTGCGTGCCCTCGTATATGCCCGGGGGCCAACCTCTGCTCGACTTACCGCCGCCGCCTCTGCCTCTCCAGCCGTGCCCTGGCCGCGCGTACAATTTCCTCTGTTGCTATCGCAACGGCACGCTCTGCACAAGCATGTCAACACGCGGCGATCCGTCAAAAGCAAAACACTCCCACCGTCTTTTGGTTTCACCGCTCTGCGGCCGAGCACATTGCAACTTTTCCGCGGCAGTGACAGCCGCTTCGTGGGACGCTCCCAATGCGGTCTATTGTTTTTGTTCTGCTGTTTTGCCCGTTCTTGGCTTATCTCTGGAAACCATCTGCAATCAACAGCCCCACGCACAATGGCCACGCACACCTGCGCCAGAATCTCGCAGCCTGGCACAATATGGAGCCACACAGCAGTGCCACTGGCGTGAGTCTGGCGAGAATTTCAGGAATGAAAATTCCGTCTCATGCCGCAAACACAAAAAGAAATGCTCCAATGTAATGCTCCAATGGAATGCTCCAACAGAAGGCTCTAATAGAAGGCACCAACAGAATTCACCACAGCAGATCGCACCATAACGCAGCCGAGGAGCATCCAAGTCAAGAGACATGCCAATGCACAACACGAAACCAAAGCAGTGACCCGGCCAAGGCTGGAAGCCAAGCTTTGGCGGAAACCGGATCGGGCCGCAAGCCGCCCGGAAATAAACCGCAATGACACCCAGCTTCGACGCCGGCTGAAGCTGGTTCTGTGCGCCGACGTTGGGCCCAATCTTTAGCAGTGCTTATTCTGGGCAGCTGCGTGCTCTGCATACGGCCCCACGCCTGGCACGATCGGGCCAGAAAGCCCCTTTGTTTAGTCCGCCGCCGTTACTGAGATTCCGGCCCCACGGCCAAATCCAGCCCTGTTTGTGCCATGGATGGCAGCGGTTCCGCTTCGGCGAGGTCCCGCACTTTTCGCCGCCATGTTTGTTTACTTTTGCCTGTGCGTGGCACAGGGAGGTTTTCCATCAGTGCCACAAAGCTGGTCGGCCGACCGAAAATCAAAAGTGCTAAGGGTGCTGCTTATCGAGCAGCGCTGGACAGGCCAGCTTGATATTTTCGTTTATTGTAGTCAGCGGCCGCACATGAATTGCACTGGTCCGCACGTAGTCGTAAGTAATGTCTGGCACAGCTGGCCTGCCGCCTGCCGGACCTGGGTGAGCGTCCCATAATAGTCAAATAACACATCAAGAAGTAAAGGGGGCACCATTGGATATGGCACTCCGGTGGATGCAAGCGGTTTTCCCAAAGTTGAATTTAATTCCAACTGGACTTCAAAATTTGCTGTTGCTCTCACTTGCAGCAATTTTAGGGTCCCGATAGACTGTAGAACATCCTTCAAGAAACTAGCAACGAGACCGTCTCGGCAGCAAATATCGCCTGCATCATGTTGTCCTCGCCCGAGTCAATCTCCTCGTACGAATCCGTCTCCTTGAGTCGAATGTAGAGGTTGTTGAATGCGAACTTGCCATAAATTGCAGTCTTGAATGCTTCGATGCTGTTCACCTCCAGTTTGCGTAGACGCACAACAAGCTGGTCGCCGCCAGGGGTCTTTAGCTCACACTTGATTTGCTCTCCGGGTGCAATGCGCTGTGACTTCAGTGCTCTGGGCGTGCCAAACGGAGGCGAATGCTGGGTGAGACTGCTATGGAACCGCATGGGCGGCGTTCCGCTGCTGGACGGAGGCGTCTCCAATCCAGACATCCCGCCAGCCATGTGTCCGTTGTAGCCGTGTCCGCTCTGGTACCCGTTGCTCATTGACGTCAGGCGCTTGGGTGTTTGCATGCCGTGCAAATCCGGGAACTTGGAGCCAGGAATCAACCGTGGAGTGACCTTCTGTGCGGTGGGCGACGTGCGCACCGATTGAGAGCTGTGCAATTGGGGAGTTGGAGGCGCCGAGTTGTTGCCGTGGCTGCCGCTGTCTTTTCGTCTTGGAACGTTGCGTGGATTACTCACTGTTCTGGAGCGCTCAACGCCGGTGTTGCTGCGCTGTACGCCTGCTCCTTCGCTGGTGGACATGCTGCGCACCACGTTGATCTTGGCATTGGCAGCCTGCTGGTAGAGGTTGTATGTGTTTTTCGTCTTTGGGGCAGGTGTCACGCCTTTGACTGGCATGACGTACTTTGTGCTGTTCAGGCGCTTGGCTTCAAAGGTGTCGGGAAACACTGGGATCTTGTTCTTGGAGCCGAGAATCACCGAGCCAGGCAAGATGCGCTGGTTGATCACGTCGCTGGAGTCGTTGACGGCGTCGTCGACAATGAAGCCAGGCAAGTCCTTGTACTGGACGCAGAGCCAGTCGACTAGCGCCGAGCACGCCTGGAAGTGCTTGTTCAGCACCAAGTCGTTCATGTAGGTGCTCAATTCGATACAGCGCTTCGAGAACAAGTCGCTCTGCTCGACAGAGTCACGGCGGCGGCTGGGCACCGGTTCCGGGAGCTTGGGCAAGCGGGCGGAGGATGCAGAGGGCGCGTCCTGCTCGTCGCCCTTCTTCCCATCCAAGCCATTGACGTACTCAAGAAGCTGCACGTGCAAGTCATAGAAGTCCAGGTAGTACCTGCAATGGTAGCCGATTTCACCGGTGCTGTAGGTGACGTCCACACGGTACCAGAAGCGGTTTTCAAACATGAGGTAGTCGGTCACAGACACCGTCAATGGGTACAACTTGTTGTTGATCGACAAGGGCGAGTTGCTCTCAAGAAGCATCTGCACCTGCACGTCGTTGAAGGTGTTGTAGGGCTTGCCGCCCTTCAGGCCCAGCTCGTGCAACCAGCGGAGAGTGATGGGATTCATCTGGTCGTTGACGGCGATGTCCACGTACAACGAGGGCACCAAGCCTGGGGACAGGATTTTGTCGATGAACTCGACGAGCACCCAGCCGTTGGCAAGGCGGTCGAGCAACTTGAGCACATCGCCTTTTTTGACCGAAAGCTCGCCCAGGGTCTCGGCGTCAAAGTCGAACTTGGCCACGAGGATCACCTTGCACTTGAGCGTGGAGGCGACCTGGTCCACGCTGGTGGGGGCCAGGATTTTCAAGTCTTTCACGCCGTGCGGAAAGACCTTGGACATCGGATTTCAGGGTGTAGAGAGTTGATTCGGGTGTTGTGTTAGTGCAGAAGGAGTATTTTTTGGTAGGTGAGGCACGCGGTGCGGCTGGAGTAGTGCGTCACGTGACGTGCGCGCTGAATAAGACGTGCGGCGTTATTCGCGCTAGGCGAGGCTTGGGCGCGCTGTTGTGACACGCTTGTGTGCAGGCGTGCTGTAAGGGAGCGGAGAGTTTTTCTGTATTGGATGAGTCTTTTTTTGGTGGGATAAAACGAGACTGAATTTCAGGGTTTTTCTTGTGGCACACAATGCTTGGGGCCATGCTGGCGGTCGAGCCAGCGTCAGAGGGAGCGGCGGAGCTCTGGCGGGTGCGTGTTTCATGTCCACGCAGGCGCGGCTTTAGCGCTGCAACATGTCTCACTTGAGTATTTGCGTGAATCCGAATGGGGACGAAAACTCTCGAAAATGGCAGGCTGAATTCCCGCTGGAACGCCGGCGGCCACCGGCGCTGCAACAGAGAGAAATGCAAGCGAGGAGAAAGGCCGCAGCGTGAGGCGCACCAGTCGCGTGACATGAAACAAATACGAAACGCCGTTCCAGTGGGTTTGCAGAGGGCCTGGTCTTTGACGGAAGGAGGGAAAAAGAGGAGAGAGAGGAGAGAGGAGGGAAACACAAGAAATAGAAAAAAATGAGGCGCTAAAAAAAATCTGGTTTGAGAGAGAAGAGAGACTGGTGGCTCTAGGAGGTGTGCCTGACGACTCGTGGCTATTCTGGATTTGTCGGTGCGATAGACAGAGGCCCACTGGCCAGTTGGGCCCACTTTTTGCGGTTGGTTCACCATACTCCAAAATTAAAAATAAGCCACAATGCCACAATTCGATTTTGAAAACAGTGGCCCGAAGCGGCCCTGGGTCCAGCACAAACTCGTAAAGGCGGAATCTGTCTGCACCCAGGGTATTTGCAGCCTGTGCAGAGGTAAACAAAGAAAATAGCAGTACGAGAGAAGGTTAACGGAAGGCTTATGAAAAGGCTATTGTGAGAGAAATGAGAGGTCTAGAATGGGAAGAAAGGCATACAGCCACAGGGAGACAAGCCGGGCTCGGTAAGGCTCCAAGGAGTATTTTGACCAAACCGTAGTTGAAGAGTCTCTCCGTATACTGACTGCATTGGAGTCCTTTCGTTAGTCAAAAAGCTGCTCAGCGTCTCTCATTTCAAAAAGCTGCTCAGTGGCTCTGAATTCAAAGGGCTGCTCAGTGTCTCGACGGTTTCTGCCCCATCCAGGGCCTTGCGCCTGCTGCAGGAAACAGGCGCTTTGCGTACTTAAACTACAGAGCCAAAAGCATGTTTCAACCAGGAATGTCTGGGCAAAACGTAGTGACACCGCTCAGGGGTGCGGAAAATGTGTCCAACAAGCGAACCGAAGAAGCGATGGACTACGTCTCCGCCGGATTATCGCTGGACTTGTCGTGATCTGCATCCGGCCATTTGTGCTTAACCAAATAGAGGTACTCTCGGTCTCGCTGGTACTCCAGATGGGTGTAAAATATGTTAGAGAAGAAGGTGAGAAGAGTTTTTCTGCCCGCGCTTTAGGTAGTTGCTAGTACTGCAGACAGGTGTTTTTCTTGAGGTGCACGGGTGTAGTGTCCCAACATGTACGGGTCTGACTGCCAAACTTTTCGCTGGGGTGCACGGTGACCCAATGGCTGCAAACCAGCCCTTGCCCAGAACCCTTAGCTCTAGACGCAGGCCCGGCGCCGGACGTAATTGAACGGCAGATAGTCAGAATTGATTGCCGGACCGCCAAGCCAAGATCTCGCAGTACCCCTGAAGTCACGCCCCAGGAGCAAACCGAGAGCAGCGTCGCCCGGCCCTCAGCAGACAGCGAACAACGGCGAAAGCCGACAAGGCACAGCGAAAGCCGCCCAGATCGGGGAATCGAGGGCGGCCAGAGAAAAGTTTAACCCCTTGCAACGAGCTCTCGTATGTGCGAGTGCAGATCCATATCGGGCCTAGGCACGTGCTGGAGCAAGCACAGGGACTTGAACTGCCGCCGACGTCCGCAGAGGTGAGTATCCCTAGCACAATGCCGTAGGTTTGACAGACCTGCACGGCAGGGCGGCTATGTGTGGGGGCAAAATACGCTAGGATTATTCCAGCGAGCGAGAGAAGAGTGGGTTTGCTCGGTGCCTGGGCCGAGGACAAAGACGAGGTCTGTGTGTCGGAGGCAGTGGCGGATTCTGCGGTGGCGTGGGGCCAAATTCCAGGATCTGCGGAGCTCTGCGAGGTATCTTCAAGGGGAGTGGACGCCTCGCCAGCAAGCTGGGCAGCGACAAGTTGGAATATTTCTTGTCATTGCTGCAATCACCGATCGGCCCTCCGTTCGAGGCATGGCTTTACCGGAGCAAAGCTGGCAAGAACGCGTTTTTGCGGTCATGGCGATAACTAGTCGTTTGCTTGCCCTGGAGATATTGTGGGTCAGAGGGTCAGATACGCCCCGGCGGCATGGATGGTGAATTTAGATAATAGATTGTCAAGCCATCGAAGACGGCCTTCGAGAGCGCCAGATCCAGCGTTCTGCCATGTGACTGCGGCAGTACTGTTTCGGAGACTCTTATTCTTGTGGTCACAAGCATCATGTGTGGAAGAATGGTGGCCAAAAGAGCAGCCCAGAAAAACGCAAAGAAGGTTCTGCAGCCCTCGGGCTGCACCAGGACACAGACCAAAAAAAGCTCAGGCTTGCAGACACCGCCAAGCGACGCCCATGTGCTGCCACTAGCAGGCGTCAGATCCTCGCCAGCGGAAGGAGCCGCCCAATGGCGCAGTGCTAGCCAGAAAATGTCTTTATTCCATGCATTGGAAAGCATGGCTTTCTGCTCTGCTTGCACGCAGGGACAGGGCGCATTCATGCACAAGGCAAAGCTCTGCCTTGAACCACCGCAAAGACCTGTGCTGTTGATCAACCAGGGACGGTGGCATTCTCCGTTGCCAGCCAGATAAGAGATGGCACTACACCGCCAGCGCAGGGCACACTCCGGGGAATTTACGAGCATAGGCGCAAAAACGAGAAAGTGCAAAAAGTAGCTCTGTATGGCAAGACCGTGCAGCAGGGTAGCCCAGGTGAAAAATCAGATGGACGTACAAAGAAAAGAGGGGCGGGCTGGCGTAGGGAGCCCTGGCCGCAGCACCCATGTCGATGGGTTTACGTCGCCACGCTTAGCCCCGCAAAGCTAAGTCCCAAAGAGGCTGGCCTTAACTCCAGGCCCAGCGGGCCTGCCAGGAGATAAGTTGTGTTTTTCGGGGCAGCCGGCTTTGGCACATGGGCTGGGCTGTCGGGGCCGCTCAGGCCAGGTTCCTGAGACCGGCGGGCATTGCAGCAAGAAGCCAGGAATTGTCGCGGGCGCAACATGCACATATTGGCGCGCTTACACAGAAGCGAGCTATCGCGCAGCATTGTTTGCAGCTAGGCGACAGCGGCCCTGAACAAGCCGGGGCTGAGCGGGCGGGAGAGTGGCGCACAAGGGCTGGCGCAGTCACAGCTTCCGCAGGCCCCCGGACCACGCTCCTAGCGGGGGCAGCAAGACCCGCAAGCGCCCCAGACCGCCAAAAAAAGTATCTTTCCTTGGACCCGCCCCAGCGAGGTACAGGCCCGCGTGCCTGCAGGAGTGACGTCCGGTGGATATTCCAAGCATGAGCGGAACAGGCGAGCATGGGCGAAGCCCCCTCCACCGCAGAGAGCCAACTTGGGCGGTGCGTTCGCTTGCCTTGGCGGCAGGTGCAGCGCTGCTGGCCGAGTGGCTGCGGCTGCGAGTCCGTACTTCTGTGGCCGCTTGAAGTGGCCATTGACGAAGGTGTAGGGAGGAGAGTAAAAGCCACAGAAGCAAGCGGGTCTGCGGCCTCGGACACCGGGATCTCGGGCTGGAGGAAAACAAAGCGCTCAAGAAGGCTCGAAGCACCGCCGGATGCCGGCCATTGTCTGCCGGCCCCCACCCATCGGTTGCGCAAGCACAATAGATCCTAGGCGCGTGCACCACCACACCGAGGCAGTTTGGTTCTTGACCAATTGGGAATGCTGCCGCACGGCGGCTCGCTCACGCGTGAGCCCTGCAGGGCCTGCGTACTCCGCTGCACGGTCGCGAAACCCAGGCACTAAAATACTAGGAACCGTGCGCTATCTGCCGTGGGAGATGCATTTACTGTCGCCAGCGGCATTGCCTTGAGTTTAAAACACCTCCGTTTCCCAGCCCCGGCGCTCGCTGCCTTTCCTCCCAAACAGCCCTTTTGCCCCGTGGCCCGCGAACCCCCGAACCCCCGAACCCCCGCCACTGGTCGCCTCTCCTCTCCGGTTTCAGATTCTGCAACTGCCCCAATTCCTGCTGTCCCCGGCACTGGCCTCCTGTCTATAGCCCCCCAGCCGTCCCGCTGCTGGGTCCAATTCTATTCACGAATTCTCTGGTCTTTCCCCGGGAATTCCTGCTGAAACGCTCGAGACTGCCGGCCACGACGGTGCTTCCGAGCCGGACGTCTTTTCCCTGCTGACGCCGTTGAAAATTCCCCTGGTGCTCGTCGTTCTTCCCCGCCACCGCCCCCACTGACACTCGTAGCGGCTATCGCTACCTCCTACGGCTGCTACAGCGCTGCTGCGTCAAAGACAAAACTGCTCTTTCCATAATCTCCTTCCCTTGACTCCATCCATTCCCTTCACTTCACCCATACACAACCCACTCGCTGCCATGACCGAGCCAGTCATCAACTCGCCCAGCTCCGGAAACAACTTCCCCATGGGCTCGGCGCTGTACCTCAACCAGGACTACTACCTCAACGACGTGATCTCGTCGTTCGAGCCCTCCATGTACAACTTCAACGGCGCCTCCCACTTGCTCCCCCAACACGGCCACAGCCACAGCCACAGCCAGGTGGACTCTGTGGCCAGACCGCACGCCTTCGCCAGCAACTACTACCTGCCTCTGGCAGCACTGTGGATGCCGCAGCCACAAGCCAGCCAGCTCGAACACCCGTACGGCCTGGAGGACGTGCACATGCTCCAGCTACAGCTCTACCAGGAGCTACGAAGTCAGGTTGCATGGGAAGACATGGGCAAGGACGCCTCATTCCACTCGGGGATGCACGACTTGGACTCGTTGAGCGCCGGCTCCACCATCAACACCCCCGTGCTCAACGCGCTGATGACCTCGCTCGCCGAGCTGGTCGCCACTCCGGACTTTGTGCCCGCAAGCGAAATACCCTCCAAGGCTTTGGCTTTGGCTGAAAATGGCCGTCCTGCACTATCGGAGCCTGCACCCAAGAAGCATACGCGAAAGCATATCAGCTCACGGTCGCGCAACGGGTGCTGGATCTGCCGCATTAAGCACTTGAAGTGTGACGAGCGGAGACCGGTTTGCAAGAACTGCACCCGCTTCCAGATCAAGTGTGACTTCTCCGCAGACAGACCCGACTACGTGCTGAACAAGGAGGCCCGCAGGCAAAAATTGGACGCCATCACAACTAAGAAAAAACGCCTGCGTCCGGCACAAAAGTCCTCTTAGCCATGCAGCGTTCACATTCCCCTTTCACCGGTGATGCATGCGCTCTGGCCTGCGTCCGAACCGTGCATCTTCCCCTTATTTGAACCCGCCTCACGTCCTTGGGCTGCAGCCTTCGCCTCTGCACCGTCTCCTCGCTTCGTGGGTCTCATCACCGTTATTTTATTTTTCTTTTTTTTTTTGGTTCATGGTCCGTACTCGCACATATTTACCCCCCAGTCCATCCTAAATGTAAGCTTTCACGCTCTTCGGCGTCCTTAAAAATTCTGTGTTGATTCTCACCTATCTCATTTGTTTGCCTTCTCTTCCAAATCATACGCTACAAACCGAGGCTTTGCTGCTGCGTGCAAAATAATTACTTGAGAAGCTTAAAGCCTCTTTCAGCAAGCAAGCTCCTCACGAAAAAGAAAACACCCAATGTGACCTCTCGCAAGCTCTGGAAGAAGGCGCCGCCCTGAATACGCACAAGCACTCCTTCTTAAGGAGGTTCTGTGCATACTTCGTGTGAGCGCATCGGGCGTCATGCCGCACTCGGCCCTAAAATGCACAAGCCCGCTTTAGCCGCCGAATCTGGCTCGACTTTGCCCTAACTTGTTCATTCCCACTCCAGAACCCTAATTCTCTTGCGAACCACGTATTCTTCCCCTGCATCTCCATCTATTGCCATGGCCTCGGTGGCTTCACCTGCTTCTAGCGCACCCGCCTGATAAAAGTTCCCCCGTTTACGATTTTCAACCATCGAAATGTAATCTCCTTCAAACCCAATCCATGGCCCGTCCAACGGGTCGGTCAAATAAGGACACGTGTAGTTGGTGAATTGCTCTCGTTCCTCGTCCACCGTCGACACCGTTCGTTTATGCTTCGTGCCGTTTCCGTAGCTCACTGAAAAATCTCCATCCAAAAGCAAGGAATTCTCTGAGGTATGCGCGTCTAAAGGCTCCTCCGATGCAGCATGTCTTAACTCGCCGATATTTTGCTTGTGCACCAGTAACAAGCTGCCAGTGCTTGCGTTCGCCTCGTTGGCATTTGAAAACGAGGTGCCCATCAGCAGGTCGTCGTCGAACTCCTTGTCGAAGTCAGCAGGGTTTTGAATGGCCCTCAAGGCAATGAAGTCGTGAAGCGGAAGATAGTATCGCTCGAAATTCCAGGCAACAATCAATGTCACAATGAACAACGGCGTGCACAAGACGGCCAACAATATCGCTCCCTCAAGCGCCAAGGTTCCGCACATGAAAAGCTGGAAGATGATAAGTCCGAAGATAAGCCTCCGGAATATCATGGGCCACACCTTTCCGGTCGAATGGGGAGGGTGCACGAAACTGTAGATGAGTTGGTACTTGTAGACGAAGTAGCCCAACACGAAGTAAACTAGCCCGCTAGTAACGATCTTTGTGGATACGACAGAATAAATTAAGATGATGATGAAGATCAAAATATGCTGAGGCAAGTTGATACCAAAGTCAAATACCGGTGGGGTATAATAAAAGAAGCGGTAATCCCGTGGTGTTCTTAAAAAGATGCTCTTCAAAAGAAACAATTTCCCAATCACATTCAAAATTACAAAGTCCCCGACTTGGAGAAGCTTGACCGGAAACATAGCAAGTCCCTGCAATAAAATCAAGTCCACATAGAACAATGACAACTTTTTGAGCGATCTCGCCAACTGGAAAGCAAAGCGTGTGGTATCACCAATGGACGTGAAATAATCCCACAACGTACCGGTAATTGTGAAGACCAAGAACAAGATGAAGAAAATGAAAAAGAAGTTCTTCAGCAAAGTGGACAATTCTACCTCGCTCGACAGCGCATACCCTTGCATCCGGGTCAAGTACCGGTAGAAGTACGGAAATGAGACGTTCATCAAGGAGAAAAGGAGTGGAGGCAAGATACCAGTGACAAATGTACTCAACCACTTGGATGATGCTATCAAACGTCCCAACGCTGGCCACACCTTTGTTATGGTATGCACGTCAAGCAAAGTGGACAATGATGTGACCAAGAAGAAGATCACCGAGTAACTGAGGATGATGAAAAACGTGATCATGTATGACTTTGTAAGCTTCTCGTAAAACGAAAGCCGGAGATTCTTCCAGTAGATATCCTTCGCAGCTGGAGCCAAAGTGACTATTAGTTTGTAGACTCTTGGGTCTAGGATAGTTTGCGCCGCCATTTGTGCAGAAGCTACGGAGTCCATCGTGACAAACGCCGAGTGCAAAAGAGTGTACTCCGAGTCTGGCCCCACTGGGTAGGTGGAGGATTCCGAGTCGTACTTCTCTTGTGCCTTCCGGATTTCCACGTCGAGATTTTGCAATTCCACTGATAATTTGTCGATCTGCAGCTTCAATTTCTTCCGCTTCGGAGTCATTTCGAGCGGAAGATCTGGTGGGTGCTTGGGAAGTACAGCCGGGACCCTGCTGTGATTGTAGAGGTCGATTTTGAGGCCGAGGTAATTCGCGTAGCGTCGTTCTAGAGAATCTAAAAGCTCGAAGCGCTTTTCAAAAAGCGATTCCAATGGCGACCAGTTGTAGATTAGTTTCACGTGCTCAACCCGGCCGATTCCCAAGTCTTCGATGAAAGCGCTAAGCACCGCAGGATCGTTTGTCTTTATGATTCTGTTGGGAATGCCATCTATGCGTATGGTGCGGTCCGTGATTGAGTTCTGCGACGCCAAGTACTTTTGGCGGGTCTTGATCACCAACTTCGTGAAGCGGAACAAGTACACGTACACGAGTATAGAGAAGGCATAGGTGCATATCGGGTACACCCACAAGTAGCGGGGAAACTCCTCGTGGAGCGGCGGCTGGTCACCGGAGGGGCGCACCAGGCGAAGGGACAGGCCCAACTGCACAATGCTGTCTTTATCGTAGTTACCCGTGAAGTAGTACCTGACCGGACTCAAAACCAAGCCACCGACGACCGCCAAAGTCAAAAACACGCGTACGCCCATGCGAAAGAAAACGAGCACCACATAGGCGTCTAGCCCCAGGCACTCGAGCATTTCCTCGTCCGAGATGGCGAGAACCGCGGGCACCCAGCGAAACAAGTCGTTCGGAAGCATCCGGTCGTGGATCTTGGCGTTCCGGAGCGTACGAACTGCGTACATGTGGGGCCACCGCCTCCGGAGAAAGCAGAAGAGCGTGAATGTGAAGAGGCCCAAGACGACGGAGAGCACGAGCTGCGTCTGGAACACGCGCAGCTGGCTCGGGCCATATAGCTTGTTGTCGTCGTCCATGCGTCCTGTCAGATATCCTTCCGGCTGTGTGTGGGAGGGTGTGGCGGGTGCAGTTGCAGTTGGTGAAGTGGTAGCATGTGGTGTTAGGGTGTGCGGGCGGTGTGGGGCATGGACTGAAGCTTGAGCCGGTGGATTTCGAGCTGAGGGGGTGGTAATTGGAAGCGACTTGGTAGATAAGCTTTTGGGTGTGGTCTTCATGTTTTGGTATTGGTTTGAAAGAGAATGATCGTTTTTGTGGTGAAGACTGGTGGTGGACGGCGGCAGTGTGTGGGTGCGGCAATTGCTGCAAAATGGATAAGAGTATATGTTGGTGTGGACCACGCAGAAGCGCAGATAAAGGGGTCTTTTTGGGGGACTTTACTTAATTGGTAGGATGTTGTTCATCTCGGAAAATTTCTAATGATTTTGAGCAGTCTCCCGCCATTTGTGGTGGGTTCCTCACTGTGCGCTTAGCCAGTAGTGCAACGCGGCGAAAGGGCCACTGAAGTCGCTCGAATCCACCCCAAATTATAATTAAAGAAAATTGAATGAGGACGAAACTCAAAAAGAAGACATTCCCAAACTTTCACCCCGTTTCAAGGAGCCCAGCCCAATATCATGGCCCTGTTCTCCGCATTTGCACCCCACTCACCAGCCACAACCACCAACGTCCACCACGTGCAACAAATCACCAGCAGATTTTCTTAGATATCAGCAAAAACCCATGAGGCTAAAGAATACAACCGAAATGAAAAAGATAAAAAAACTCCCAATAGCACCGACCTTGGCAATCACATCCTCCTCCCCCACCACTATAGCCGCGCACCGCACTGAACAAAAAAAAACCATCTCCACCTCCACCTTAACTATGGCCGAAGTCTACGTGGTGGTACACCTTGCCACGACTTTCGATGCGGCGTCCGTGTACGTGCCACGTGACGCCTGTGAGCTCGTTGCCATTTCCTGGTGCACCGTTGCCGCCGAAACCTTGGATGTTCTGCCGAGAAAGTCCATCATGGTGCGTCCTGCCAAAACACCAGTCACTCCAGACTGTCTGCTGCGCTTCAAGATTACGTGGGACGACGTCAAGGACGGCGTCAGCTTCAAGGATGCCATTGCGCAGTTCGACCGCCTTCTCACCGCCCAGATCGCCGGCAAAGACTTTGCCTTGGTCTCCGCTGACCTTGCCAGTTTGCGTGTGCTGCTAGCACGCGAGGCCAGAGACAAGCTGGTGGTGTTGCCTGCGTATTTGCAGCATCCACGGGTCTTTGACTTGCTCAGCGAGTACCTGAAGTGGCAGGCTGCTCACCCAGAGGCCATGAGTTACCCTAGCTCGTCCTTGGCCAACATCATCACTGCCTTGGGTGTCGAGGTTCCTGAAGGCTGCACTGACGCTGAAGACGGTGCCTCCGACGTTTCCTCGGAGGACTTCCGCTTGGCAGCAACAGTCTGTGCACGTGTTTTGGTCCGCTTGGCCCAGAAGTCTCTCCCCGTGGACGAACACCTGGGTGTGCTCACCAAACCGTACGACGCGGCGCTTGACGCCAAGATCTTCTTGGCAGAACGCTCCAAGATCTTGTACTTGGCCAACTTGCCTGCTGACACAACCCACTCCGAACTCGAGCTGTGGTTCGCTCAATACGGCAGTCGCCCTATAGCGTTCTGGACCTTGAAAAATGCAGACCTGGACACGAAAAGCCCTCCTCCACACGCCCGCAACGCCAAGTCGGCGCAGAAAGGCTTGCCTGGGTTTGCGGTTTTCTCGAAACACGAGGAAGCTGCAGAAGCTCTCGCCATGAACGGCCGTGTGTTGATGGACAGAGTGGTGGAGGTGCAGGCCTCGTCCACCAAGGTCCTCGATCGGGCTGCTGAGTTGCTCACGCCATTCCCACCGCTGAAAAACAGACCTCGCCCTGGTGACTGGACGTGCCCGTCGTGTGGGTTTTCGAATTTTCAGAGAAGAATCGCTTGTTTCCGCTGTTCATTCCCTGCCACCTCGGCGCTGGCGATCCACGACCAGATCCACACCTCTTCGGACAATGCTGACGGCGCCTCTGCGAATGCAGCTCCAGCTAATGGCATGAGAAGACATAAGAACATGGACGAGAAGTCTGGCTCAGGCTTTCACGACCACTATCACAACAAGAATAACAACTACTCGGGATACTATAATTCTGGAAACTACAATTCTGGCAACTACAACTCTGGAAACGCTTACAACTCTGGAAACGGCTACAATTCAGGGAACAACTACAACTCTGGAAACGGGTATGGGCATCATAATAACGCGCAAAGGGCACATTATAACAACCCCGTGCCATTTCGTGCGGGTGACTGGAAGTGTGCCAATGAATCTTGCCAATATCACAACTTTGCCAAGAACTTGTGTTGCTTGAAGTGTGGCGCAGGAAAGCCAGCTTCGTTGCCTACGCAAATGCACGGCGCGCTGTCGAACAACTCCAACAACGGTGCAAGTCCGTCCATGGTGGCATCAGGTGCTGGTCCAGGCGTGGGCGTGCATTCTGTCAACAGCACAGCGGCTGCCATTGCAGCTGCAACTGCTAGCGGCCAGCCTTTGAACTTGAACAGCAGCTTCCTTGCGTTGCAACAGCCGCTGCCACATAACTCGAGGCACAGCCCGGGATCGTCGTCGGCGAGCTCGTCCCCGATTCACAATAGCGGGCTTTACGCCAACATTTCCCAGTTGCAGCAAATGCAGTATCAGCAAAACAAGCAACACGGTGCCCAGGGAGTTGGCAATTTGCCACAGCACTTGGCGTTGTTGCACGGACAGGGAACCCCGGGCCTGAACCAAAGAGGAAAGAGCCTGTCGGTGCACAGCTCGCCTGGTTTGTATCTGGGATACCAGCATAAGAACAGTATGAGGGACGACGGGCTCGTTTCGCTCTCTCAGCTGATTACGTCGATGAGCCTCAACAACGATCTTTAACGGAGACTATGAGGAGGATAGGAAGACATTAGGAAAAGGCATTAGGAGCCAGAGACCGATGAAGAGAGAAGGAACAGGAAGCGGAATTGGAATGGAAGGAACGGAAAACGGGTTGAGACTCCACAGGTTGTGGAATCGGGAACGTGGACGATTAAGGAAAAGAAGGTGGCGGCGCCAAATGCGGAGTTGCAAAGCAAAGCGGTCGTGTTGCAAAGCCACTTATCTTATGTGTGTATGTTCTTAAGTATGGCGGCTGCAAAAGGTGTGCGCGCCCGAAAGACACGTCAGATACACCATCAACGGACACACCGCATAGAAACACAGTTGACGAAGCGCACCACGCCAAGGACATATAGCCAGCAAATAGCGTCTCAGCAACAAGCATAGTATCGAAAATGCCAGACAAGTACTCGATCATTCTCCCCACGTACAACGAGCGCAAAAACTTGCCCATTCTTGTGTACCTCTTAGACAAGACGTTCAAGCAGGCCAAGTTGGACTGGGAGGTGATCATCGTGGACGACAACTCTCCCGATGGAACCCAGGACATTGCCAAGGAGTTGGTCAAGGTATTTGGCGAGAAGCACATCCAGTTGCGTGCCCGTGCCGGTAAGTTGGGGTTGGGCACTGCGTACGTCCACGGCTTGCAGTTTGTGACCGGAAACTATGTCATAATCATGGACGCCGACTTCTCGCACCACCCAGAGGCCATTCCTCAGTTCATTGCCAAGCAGAAGAGCGAGAACTTCGACATTGTCACCGGCACACGTTACGCAGGCAACGGAGGTGTGTACGGCTGGGACTTGAAGAGAAAGTTGGTCTCTCGTGGCGCCAACTTCTTGGCGGCCACCGTGTTGCGTCCTCACGTGTCTGACTTGACTGGTTCCTTCCGTCTTTACAAGCGTGATGCTTTGGCCAAGATCATCAGCGAGACCAAGTCCAAGGGTTACGTGTTCCAGATGGAGATGATGGTTCGTGCCAAGGCTTTGGGCTTTACTGTCGGTGAGGTTCCCATCAACTTTGTTGACCGTGTTTACGGAGAGTCGAAGTTGGGAGGCGACGAGATCGTTCAGTACTTGAAGGGTGTGTGGACGTTGTTTGTGAGTGTCTAAGCCACGGTCGGGTTCCAGCAAGAGGCTGGGCCGCCATTGGCAACAATGTTCACTCAACATTTAAATTCAGCTTAGATAATCAAGATAATTGAGAAACTTTTAGTAATGCAGACATGCAAGGTAATTCCAGCTATCAGGAGCGTGCAACGTATTCTGGCAATGAATCTCGACAGAAGCCTCGAGATATCAAACCTGAGAGCTTTTCTTCTGTTAAGTCATTCGGAAGTGCAAAGAACTGACTCTAAGACCAGAATTACAGCAATTGCAGCTTCTTGAGTGTCTATTCTGAAGCCTGGAAACGCCCTATTCAAACCTTGTGCCATTACAGATGGCTACGCCCTCCTAAACAACGAAGAAACAACTGAATACATGAAGCGAACGCTACTGGAGGCAATGATAGTTCAGTGGAAGCAGGAACCACATCTACTGGTGGTTTACACACTTAAAACAACCCTACTCCGGGGTCATAGAGATTGCAAAAGAGACAAAAAGAATGATTTCGCCCAGGATCGAACTGGGGACGTTCTGCGTGTTAAGCAGATGCCATAACCGACTAGACCACGAAACCATCTTCGAAAGTAATGAAGAATGGTGTTTTCCATGTACAGTTTAACTTTAATTTTCGTTTCACATCTGTCTCAAATGTGGTGGCAGAGACTCGTAAATAGGTTTCGGGATTGCATGGTGCGCGCACATGCATCCTTGCGCGTCACATATTTCGCCCACGCCAGCGCAGTTTCGATGGAAGTGATGTTGTCAATCAGTTTCAACGCTGAAACTGCCAAAGAAATTCGAAGCGAGAAGCTTTTTGAATTAACGTATGGTTCTTACATTGACCATTACATTGTACGTTGTTTTTGGTTTTGCCATCAGTTTGTATTTGTTCTGAGAAATCTCACTCTACTGTTGCAACTAGGTCAGTATTTGTGTATAGCCGCCAAAAATCGGAAACAGGAGAAAATAACATAAGAGCAAAACCGTCGACTTCCAAACACTTCAAAAAAGCTCTCGTTTCAATTTCAGAGAAAATTCATGAAAAACGGCGGAAATAATTCCACATCTCTGGTTTCGTACAAGAAACCTGTACACCACCGACCGTACCTAAAGGCTACCAAGCGCTACCACTATGGCACCCCCACCACATGCCCAAAGACACATATCTCCGCAAAATCCTTGGCGAAAGCCGCCTCGCACGCATACGTGGAGCAAAAGTGCTCATGGTAGGAGCCGGTGGCATCGGCTGCGAGCTTTTAAAGGACCTACTTCTATCGGGCTTTGGCGAGGTGCATATTGTGGATCTAGACACCATCACACTTTCGAACCTTAACCGCCAGTTTTTGTTCCGGCAGAAGGACATCGACAAGCTGAAGTCGCTAACAGTGGCCCAGGCGGTGCAAAGCTTCAATTACTTTGGCGCCAAGCTTGTGCCCCACCACGGAAACGTCATGGACAAGACGCTTTTCCCCGTAGAGTGGTGGAACCAGTTTGACTACGTGTACAACGCCTTGGACAACTTGGAGGCGCGCCGCTACGTGAACGGGATGGTGCTCTTGTTGAAAAAGCCCTTGATGGAGTCTGGAACGACCGGTTTCGATGGCCAGATCCAGCCGATCTTCCCCTACGCCACAGAGTGTTTCGAGTGTCAACCAAAAGCCACTCCCCGAACGTTCCCTGTGTGCACCATCCGTTCCACACCGTCTCAGCCGGTCCACTGTATAGTGTGGGCCAAGGAGTTCTTGTTTACTCAGCTCTTTGGCGCCAGTTCGGAGAAGGAACTCAATGCCGCAGATCTCAGCAAGGAAACCAGCGACGCAAAGGAGATAGAGCGCATTTTGCTGGAGGCAAACGAGTTGGCAAGCCTTAAAAAGAGCGTCACCGGAGACTCGTTTGCTGAAAGTGTCATACGGAAGATCTTCGTCGAGGATGTGCACAAGGCTTTGCGCCTCGAAAGCCTCTGGAAAACACGCCAAAAACCCGAGCCTTTGTCTTTGGAAAGCATCAGTACCGAGTTGAAACTGCTCATGGATGACTCTGCCAATGAGCTGATTTTGGCCGACGACACGCGCGTCTGGTCAGTCCTTGAGAATCTCTATGTCTTGTCTGTTGCAGCCAAAAGGTTGCAACAGAGGTTGACAGCCGGCGAGCTGGAGATCACCTTTGACAAGGATGACGAGGACACGCTTAATTTTGTGGCTGCAGCTGCCAATCTCCGGTCGCATGTGTTTCACATCGAGGTCAAGTCGAAATTCGACATAAAACAGATTGCGGGCAATATCATCCCTGCAATTGCTACCACCAACGCGATCATAAGCGGGCTTTCTAACTTGGCGTCGTTGAATTTCTGGAATGACCAATTCAACCCTACGGAGATAAAGACCACCTTCATTAGCATCAAGGAAAACAAGAGAGCCACGTCCGCGCTTCTGGAGGCGCCCAACCCAAAGTGTGCCAGTTGCGGGATGGCCAGCAAAGCCATCGTCACATTACCTCCGCTGGCGTTGAAGATACTGCTCGAAGAGTTTCTCGAAAAGATCAAAGCTGCATATGGCCTTGCTGACGAAGTTTCGATGATTGTCGGCAAGAGTCGGTTGGTGTACGACATGGATTTCGACGATAACTTGAACAAAACTCTAGGAGAACTTGGAATTGCACATAACGAAACAGTTCTTATCCAGGACGACGAGGAAGAATTCGAGAACTTGGAGCTAGTTGTTCTCATTTCTGAAACAGCCGAAAAGATCGACTTACCGGAGATCCAGCTCCGGCGTAAACAAACCACGGAGAATGGAACCGCTGCTGACGAGGACATCACGATGAACGACACCATAACCGAGGAGCCTATTGTGATTGATGACGACGCTCCTCCCGCCAAAAGAAGAAAGGTGGACGACAGCTTCGTGGAGATATCATAGACTCCGCGTCGTCATAGTACCGCCATTGCGTGAACGAAGCGAGAAAGAGTGACAGCCGCAAAATGAAATAGAGAGTGTAAATAGGGTACTGGAGCTAGGGGCAGAGAAGCAAATAGCTTTAGAGAACCACATGAATACCACAGTGTCCACCCATCTGACTATGATTTGCAGCCTAACCTGCATGGCCGGTGCCATGCTCGGCCATACTCCGCTGAGACTCAGCCATAGCGAAGGACACCCGTACAGCCGGCTGATCCACTCAACCTCCCCTGCCATAGAGAACAAGAGCCACCTCCACTGTACCCCAGAACAAGCACAACACCATGTCCTGGAACGCATACACTGACAGCCTTACCGCCACCGGCAAGATCGACAAGGCCGCGATCTACTCGGCCGCAGGCGACTCTGTTTGGGCGCAATCTGGCGGCTTCCAGATTGCCCCACAGGAGATCACCAACATCGCCGGCGGCTACGCAGACCCTTCGCAATTGCAATCACACGGCTTACATGTTGAGGGCAAGAAGTATTTCTTGTTGCGTGCTGACGACCGTTCCATTTACGGTAAGCAGGACGATCAAGGTGTAATTGCTGTCAAGACCAAGATGGCAATTGTCATTGCACACTACCCTTCGGGAGTCCAGGCACAGGAGGCCACTGCGGTGGTGGAGAAGTTGGCGGATTACTTGATCACACTGGGCTACTAGGCCAGCCACATAGCTAATACAGAACTACCTAATCATGGGGTAGCCAACGAGACTAACAGGGCGTTCAACAAAGCTGATTCATGTGCGGGGATAAAACCACCTGGAATCATATGAGGGGGCATTGGGCAGCCTGTTGGATCGTTGGCAAATGTAGAACAGTATGTAGTTGTTCTTACAGGCAGTGTCTTGCAGTCACGTGCGGCGACTGGCGACTCGAGAGGGTGGCCTATATTCTGAAACTGAATACAGAATACTTCAGCAAGTGAACAGAGCTTACGATAAGAAAGCCTGCTAGTTGGATGATGGATATAGTGGGTTGGATGCTGGATATACTGGTTGGATGGTGAAAATGTGGGAGTCATTACATGTCACGTGCATTGTAACCAGGAGCCACACGAACCGATTGAATCTTAAGAAGCAAAACAACCGCCACGTATGATATTTTGGCTCTTTGCCTGACTTTCCACTTTTTGTTTCATCGAAAAAAGGGGTTTGTGGCGAATGTGGTGGGTGTTGTCACATGGGAAGGACTTGTAGAGATGGACTTGCCCAACAACGACCACCCGAAGAAAAATCACACCACAGAGGTCTTGCTTTTAAGCCTACGAATTGAAAGAGACTGTTAATTAAAATCAGGGATGGCCCATTGCAAGCATTCTGTTCACAATAAGAGCCGTGTCACGTGACCAGAACAGTCAGGAGCACACTGGACCCCCAGTCCACTAAAGCTCCACAGAGACCGTGTATACCGACTCCTTCAACCCTGAGAGAATTATTCCCGACACAGTATACATGATAGACTCGGGAGTACGGCTGGACGGTGTTGCACCCCAGGGATCACGTGATGTATGTGAAATTTGTGCGCCGCCATTGGCCAACGTCTTTTCGCACTATAAACTCCTTCTCTCAACCAACAAGACTCCGTACCCTAGCATGTTCAGAGCCAGCGCCCGTACCGCCAGAGCGGGGCTCAGAAGATTTTACTCTGCCGACCACCATGACGCTCCCGCACCAGCGCAAACCGAGATCGACGTGACCAAGGTCTTTGGCATGGCGTTGGTTGCTGGAGTCTCTCTATACTTCTACCGCAGCACCAAGGAGGAACCGCTCGTAAAAACTGCATTGTACCGTCACAGCGACGAGCGGGAGCTGTTAAGAGACGAGGCGTACTTGAAGAAATACAAGATGTCGTTTGTCAAGGCGTTTATGCGTGACAACGGAGGCATTGGCCAGAGGCAGTTCCGCAAGCAGACACAGGCTGCTATTCCACAGACGTTCATCCCAACACATTCTCCATACGGCGACCAGTTTGGAGCCGGAATCAAGACCAATGCCTTGGGCCCAAGACGCGAGACGGTCAAGTACTTTGCACCATTAGAGAACTGAGTTTGAAATGAGAGAAGAGAGGAGAGAGAGAAGACAGTAAGTGAGAGAAGAGAGAGGAGAGAAGAGAGAGAGGGAAGAAGGAAGTTAGAAAGAGAGCGGAGAGAAGAAAGAAACGAAGGAAGAAGAAAGACGAGAAAAGAGAAGAGAGATGGTGCTGGGTGCTAATTGCACATGGGCACAGCATGGCGTTCAGCCTGCACACTTGCATAACTGGGGAAGTTCCCTTTGCTTCATATTAAAGAAAAGAGATATCAGGGATATGTAGGAGCAGAGCTTTGGGACAACCCAAGAACGGGAGAAAAGAATCTGTCATAGCGTAGGCCATATATGGAGGTTGTAGTGCAGGAATAGCGACCTCATAGTTAAGCGCACAGCACCACCTACTCCACAGAGCACCAACATGGCCAAAATCGAGTGGAACGTGATTGTATACGACAAGCCAGGAACCGACCGCAGCAAGGTCCGTCCGCAGCACGTTGCGGCGATCCCCGCAACCGTCAATGCGGGCATCGTCACCTCGGCAGGTGCCATCTACAAGGACGTGGAGAAGACGCAGTTTGCAGGCTCGACGTTCCATTTGATGGCAGAGTCCAAGGAGGAGATTCTTGACTTTTTGAAGCAGGACATCTACTACCAGTCGGGAATTTGGGATTTGGACTCGGTGGTGGCCAACCCGGTCGGCATCGCCGTCCGTCTTGGTAAGGACATGCCTGGGGTAAAGATCTAGAGACTAATACACAATTTCTCGGGAAGGGGCAAACGACGGAAAGCAAAATAAGCAATGTAGTCCTGGACCGGGAGGTCATTTGCTCAGGCTGACTACTGCTCAGGCTGACTACTGCTTAGGTTAACTACTGCTCAGGCTGACTACGGCTTCAACGGTGGCAGCCGCTCGAAGCTTATTGGCCATGCTGGGGCGTGCGGCTGAAACGCCAACGATCTAATTTGGCTCGCGGCAACCAAAACCATTTCAAAACAGAGGATTCGTCGAGATCTCGGACATTTGTCCGCATTGCTTCTGCCTCCGGGTACGACGCCGTCGCTTGGCGCTGAGCGTACCCGAGCCGAGCCTGAGTGGGTGCGTCCAGTGTGCATGAAAAGGTGACATAAAGATGATACACCCCTGGACTAAATGGGAAAGACGGGCGGACTCGGGACCCGGAAATAACGGCACTGTTCCCCGAGATGGCAACTACAAGATGCTGCTTTTCAAAACGTGAAATGTGTCCCGATGGCGGCGGAGGCTGCTCCCTTCCCAGGCTCTGCGCTCCACCACCCAGAGCCAATTGCGCACTGGCTGCAACTAAAGATGGGCCCGTTCCAGACACTGCGGGCCAACCCGGCGAGCAAAGCCCGAGCGGCGGCGCTAAGCCCAAAACGACCATGAGGCTGTGCCGCCCCTTGGCTTCACGTATGCATATGGAGATCTCCGTCGGAAACAAGCGACGTCAGGCTGGCGCCATATGCTGTACGGGCCGGGTGCGGTGCGGGCCCGCCAGCCGGCAGGCATGAGCGCACCTAAAAAAAAAACGGTCCGGCTGCCTGTGGTACCCGCACCGGTTTGCAGCCAAGTATAAAGACCCGGGCACGCCGTGAAAAATAAAATGAAGGCTACGAATAGACCCTCATAGACCCACTTGGCCCCCATATTCCCTTGATACACCTATATCCCGCGTCCCTTCTGTGTCTGTGTTGATTGGCACCTCTTACAATGTCAGGCATCAGCAGCGAGCATGCCTCAGGGCTACACGAGTACGGCGGATACGACCACAATGTGGACGGCGAGATCCGCCAGTTGGCTCACAGCATGAGCAAGCGCTCCTCCAACAGCGAAAACGCCGCGGAGTTCCAGGACGCCTCCAATGCCTTGGGCAGAACCTTGTCCAGCTTGTCTACGGTGCCGGGCTGCAACCCCATGGCAAAAGACGTGGACCCCCGTCTTGATCCCAACAGCGACAGCTTCGACTCCAAATTCTGGATCAAAAACCTCCAGAAGTTGGCCTACTCAGACTCGGACTACTACAAGCCTTCCTCGCTTGGCTTTGTCTACAAGGACTTGAGAGCCTATGGCCAGAACACGGGCTCCGACTACCAGTCCAACTTCGGCAACACCTTGTTGAAAACCATCGGACAGACCATCCTGGGCATTCGTGATACCCACAACCCAAGGAACCAGATCGACATCCTCAAACCCATGGACGGTATCATTCGCCCCGGTAGAGTCACTGTCGTCTTGGGCCGTCCTGGTGCCGGATGTACCACATTCCTCAAGACGGTGGCCTCGCAAACCTACGGTTTTCACATCGACAAATCTTCGGTGCTCTCCTACGACGGCTTGTCGCCGCAAGAGATCAAGAAGCATTTCCGTGGTGAGGTGGTGTACTGTGCCGAGACAGAAAACCACTTCCCCCACATGACCGTGGGCGACACACTCACATTTGCTGCTCGCATGAGAACCCCACATAACCGTCCACTTGGCGTTTCTCGTGAAGACTACGCTCGCCATATGGCAGATGTGGCCATGGCCACCTTTGGCTTGTCCCACACCAGAAACTCCAAGGTCGGAAACGACTACATCCGTGGTGTTTCCGGTGGTGAGCGCAAGAGAGTGTCCATTGCTGAGGTCTACTTGGCTCAGGCTCGCTTGCAGTGTTGGGACAACTCCACCAGAGGTTTGGATTCCGCCACTGCTTTAGAGTTTGTGCGGGCTCTTAAAACATCTGCTGCGGTTGCAAAAACTACGCCTTTGGTTGCCATTTACCAGTGCTCTCAGGACGCCTACGACTTGTTCGACGACGTGGTCTTGTTGTACGAGGGCTACCAGATCTACTGTGGCCCTGCTGCCAGCGCTAAACAGTTTTTTCTCGACATGGGATATCACTGCCCTGCCAGACAAACCACGGCCGATTTCTTGACCTCTTTGACCAACCCCAGCGAGCGTGAGGTCAAGAAGGGCTACGAGAACAAGGTTCCTCGCACCCCAAAGGAGTTCAGCGACTACTGGAACAAATCACCACAGAGAAAGCAGATGGTGGAGGAGATCGACAGTGCCTTGTCAGGCTCTGCGGCCTCCAGCAAGAAGGAGGAGTTCTCGGCTCATTACAACGCCCGCCAGGCTACCAAATCTCGTCCCGCTTCGCCATTCACAGTCTCTTTCGGCATGCAAGTCAAGTACGTCATGCAAAGAAACATTCTACGCACCAAGGGTGATCCCTCCGTGACCCTCTTCTCGGTGGTGGGCAATTGCATCATGGCGCTCATTGTGCTGAGTATTTTCTACAACTTGAAGCCTGCTACTCAGGAGTTCTACTCGCGTACCGCTGTTCTATTTTTTGCAGTGTTGATCAACTCCTTCTCGTCGTTATTGGAAATCTTCTCGTTGTATGACGCCCGTCCTATTGTTGAGAAACACAAGACTTTTGCCTTCTACCATCCTTCCGCAGACGCGTGTGCTTCTGTGATCACCGAATTGCCTCCCAAGATTGTCACCAGTGTTGTTTTCAACTTAATTTTGTACTTCATGACAAACTTGCGCCGTTCCCCTGGTCACTTCTTCTACTTTTTGTTGATGAATTTCTTGGGTACCTTGGCCATGTCTCATTTGTTCCGTACCATTGGTGCGCTGACCAAGAGTGTTGCTCAATCCATGACGCCAGCTTCCCTTTTGTTGTTGGCCTTGTCGATTTTCACTGGTTTCGTCATTCCTCCTCAACAGATGCACGGATGGTGCCGTTGGATCAACTACATCGACCCTATCGCTTACCTTTTCGAAGGTTTGATTGCTAACGAGTTCCACGGCAGAGACTTCGAGTGTTCAGCGTTTGTTCCCTCTGGTCCTTCATACTCTCAGTTTCTGGGCACTGTCAATGAGATCTGTTCTACCAAAGGAAGTGTGCCTGGACAGTCATTTGTCAATGGTGACGCTTACATTGAGCAATCCTTCAAGTACTACAACTCTCACAAGTGGAGAAACTTTGGAATTGTGATTGCTTACATTGTTGTCTTCTTCTTCACCTATCTCGTTGCCGTCGAGTACAACAAGGGAGCCATGCAAAAGGGCGAGATCTTGGTTTTCCAACACTCGACGATCAAAAAGCAGAGAAAACAACAAAAGAGAGACATCGAGGCAGGCGACAACGAAAAGATTCAGCCCGAAGATCAGTTTGAGTCCGAATCCGTCTCGGTTTCCGAAGAGCAACTTGGCCACCAGAACATTTTCCACTGGAAGAACTTGACTTACCAGGTCGACATCAAGGGCGAAAAGAGAACGATCTTGAACGACATCAGTGGATGGGTGAAGCCAGGGCAGGTGACTGCATTGATGGGCGCCTCAGGTGCTGGTAAAACCACTCTTTTGAACGCCTTGTCAGACCGTCTTACCACCGGTGTGATTACTGACGGTGTAAGAATGGTCAACGGTCATGAGTTGGATTCGTCTTTCCAGCGTTCGATCGGTTATGTTCAGCAACAAGACTTGCATTTGGAAACCTCCACTGTTCGTGAGGCTTTGCGTTTCTCTGCCTACCTCAGACAACCAGCAAGCGTGTCCAAGGCCGAGAAAAACGAGTTTGTCGAATACATACTTGACCTCTTGGAAATGCGTCCATACAGCGAGGCTGTTGTCGGTGTTGCCGGTGAAGGTTTGAACGTGGAGCAGCGCAAGCGATTAACCATTGGTGTTGAGTTGGTTGCAAAACCTAAGTTGTTGGTGTTCTTGGATGAACCTACTTCCGGCTTGGACTCTCAGACTGCTTGGTCTATTTGCAAGTTGATCCGGAAGTTGGCTGACCACGGCCAAGCTATTTTGTGCACGATCCATCAGCCATCAGCTATCTTGATGAAGGAGTTTGACCGTCTTTTGTTTTTGCAGAGAGGCGGCCAGACAATCTACTTCGGCGACCTTGGAGCCAACTCTAACATTTTGATCGAATACTTCGAGCTGAACGGTGCCCCAAAATGCCCTCCAGATGCAAACCCAGCAGAGTGGATGTTGGAGGTCATTGGTGCTGCTCCGGGCTCTCACGCTAACCAGGACTACCATCAAGTGTGGGTGAACTCCAAGGAACACCGTGCGGTCATGGAGGAACTTGAAGAGATGGAAACCAAGCTTTCAAAGACCACCGAAGACGAAGACCCAGACCGCTTCAAGCCGTACGCCGCAAGCATGTGGACCCAATATGTCTTGGTCACCAAGCGTGTGCTTGAGCAAAACTGGAGATCTCCAGTCTACACCTACAACAAGTTGTTGATGACCACTGTGTCTGCCCTTTTCAACGGATTCACCTTCTTCAAGGCCACAAATTCCTTGCAAGGTTTGCAGAACCAAATGTTCTCGGTGTTCATGTTCTTGGTTATCTTCAACACTTTGGTTCAGCAGTACCTTCCATACTTCGTGTCCCAAAGAGCGTTGTACGAGGTCAGAGAAAGACCATCCAAGACCTTCTCTTGGTTCGCCTTCATTACTGCTCAGATCACCGCTGAGATCCCATGGAACATCGTTTGTGGTACAATTGGCTTCTTCTGCTGGTACTACCCTCTTGCCCTTTACAACAATGCCACCTTGACCCACACCGTTGCCAACCGTGGAGCCACCATGTGGTTTGTGATTGTGCTTTACTTCATCTACACCTCTTCCATGGCGCAGTTGTGCATCTCGTTCACGGAATTGGCTGACAACGCTGCAAACATGGCTTCTTTGTTGTTCACCATGTGCTTGGATTTCTGCGGTGTTCTTGTGGCCAAGGACAAGTTGCCACGCTTCTGGATCTTCATGTACAGATGCAACCCCTTCACTTACATTGTGTCCGTGATGTTGTCTGTTGGTTTGGCCAACTCCGAGGTCAAATGTGCTGACTCCGAATACTCGAAGGTGCTTGCTCCTGCTGGCCAGACTTGTGCTGAATACATGAAAGACTACATTTCGGCCTACGGCGGGTACTTGACTGAGCCATCCGCCACGGGCACCTGCTACTTCTGCTCCACAGACAACACCAACACCTTCTTGAAGTCTGTCAGCGCAAACTACTCCACAAGATGGAGAGACATTGGTATTTTCATTGCGTTCATCGTCATAAACATGATTGGTACCGTTGGCTTTTACTACTGGGCCAGAGTGCCAAAGGGAGCTCGTAAGAAGTAAAAAGTGGACCACGAGAACTACATACGCTAATTTAATTTGATATCGCTTCTTTATATTCGATTATAGATCTCCTGAAACTCTATAAAAGTGAGTTCTGGACGAATAGCCTAGGACTCACCTTTCAAGTCATGACCAGACACCTTGAACGATCAACTGTACAAGTCGTCCTCCTCAGCTTCTTCGGCAAACGCGGCATTTCCAGAATTACCCTCGGCACCGTTGTCCTCAGAAAACCGGAAGTTCGTGAATTGACCTCTCGTGGCTTGTAATTGTTGTGCATAAGACTCGTAACGACGCAACTCCGCATCTGAGACGGATCTCTTGGCAGTCTTCATAGCCTCCTCGAAATGAGATCTCAAGATGTAAGGAACTGGGTCCTCCTCTTCCTCCTCACCCTTGGACTTGTCAGTCATCTCAACATCGCTGGCAGCGCCTTCTTGCTTCACAGCATTAGCGGCATCTGCGGCCTCTTGGTTCGCCTTAGAGATTCTGATCTGAGCTTCGATCGAATCCTTGATGGCAAACTTAGCGGCCCTTTGCACAATGTACAACAAGTCAGCACCAGAGAAGCCATGCGTGATCTTTGCAATCTCCAGCAACTCCATGCCAGGCTCCAATGGTGTGTTTCTCAACTGGGCCTCCAAGATGGACAACCTCGCGACCTCATCAGGCAATGGCACGTAGATCAATTGATCCAATCTACCAGGTCTCAACAATGCAGGATCAATTTGATCTGGTCTGTTTGTGGCACCAATGACAAACACATTCTTCTTGGCATTCATTCCGTCCATCTCCGTCAACAATTGGTTGACGACTCTGTCGGATGCACCACCAGCGTCGCCGTGCGAGCCACCTCTAGCCTTGGCAATGGAGTCCAACTCATCCAAGAAGACAACGGTTGGAGCCGCAGCTCTGGCCTTGTCGAAGATGTCACGGATGTTGGACTCGGACTCACCGTACCACATACTCAACAATTCTGGACCTTTGACAGAGATGAAGTTGGCAGAAACCTCGGTTGCAACAGCCTTGGCCAACAAGGTCTTACCGGTACCGGGTGGACCATAGAACAAGACACCCTTGGATGCAGCCAAACCAAACTTCTGGTATTGGTCTGGGTGAAGCACGGGGTACTCGACCGTCTCCTTCAACTCGTTCTTGATGTCGTCCAAACCACCAATGTCATCCCAGGTGACATTAACGTTCTCGACAACGGTTTCACGCAAGGCGGATGGGTTGGAGTTACCCAAAGCAAACTTGAAGTTCTCCATAGTGACACCCAAGGAGTCCAAGATCTCTGCATCGATGGTTTCCTCTTCCAAGTCAATGAGATCCATCTTCTCACGGATCTGTTGCATGGCAGCCTCGGAACACAAGGATGCAACATCAGCACCGACGAAACCGTGGGTTTCGGAGGCAATGGCCTCCAAGTCAACGTCGCCAGCCAACTTCATGTTCTTAGTGTGAATCTTCAAGATTTCCAACCGACCCGCAGCATCTGGAACACCAATGTCGACTTCTCTGTCGAATCTACCGAATCTTCTCAAAGCAGGGTCAATGGAATTTGGTCTGTTTGTGGCGGCAATAACAACGACGTTGGCTCTGGCTTTCATACCATCCATAAGAGTCAACAATTGGGAGACGACTCTTCTCTCGACTTCACCGTTGGTCTTGTCTCTCTTTGGAGCAATGGAGTCGATTTCGTCGATGAAGATGATTGCAGGGGAGTTCTTCTCGGCCTCCTCAAAAGCCTTTCTCAAGTTGGACTCGGACTCACCGGCCATCTTGGACATGATTTCTGGACCATTGATGAGGAAAAAGAAGGCGCCGGTCTCGTTAGCAACGGCTCTGGCCATGATGGTCTTACCTGTACCGGGCGGACCGTACATCAAGATACCCTTAGGAGGCTTGATACCAATGGACTTGAACAATTGCGGGTGTCTCAAAGGCAATTCGACCAATTCTCTGATCTGGGCCATTTGCTTCTTGCAGCCACCAATGTCGTCGTAGCCAACCTCGTTCAAGTTGTTCTCCTCATCCTCACGGTTGATAGGCTCGCCCTCGCAGTGGATGATTGTGTCTTGGGCTACAATGGCGAATTCCTCGGGCTCCAAGTCAACGACCTTGAACTCAACCTGGCGCATGCCTCCACGGACCGTGAACAAGTCGCCCTTGCGCACCGGTCTGTAGGTCTCCACAAAGTATGGCTTCAAGTACACGTCGAACAACGAGCCAGTGATACCCTCGACGGTGTCGGAAATGGGCAACACCGAGATGCGGGTGGCGTACTTGATGTCTGGGCATGGGTGCACGGTGACAATGTCGCTCAAACGCACACGTAAGTTGTTCCGTACGCAACGGTTGATCCGGGCCACGCCGTCCTCCATCTCGTCGTCCGACATCACAATCAACACCGTGTCCTTTCTCTTCTTGCCCTTGACAAGCACGGTGTCACCACGGAACAACTCGAGGAGCTCCATGGTGGCGGACGACATGGTGATCACCGAGTTGTCGTCCTGAGTGGCGTCGTCCACAATCAACGCGTTGTCCTTCTTCTTTCTGCGCAAGATGGCGGTGGCGGTTTTGTCTTCCTTGTTCTCGGCGCCAGAGGCGTCCAACAACGGTTTCTTGCTGTCGGTCATGCTGGGGAATTGGCGAGAGCAGTAGTGAGAGAGTAGGTTGCCACAGCGATTGTGGGTCTTGAGGGCGAGTGCGCCGGTGTACGGGTGTGCGTGGAAAGCGGTGGAACCCTGGGGAAGGGCCCTTGGAGGGTCCGGTCATCTTTGGCGGGTTCCGCTTTTTTCCCTTTAAGAAAGCCCAATTGCATTGCTTGAGATTCTGTGATTGCAACGGTGCTATTTTTATATGTGTGCGGCCCGGATCGCCGCTTTTGGGTGCCCCCTTGGGCTCATTACCCCATACTGGCTGCAACACACCCGTACATCCCAGACATCTCCACACTGAGGTTTCTCCACCACTAGAGCGTATCAGAAGCACAGTTTCCGACCGCCATGTCTTGTATATTCTGCAAGATCATCGAGGGCAAGATCCCCTCGTTCAAGTTGCTCGAGACAAAGTACACCTACTCGTTCTTGGACATCCAGCCCACCGCAGAGGCCCACTGTCTCGTGATCCCCAAGTACCACGGCGCCAAGTTGCACAACATTCCAGACGAGTACTTGGCAGACTTGCTTCCTGTGGTGAAGAAGTTGACCAAGTTGTTGAAACTTGACGAGAACAACACTCCCGACGGAGAAGGCTACAACGTGTTGCAGAATAACGGCCGGATCGCCCACCAGATGGTGGACCACGTGCACTTCCACTTGATCCCCAAGCGGGACGCAGAAACCGGCTTGGGCGTGGGCTGGCCAGCGGAGGAAACGGACTTTGACAAGTTGGGCAAGTTGCACGAGTCCTTGAAAGCCGCCTTGGAGAAGTTGTAGGGCCCCTAAAAGACCCGTACATCCCACCATCATGGCCTCGGGTTTAGTGTGGCATATTCCACAGCTGGCGTTATCTAGGTCAACGAACGACTCTTGAGCTCCTCCTTTTTTGTCCCGTCCTGCCACTTAGTTCTCTATTCTCTTCTTGTTGCACCTGGCCCAGCCCCACGGTAGGCTTCCCCAGATTCGCGCTACACCTTCATCAACTACAGCACCACCGCCCCCATGTCTCAGCCAGAGTCCGACTTCCGGGCCCAGTTTGGCAACTGGACGTCTCGCTTCAACACGCAGGGCTCCGGCCGTGGCGCCCCAGCCTTGCTGGACTGGTCCGACTACGTGCGTTCGGGCGCAAACAACCTCTACGACGCCTTGCCCTCGTACAGCACTTCAGCTTCTGCGGCACAGGAGCCTTCGTGGTTCCAGCTCAGCCGCTTTGAGCGTATTGTTGGGTTTGGCTGCTGCCTAGGTGCGTCGTTGCTCTGCTTTGCGTTGGGCTTCTTCATGTTTCCTGTGCTTGCGTTGCGTCCTGCCAAGTTTGCTCTACTCTGGCTGATGGGCTCGCTTCTCTTTGTCATTTCCTTTGGCATCTTGCAGGGTCCCAACGCGTACATCAAGCACATCACCAGCCCGGGCCGGATTCTCTTTTCGACGGTGTTTTTTGGCTCGGTGCTCACCACGATGTACTGTGCGGCCATTCTCAAGTCCACCATCTTGACCATTCTTTCCAGTATCGTCGAGGTGGTGGCCATTCTATATTACGCCTTCAGCTACTTCCCTTTCGGCACCACCACCGTCACCTGGTTCACCAGCTACGTCGTGGGCTACATCGGCGGTATCTTCTCCAGCATCCTCTAGCACCTTTCATATGATCCTAATCCATTCTTATAATACACGTTACGTATACACCTGGACTTCGAAGTCCTCCTCGAGCTCTGTATCCTTCACAAAGGCGTTGAGATCGAGCTCCTCGTCGTCAAAGATGAGCTTGCACTCCTTCGTCTCCTTGAGCCCCTTCACCTGTAGAAAGTACTTGAGGAGACTGCGGATCTGCGTGTTGGGGCCCACCTCCGCCTCAATTCGTTTGTTGTCCCGGCCCTTGAGCCCAATCACAAAGTACCCGTCTTTCGTTTCAGCGGGCTTTGCACTGCTGGGCTGCGGATTGTGTGGCGGTGTGGTTTCCTCCACCACGGCGACTGGCTCATGCTCACCTAGCCCTTCCACGTACTTGTCGAGAGGATCTTCAACAGGCTCTTTGGCTGCAAACTCCTGGTATAGACACTCGAAGTTGGCCACGTGGCCTTTGGGAATGAAGAGGCACGAGATATGAGTCACATCCCCGCCTAAAGGCGCCGGAATGCGAAGGGTGCTGGGCTTGAAGATGGGTTTGAGCTCCAGCCGGCCCTCGATCCAAACCAAGGCTCCCTGCTGCCAGTACCGGGCAGGCCGTCGGGGTTTCTCGCGCTTTAGTAGTTCTAGCACTTGCGAGAACGTGGTCTGGCCCCGGATCTGCAACTGGTACTCGGTGATGTCGCCTATTCTTGTAGACACCAGGATATTGTAGAGACGAGCGTCCTCGCTGTCGTTTTTATCTTCTCTTTTGGCAATGCCGCTGAAGAATTTGCTGAGTTCCGAGTCTGAGTCGTCTTCTGCCTCGGAAGAGACCGTTTGGACCGTTGTCTGTGCATTTGGTTGCACTTCAGGCTCGAGTCGAGGTTTCTCTGTAGCCCCCACTATCGTAACATCCTCGGTATCGTCGTGGTAATCGGGATCCAGCTCCACTGATTGCGTTTCTGTATTGTATACGAGCCTCGGCTTACGGTCCAGCTCAGAAGCGGTGTAGTACCGCTGTGAGTCTTCCGAGCTGAGGAGGCTTGGGTTGTCGAGCTTGATCTGCTCCACCGGCAGCAATTGCGGGCCGTGCTTAGCGCTTCCGTTTGCGACAGTCTCCTTGCCCAAAGAAGGTTTTGTAGCTGAGCCCGTGACGCTGCCGTCGCTATTCACGGCGCTGTCTGTGGTCTGGCTCCCGCCATTGTCTGTGGAGGGAGCCTGCGGACTCTGGAGGCTCTTGCCGTTTCCCTTTTTCGGCTTCTTCATCACGAAAAAGTCATCCTCAAGAAACGACCGCTTCTTGGCCTTCGCTTTGGCCGGCAGGCCCTTCTGCTCCATAGAGTTCGCTGGTGATGAACGCTTTCGCGCCAGATCTGGGGAAGCAGAGTCCTGCCTATGTGCCTCAGGCTCCGGCCACCAGACCCATCGCCAAAAAGACGACGGGGGAATCGGGGGATATTTATAGTGCTGGGTCTGGTCGTGGAATGCTCAAAAGGGGCGCTTTTTGTTTTGCGTGCGTTTTGACACACGTTGGTGGTGCCCTTGGCCCTGCCCTATACCTACCCTGAGCTTAACTATGGCACAGAGGGGGAGCTGCAAAACACGCCACGAGCCTTCTCCAAAAAAAAAAAAAAGGGCCAGAGCAAATACGAGCTTCCAAAAACGGCACTACCAATTTTTGGAACCGCAAAAAAGCGAAAGTGCCGAAAAGTGCCCAACCCCCAGCGGCCCACCCTGGACGGCTGCGAAACACCTTCGCGCTTCCCACATAGCCTCCGGGCCACAGTCTAAACACCCGAGGCCATGACGTCTGAAACCAACAAACTCATTCTCAAGGCCAACTTGCCGCGGACACGTGACCTCAGCTTCGTGGGGCGGTTCCACCACAACTACGGCTTTGACGACGAGCTCTTCGAGTACCTCCTTGAGCAGAAGGACCTCTGGGGCGAGCGGCTCTTCTATATGAACGAAAAGCAGTTCGCCCAATGGGTCGAGCTGGGCAAGCACAAGGTCCGCGAGGTTCCTGTGGTCGCTGGCGACTGCGGGTTTGCAGCCTACGAGCTGCAATTGCTGCTGGCAGACGTTTTCCGCCTGTCTTTTGGCGAGATGCTGCCCATAGACTTGACTTTCGCCAAAGGCGGCCAGAGTGCACGTCACACGCTCTTGACAGGCGACTGTGTGCCGCTTAGAGACGCCGTGGACAGAAACGGGCTTGCCATCAATGTTGGCGGCAGCATCACCGCCATGAAGTGGCTCCACTACTCGCTGGCGTCGTACTTGGCTGTGTTTGTCATAAACAACAAGGACGGGCTTGCCGCGCTGCTCACCGAGCCGCTGCTCAGCGTGTTCGCCAATCAATTGCAGAGTGACTCTCCCATTCGCTCCGCTCTCCAGTTGTGGAGGTACGATGTGGAGTCTACTACAATGGACCTCTGCCACGTCTTGGACACATCCGCCTTCGGTGCTACCGCCTGTATTACCTGGCTCCCTACCAAGTTTGACGGTGACACCTTGGGTGTGGTTTCTGGTATTTTCACCGACTCCAAGTTGCACTTCTTCAAGATTCCGGTCCCCACCTCCGCCAACGCTGTCTATGAAACAGTCTCAAAGCCTTCCTGGACTATCGGTCTCTCCGACGAGCGCAAAGACAACGCTACCCTCGCCATCACCGCCTACGATTACTTGAGCGACAAAGCGGTCATCGTGGGCTCTGTCGATGGTGCCGTTGCCGAGTTCGTGCTCCCGCTACACGACGCAAATGACCCAGATATTGCCGTGCCGTCGTTCGTAACCTACGTGGCAGACTCAATGATCAACTCCATCTCGATTGCACACGTCGACAACTCGAAGGTGGTTCTTATCAACACGGCTACAACCCAGTCGTTTGCGATTCAATACGACCAGATAAGACAGGGCAGGGTCGAGACCAGTTTCACAATCTCGTCCCTCCAGCCGCTATACCACCGTGGCTACCGCATATTCATTTACCCAGACAGTGCAGAAAGCATAGGGTATACCTTTGTGAGACATCCTCACCAGAAACACAGTTTGCTCTTGAAAACGGAACTAATCACATCATTCCATATCAGCGAGTACCTCCACCATCCATTTGCAGTCGTGGGTAACTGTTGTGGTGACATTTTCGTAATGAATGTCGGGCGGAAGATCTTTGGTGTGCCAAAAGCTCACAACAAGCTTCTAGTGCCGCTCAGGATTTGGAGCCTCCATAGACTTCCCGAAGAGTCGGGCTTTACCCTCTCTGGTGACTATGTCCCTGTACCACCGGACAGAAATGACGTCATGTACACATTTACACCCCCCGAGGTTGTTATTTCCGCTGTGGCATGGAACGAGAACTTCATTGGTGGCTCCGCCTATGCGTTCGGTACATATACCGGCTTACTTGTGCTTGAGCGACTTGACCCAGTCTTGATATAGACGCTATGAACAGATACCTCAATATTGCGGAATGGTTTGGTCAATGTCTGTGCTCCACTTGTTCAAGCCTCCTTCAATGTCCCAGACATTCTTAAATCCCATTTCGCCTAGCTTCTTAGCTGCGAGACGGGAGTCATTGCCGTAACGGCAAATGACGTACACTTTGTCTTTCTCCTTGTCGAACGTTCCTGGCAAGTACTGATCAATCGAATCGAGTCTGGATAGACCGCGCTCCCAACCAATGTTGATGGCGGACGGGAGCTGTGTGATGAGAAACTGATCTCGGGGCCGCACGTCCAACAACACCAAGTCGTTTGTGGATTTCATGTGGCGCTGAAGCTCTTGAACGCTACAGCGCTTCACGCTGGGGCCTACCTCGTACAGTATAGCCCCACAGAATGAAGAATAGTCAATTGCACCGGTTTCGATCGCCTCTTTGGATATCGAGCGATTAGAGCCACAGGCAGCGCAGGCAGCCTGGCGCTTTCGCATCTTGAAGACCCGCATAGTCTGTTGGGGAAACGCACTATACATGGCGATGAAGGGCGAGAAGTTATCGTGGTAAAAGCCCGTGACCACCTTGATAGTTTCGGTAGCCAATGCAATGCCGGTTAGCCCAATTGCGGGCCCTAAAACACCGGCGTCGCTACACGTGGACACCGATTCAGGCTTGGGAGGTGTGGGGTAAAAGCAGCGGTAGCAGGGGCCGGTGTTCTCAAAATTGAGGATGGTAATCTGTCCGTCAGTCTTAACGCCGGAGCCGCTGACAACTGTCTTGCCCAAGAGAACACTGACGTCGTTTATGAGGTACCGAGTTGCCGGTGTGTCTGTGCAATCAACCACCACGTCATACTGCGAGAAGATATCGAAAGCGTTCTCCCCAGAAAGCCTTACGGGATACGTCACCACTCGGACGTTCGGGTTGAGACGGTGTAGTTGTGCACTTGCCGAATGACACTTGAGCTGTCCCACGGCTGCAGTGGTGTGAAGCACTTGGCGGTGCAAGTTACTGGTGTCGACAGTGTCGTTGTCGACAATTCCGATTGTGCCTACACCAGCACCTGCCAAATATAAAAGTGCGGGACACCCCAAGCCGCCAGCACCAATGACGAGAACCTTTGACTGTTTGAGTTTGAGCTGGGACGGGAGTGAACCAAACCCTGGCACGATCATCTGGCGGCCATAGCGTCTATACTCCTCAGATGAGAGACTATTGTCCAGGCCGGGAATTGCGTTTGTGGCAGGAGACTTGCCGGAAGCTCTTGACGCTTCATGCTCTTTTAGCCAGGCATTTTCCCGCTTTAGACTCTCCACCTGTGCACGCAAACGCTTGAGTTCTTCCTCCATTGCAGTTGAGCGATGGCGATGCGCGCGCCGCTATGTGGAAACATGAGTTGTGGGGAAACTACAATAAGGGACGGAATTTTTGGATTATGTGATTTTACATTTCACACGAGGTTTCGAAGTGCTCTTCTTCATCAGGGGAAGAGTTTGAGAGCTATACCGGTTGGGGCCGGGGAGGCGGTCCTGGATATGATGGTCTCCACCCATTATTTGGAACGCACCAATTCACAAAAGCAAGTACAGCAACGATTCAGAATCGTGATGAGGATAACGCCACGTTTTGAAAAGTTCTTGGTATTACCCTAGCTTGCGTTGGCGGCGGGACTCATTTCTGCTGAACCCTTTCAAGACCTGTCAACACGTACGGACCGTCTTGATTTGGAACTGCCAGCGAGAGCACCAAGAGGCACAATCACGCTAGGAGCAAAGCTGCTGCTACTATCACCACGCCTGTGGCAATCCAATTGTTCTTTTTGTCGAGGGAGTAGCGCTCGATTGGATCGAACTCGAAGTTCAACTCATGGGCTATTTCTTGTTGCACGCGTGGATTGGACCAAAAGATATAAAGGACAAATGCAGAGACCAAGAGAAACGCCGCGAGCCGCTTCATGGCTTTAATCAATGCAGTGGGCCGTGGTAGCTTGTCTCCAGTGGAGTAGTAGGCCACTCACAAAATGCACGCTAAGCAAGGGCATACGTGCGAAGCACATACACGGAGTAGTGGCCGAGCAAAATATGCATGCAAAGAGAAGTCTGGGGTAAAGCCGACGCGGTCAGTTCCTTATCAGCCGGCAATAAGCACAAATAGCACGAGTTTCCAGCTCTTTATAGACGATACAAACCGGTAAATCCAATGGCCCCGCTGGCAAAACGGGCCAGAATCGAGCGGAGACTCACCGATCTCCCAGACCACGCGCTCGAGCTTATCTTCAGCCAGATCAGCCGCCAAGAACTCCTAGCGCTAGCTTCCACGAGCCAGAAATGGCGCCAGGAGTTGCTACCGTACGCCATGAGGCACGTGCGGCTCACCTGGGAGCAGCTTTTGGAGGCCCAGAAGCAGAGGGCGGCAGGAGACGCCGCTTTGTGGCACGAGTTTGTGGAACAGATCCGGATCTGCAATGCCAGCGGCTACAACGAGTACCAATTGGATACGTTTGGGCAGCTCTTGACGCTGCAGCTCTTTCCGCGGCTTTTCCTGGTTCTGATCAACACGCAAAACCTGTCGTACTGGCTCAAATACAACCGTTGCACCCATATAAGGCAGCTCTCGCTCTATGCTACGGAGCACACCGGCATTGCACGAAGCTTCTGTCTCTCGCACTTGGAGGGCTTCACGAATTTGCAGCTGCTACAGCTCCACCGATACTCGCTTGAAGACAATTCTGCTGCCGCCACGCCGGAGACGGAAACCGCTGGCGAGACCCTAGACAGCCCGCCAAAGACGCCCAACGTCCGGCTACGGCACTTGGCGCTCTTTGACTGCGTGTGGCGGTACCCGTTCGACTTGGCCCGCCTCAACCAGCTCGACACGTTGCAGAGTCTCCACGTGACCGTGTGCAAGGACACCGCCTTCATTTGCCTGGAGCGGTTCAAGAGCTTCTTGAGAGAACCGTTTCTGTCGCACCTGGCCTCTGTGCGGGAGTTGACGGTGGAGTTGACCGGCTGGGGCCGCGAGACGCCCCGCTTGGAGCTCCGCTCGTTTCTCGACAACTTCGCCGAGTTGGACTCGCTCAACTTGATTGGCTGGGTGGCGTTTTTGGACGACTTGCGGGACGAGCTTCTACTGCGTGTGTTCGCCAAGCGGTTTCGGCTTCTGCTCAACGGCGACTACCTCGGGAAAAGGGCCACTGCCGACTCTCTACGCCGCGACGTGTCACATGTCAAAAACCTACGCTTAGCCTTTGGGTCCCCGCCACGCTTGCCACTTGCATTTTACGCCGGGGACGTTGCTGCCAAGTGACCGTGGCAGCTTCACACCCAGAAGGGTGCAAAAGTAGCTGCGAAATCCACATCTGCACCCGTGCCTCCGGCCATAGCCTGGCGAGCAGGGCCGGATCAGACAGACACGGCTTTTGATCTGGAAGCACCAGAAAATTTCGGCCTTCGAGAGACTCAATCTGGTACAAGTGGCTGCTGGTGCGTTCATCTCATGCGATTCGCCGTACTTCTAGCGCTTGTGGCGCCGGTGCTCGCCAACACCGAGGTGTACGTTTTCAAGGTCCCAAACTACTACAACATCCCCCCACACGTGGAGGCGGCTGACCCGAGACTTGTTGTGCAGCTCAACGAGCTGCTGCTTCTAGCCCAGCACCATCCGGTGCATAGCATCGACTCGTATTCGCTCGAGGGCCTGGCGTTGACGGTTCCATACGACTTTGACGCAAAGCGCAGGCAGCAGCTCTTCGTGAAGGTGAACAACTACAACAACACCACGTTTGACTCAAATGACCTCATCCACGTGAAGCTCTGCTGGCCTGCAACCACGCCCATGAGCTTCAACATCACCCACCGGTTCATTGGGGCCAGGGAGCTTGGGGTGGCCACGACCTCTCTGGCTCTTGACGTGTACGTGGTGATTGACTTCCATGGAGACTTCTGGGCCACACGCCCCGTCGAAGAGTCGAGTTTTGAGGTTCTTCTTCTACTAACGAAACTCCCAAACGCCGTTCCCATACCCGTGGAGCTATATGCCTACATCATGTATGCCGTGGACCTTCTTATTGTGTGTGTGCCACTTATTCCGATGGTCTCCGGGTATCTCTACTCGAGCGTGTTCAGCTAGTAAAGACATTCAGCTAGTAAAGACATTCAGAGGCTTTCAACAAGACAGTCACCGAAGACGGCTCTGAGAATAGCTGCAAAACCAGGATCCTGGCCGGTGCGCACGCGCAAAGAATACTCAGTGAAAAGAAAGGCAGACACCGCAATAAGAGGGAACTCAGAGAACTTAAGGCATCGAGTTTCCCAGAAGCGAAGGCTCGAAGCGATCGGAGGAGCAACAATAAAAGGAGAAAAGGCTGGGCCCGTGTGTGGAGACTTGCCAACACTGCCTCCTCGTGGGCCTGCACAGTGCGCGGCCAGGCAGCTGGGGCCAATTTCCCCAGGGAAGGTCACGGCGCAGACACATACCCATCCCCCAGCACACGATGTCGTCGGACGAAGACCCATTGGGCCCACCCAAGAACGAGCAGGGCATTGACTTGTCGAAGTTATCGCCCCAGGAGTTGCGCATCTTCAAGATGTACGGCAAACTCCCCACCAAGCAGCAGATACTCTCCTCGAAATTACAGGACAAGAAGTACTTTGACAGTGGCGACTACGCCATGCAGAAGCAGCTTGGCAACCACAAGTCGGGCGTGGTGGGTGTTTCGATGAGACACCCCAACGCCGAGAAGGTCAAGGAGATGTACAACCGGAACTCCATCAGCGCCAGCAATTCGGGGATACTATTCAACGGCAAGCTGGGCTTGTTGAGCGAGTCGACGATGGAGGAGGAGGAGAAGAAGTGAGCGCAGGCGAGAAGACTACACAGAGCTTTCTGCAGCGTTTGGAAGCTTCTCCACAACTTTGTATTGAATGCACAGGATAACGAATGGAGGCGAGGAACCTGAGGCGAACGACGCTGTTGGCGACAGAACATGGTTGCAATCGTGACCATCACAGTATCTGCGCAGTGTTTTCTGAGGAGCACCGCATCAAATCAGGTTCTCGTCAGCGTCTCTCAGTACCTCTACAGTAGTATAAGTAGCCAGTGAGCAGTGCCAACAGGACAGAGCACAGCCAAGCACAATTGCCCACAACAAGCATGAAAGGGCCCCGAAGCGTATACAGAGTCTGCTCAAGATTGGCCAGACCCCAAAAATCAAAAGTCTCTTTTTCCAGATCCACCCCAGAATTGCCGAAGTGTGTACTGGTGCGCAGAAACCAACTACCAAGACTTTTGCAGTCAATGGACAGCTCTGAATTCAACGATGAAATCGAAGAATTTGCTCTCCAGTACCTACAGACCCTCCACAGGCCCACCAGCATATGGAAGGTGGAAACCCATTTCGTCCGCATGCACAATGGCACCAAGTTCTTCTACGTGATGCAGCGGAGCACCAAACACCCCGTGCAAACCGAGCGGTGCCGGCTTGAAATCACCGTGCTGTACGACCAATTCTACAGCGTGCCGGTGCTTCACGCCCGTGCAAGCGACCGACAGCTTCTGGCGGCTCCGCAGGCGACGATGGACTTGCATCCGGTGTTCCAGACGCCGTACTATACCATGCACCCGTGCAACACCGCCAGCTTGATGGAGAGCATGGATTTTGATTCGAAAGGCAAGTACCTACGCGAGTGGTTTGCGCTTTTTATCAGTCACTTAGTGCCGGTTGTGGCGCTTGACAGGGCGGACCTGGCTGGGAGAGAGTCACAAGGCTGAAGTGTGATGGAATACAGCGTGATTTGAGTTCAAGATAAGAGGTTTCGCTGTTGATGGATGTGAAACTGGCCGCTTGGGATTGTGCTGTTCTTACAAGCTTATGCTGAGGTAAGTCTGGGGGACTAGCCAAGTCTGGAGGGAGACGGAAGAGCTTGTGGTCAGATTGCTTCAAAACAGTCAGATTGCTTCAAACACTGATCTCCCTGATCGTCTTATCTTCCACAGCCTTGATTGAGAAGTGACTTTCCGGTTTGCTCTGCCCCTTCACCGGAGAGCTAGCAGAAAGAAAGACGGAGAGCTGGCAGGAAGAAAGACGGAGAGCTGGCAGAAAGAAAGACGGAGAGCTGGCAGAAAGAAAGACGGAAGCCTCGACAGCATAAAAGAGCGGCAGCATGACAACGTGAAGTCTTATTTAAGACATACAATGTCAGTGCTCAGAAACCACAGACATGAGCACACATGATAAGACACTGGCGAAACGGTCAGATCAGATCTTCCAGTGCAGCACTACAGAGTTTCCCAATGTGATTGTCAAGATCGGCCGCATTCCCCCGATGAAAGAGTGCCTTGAGTATCTCAATCGCCTGGGCAAAAACTTTCCTCTCACGCCATGCCAGCCCAAAACCGGAGACGGAAAGCAAAATTCAGACTCTGTCCTAAAAAACCAGCCGAATCCGTCTCAAAGCACCCCTGAACACTTGCGAGAGCCACGTCCCACGCACAAAGACCCTGTCTCGGGCATTTCCCACACTATCAAGAAGGTGAGGCCCGAACGCAACATCACAAAGTGGTGGATCGTCCCGAAACTGTTTGATTTTCCTGTCATCAGCAGCGACGCTGGGACCATGCTCGACTTCGACTTGCTCCAAAGAGAGCTCTGTGACGTCACGTCGGTGGAGATGATGCATGCGCTGGTTCGGGAAGAGCGTCTAGCACGGCTCCAGGCTCGGCGACGTCTGAGGTTTGTAGCATGCCACGACATTGCAGAGGTATTCTTCGACCTCTTGAAGCTGCGTGTCATGTACAAGCGCTTCTACAACGGCTTGTCGCTCAAGGACTTCAACGACATCTACACGATGTGCGTGAATTTGCCTGACCAGGCATACTTTCTGATTGTGTATGCCGGTGACCTTGACCCTGTGGGACTCCAGCATATTGAGGATATTCTCCGCCAAGCCCGGAAATGCCGTCGTTTCTGAGCCACCCCTTTCTTTTGAGGAGTGGCAATGTGTTGAAGAGACTTGTCCCGCAAGACCAAAAACATCAAATAGTGGCCCATGATACCCTTTTGACTAATCTGCTCCCAAGCAAGGCGCTTCCAAACTTCTTCAGACGAGGTTCTTGCCAGCAACTACAGGGTCCTCGCCGTCCGCAGAGCAAAGAGTCACGTGTTCGCTCTGCTTCGAAAATCAGCTCAAAGAGCAGCCCTTCGTTTCCAGTCGGTCCAAAACGCATGCTTCTCCGCCGTCTCGGAGCCAAGTCCATTCCGCCTTTCTCAGTTTTGCACCCATCTATCCGTACGGCTCGCGGAAAACGGCATCTCCCTCCGCGTCCTGCAGAAAGGCGGCAAACGCATTGGGGTGCCATCTTCCCCATGCTGCAACCTGCCTAGCTATAAAAGCCGGTGGATCCCCACTTGCCACTTTTCCCGATTTCAGAAAACTGAGGCACCGATTCTCGCCATGGAGACCATCATTGATTCGAAAAGACCAGCGGTTTCCCCCGAGGTGGATCCTTGCTCGTTATCCAACTATAAGCAATTCAGCTTTGGCACCACCACCCTCAGCTTCACCGTGGACTTTCCCAGCCAAACCGTCCGTGGCTCTGTGGTTTACTCGCTCGTCAACGCTGGAGGAGCGCAGGAGGTTGTTTTGGACACGTCACACTTGGCAATTGTGTCTGCAGCGGTGAATGGCGCCGACGCAGCCTTCTCCCTGGGAGAACGCCACAAGGCTCTAGGAACACCTTTGACGGTGGAGCTCCAGAAGGCCGAGACTGCCAAAGACGCCAATATCGAGTTGAGCATCGCGTTCGAAACAACAAAGGACTGCACAGCCTTGCAGTTTCTCTCGAAGGAAGCCACAGACGGCAAGACGTCGCCATACTTGTTTTCCCAGTGCCAGGCTATCCACGCCCGGAGCTTGTTCCCATGTTTCGACACTCCGTCCGTGAAAACGCCATACGAGTTTGTCGCCAACTCGCCTCTTCCCGTGCTCATGAGCGGCCGTCCCCGCGGCGTGGACGGCGACGTTTACAAGTTCTCGCAGCCCATCCCCATTCCATCGTACTTGGTGGCTTTGGCGTCGGGAGACATCACCAAATTGCCCATTGGTCCCCGCTCGCACGTGTACTGTGAGCCTTCCAAGGTCAAGGCGTGCCAGCACGAGTTTGAGCACGACATGGAGCAATTCCTCCAAGCTGCAGAGAAGTTGGTGTACGCCTACCCATGGGACCAGTACGATGCCCTCGTGTTGCCCCTGAGCTTCCCCTACGGAGGCATGGAAAACCCCAACGCCACATTTGTCACGCCTACGTTGATCAGCGGCGACAGACAGAACGTCGATGTCATTGCCCACGAGCTCGCACACTCGTGGTCGGGCAACTTGGTGACCAACTGCTCATGGGAGCACTTCTGGCTCAACGAGGGCTGGACAGTGTACTTGGAAAGACGTATCCAGGGCGCCATCCACGGAGAAGCTACCAGACACTTTTCTGCGATCATTGGCTGGAGCGACTTGGAGAACTCTATCCGGGCCATGGGCGACTCTGCCTCGAGGTACTCGACGTTGGTGCAAGACCTCAAGGACCAGGCCGACCCAGATGACTCGTTTTCGACTGTTCCCTATGAAAAAGGCTTTAACTTGTTGTTCCACATCGAGCAAGTTGTTGGCGGCCCTAAGGAATTTGATGGTTTCATAGGCCACTACTTCTCCAAGTTCAAGTACCAGTCGCTCGACACCTACCAGTTCTTGGACACGTTGTACGAGTACTTCTGCGATCTTAGAGAGAAGCTTGACGAAATCGACTGGGACACGTGGTTGTACAAGCCTGGCATGCCGCCCGTCAACCCTGGCTTCGACACCAGCATGGTGGACCAGTGCTACAAGTTGGCGGACCGTTGGTTTGCAGCCATCCAAGATGGCGCCAACCTTGCACAAACGTTCACCGCCAGCGACACTTCAGCATTCACCGCCAACCAATCGGTGGTTTTCTTGGACACGCTTGCCTCGTTTGACAAGCGCGACGACTTCAAGTGGAAGGACCACTCTGCCGCTTGCGAAGCCATGAGCGAAATTTACAAGGCATACTCTGCATCCAACAACGCCGAGGTGTTGTTCCGCTGGTACGTGGTGCAAGTGCACGGCCACAACAAGGCATTCTACGAGAAGTTGGGCGAATGGCTCGGAACCGTCGGCCGCATGAAGTTTGTGCGCCCAGGCTACGTGTTGCTCAACCAGGTGGACCTGGCGCTTGCCGTGAAGTACTTCCGCAAGTACGAGTCCACGTACCATCCGATCTGCCAAGCGATGGTGAGAAAGGATCTTGGCTTGGCTTGAGGGTGTTTCAGATAGGACACTGTTTGCAGCCTAGACAGAACTGTAAAGGGACGCGCCAGGGACAGCCCACCGGTCACAGACCGGCAAGACCGCCACAGAGCGAAAAGAAGGACAAGCTGATAAAAACATGAGTGGAGAGAAAGAAAAAGAAGGAAAAAAATTAGGAAAAGCGAGGCGTGCAGTGAAGAGCACCGTGACCCAAATGTCTATATATACCCAGGCTGCGATAAGGCTGGGGCGCGCGGTGCCCTGCAGGCGCAGCATATAAAAAAGACAGCGCGAATGCCACAAAGCACCAGCCTGACAACGTTCCTACTTTTGTCAATATACCACCCATAGAAGAGCCATGTCGCTTTCTCTCGCCAACCTTTCAGTACGTACCAGAGTACACAGCATGTGAGGTGCACACGCGGCCCTTGCCAAAAATCAGATTTGCCCAAGCACAGAGATACTAACCGGCGCAGTTCAGCCAGTTCTCCGACAGATTCAGCCTCGACCGGATCCGTTCGGACGTGAGCTCGCTCCAGGGCACGATTTCGAAGATCAGACCGCCACAGGAGTTTCTTGATTTCCGCCGGCTCTCGAAGCCAGCCAACTTTGGCGAGATCCAGAGCCGTGTGGGCTACAACTTGGGCTACTTCCAAGCCAACTACATCGCCGTGGTGTCTGTGTTGTCCATCTACGCGCTCGTGACCAACTTGTTGTTGTTGTTTGTGATTTTGTTTGTTTGCGGAGGCATTTTCGGAATCAGCAAGTTGGACGGCCACGACTTGGTGTTGCCTTTGGGCCGGTTCACCTCCTCGCAGTTGTACACCGGTTTGTTGATTGTGGCTGTTCCTTTAGGGTTCTTGGCCAGTCCCATTTCCACGATGATGTGGTTGATTGGCTCTTCGGCCGTGTCGGTCTTGTCCCACGCTTCGTTCATGGAGAAGCCGATCGAGACCGTCTTTGAGGAGGAGGTCTAGGGCTGGACACGTTTGAAGCTGCGGTTTCAATGCAGTGAAGACAAACAATTTGAAGTACAATCGAGGTTAATTGAAAAAGCGCCGTAGGCTCTGTAGGTGACCGAATATCCGTGACCAGAGCACTCTACAGGGAGTACCACGCAGGGCGACAGTCCCGTCGGTCTCAAAGACTGGATCCTAGTATCCCAAACAGACCCAGTACAATTCGAATGATATCAAGCAGCATCGCCTGACTCAAAATTAATCACTATGGAGCGTCGCCAGTGTCGTCCTTACTGGGGACCCAAGAGGTCCTGCAGCTGGTTTATCCATCTGATCCGTCGATACACTTCTTTCTCCAGGAACTTGAATGGGAAGAATATGAGTTGGACTCAAACTGGAGGCTTAGGAGTCTTCCGGAGTTTGTGAATCTTAAACACACTTCACGGTGGAGACTCACTGCGTCATCCTTGCTGTGTGAGCCTATCTCTACTGTGTGAGCCAATCTCTACTGTATGGGCCAATCTCTAATGTATGGACTTATCTCTAATGTATGGACTTATCTCTCCAGGGAAGGTCTGGTCGGAGCTAAGGAGAAGCCGACGAGATCGGTCAAAATCAAACCGAGATGAAGCCCACAGCTTTGTCGAGTGGCACCTGAAGCTGGAGGCGTTAAAGTCTCCGGTGAATTGGACACAACTCAAGAAGATATGAGGGGCCGAAACAGCCCCAGGAAATGCACTTTTTGCCGGATTGGAGGCTTGGAAACTTCTTGGTTTTGACAATAATCATGTCTTGACCCAATTGCTGCCCCCATGAGCCCAGACCTTGCGTTCTCTAGTACCCTGATGAATGTCAAAAGTAGCCAAATGGCGCAATCAGTTCCTAAGCACTCACACACCACAGAATCTGGCCAACGGACTGGAAACACTGGCCAGCCGGTTGGAAAAATCCGCCCTACAGTTTCTCCTGGAGTCAACTCTGTGAAGTAGCAAACTATTGGTCACCAAATGGAGCAACCCCGGGATACCGGTGGCTCAAGTGACTCTCGCTTTTGAGGACAAAAAAGGCATTTCGAGCGAGGTTTGCCCTGCCATCTCTCAGATATAGCGAGCCTGCCAAGACTAGGTCAGAACATCATGCAGAGATTCTACATTTTGCAACCTAAAAAGAGACTCTTTTGCAAAAAAACCGAGTCGGACAGGTACGTCCTTCCGCCATGCGAGATCTCGGGACGATGTGCAAACATGCTAGTCGTTGAAGGACGTGTGCCTACATTCAACGAGTGGGCCAAATTTCTTCAAGATAACGGGTTGGGGTCCGTGCATGCCAACAGAATTATGGCACCTGCGGATCCTGGGGGCGATCAGAGAAGAAGAGGCATTTTGCTGGACAAGAGAATTGTGCATGATGGCAAGCTGGCGTGTGATCCGTTGGAGCTAAACAATATATCAGCCATTGTCAGAGGAAGACTTGCTCTTCCTTTTGTGATCGATCCTTGTCTCTCCACTAAGGCGGTCAGGGATCTTGGCAAAAGCTTGATGGATTGGCACTCAGTGAGTTTATTGGACCCAGCGAAGGCGGGTAGTGCTTTTGAAAACAACCAGGAAGTAAGAAAAGAGATACTTGAGGAGCGTTACACCCCTTTTTCTAGAATGGTGCAATGCATGGAGCAATTCGTGACATGGAAACGTTTTTACAACGGGCTCACTCACACAGAGCTCCATAATTTTTGCAAGGAATGGAAGTCTTCTGGACGATATGGTCTTATCCTTTTCTATTCCTACGATGAGAAGGCGAGACTAAACGCAAGAAAGTGTGTTGACGATTCCTGGGGAGATGAGGCGAGTTGCACTGTCGCCCCCCTACCGAAATCCGAACGAGTTGTCGAGGCTTTCAAAGCGTATCGCCCCAGATTGCGAAGCTTGATTTCACCAACAACTGTTCTGCGCTGCAAGCGCCATCAAAGGGCAAAACGTGACGCTTTATCTGTGGGCAGCGCTGAAAAGCTGGAAATGAATTTCCCATTTCGGGACGAAAAGAACTGAGTGTCGACGTCTCGGGCTCAACAGTAGATGTCAGTACTATGTTTCTGGACATATACTGATACACCTCATCACAAATACTCGGAGATCCATGTGTCACTCATGTTCGTCTCCTCACGTGCTCAGCCACAAACACGAGGTAATTGGAAAGTGCCACCGTGGGCCTCTCGATCTCTCTTCACTATGCCAGGGCATTGCAAATAAGCGTACTGCGATTGAGAGGTTTGTTCTGCTGCCTGCCAAATATAAAGCTGCCGTGGCTAAGCACAGCCAGCTTCACAGAACAACATGCAGAAATTTTACATTTTGCAACCTGAAAAAAGAATCCTCCGCAGGAAAACCAAATCGGACAAGTACGTTTTCCCCACCTGCGAGGTTTCGGGACGCTGCGCAAACGTGCTAGTCGTTGAAGGACGTGTGCCCACATTCAATGAGTGGGCCAAATTTCTTCGAGATAATGGGTTAGGGTCCGCGTACACCAACATACTTGAGCCGCTGACGACACCTCAGATGTTGCCAGAAAAAAAGCCCACTAGCAAAGCTGTTTGTGATGGCAAGCCGGCTTGTGATGGGTTGGAGTTAAGCCATATCCGTAGCACCACTAGAGGAATAGCTCATCTTCCTTTTATTTTGGGCCGTTATCACGTCTTTCCTCCGCTGGTTAAAAAGCTTAACAAAATTTTGAACAATTGGCATTCCGTGGACTTATTGGACCCTCTGAAAGTTGCAAATGCTCGTGCCGAGGGCAAGGAGCGAACACAGAGGATTCTTAAAGAGTTTTACACTCCTATCTCAAGAATGGTGAAATGCATGGATCAATTCGTGACACTGAAGCGATTCTACGATGGGCTTACTCGCACAGAGCTCTACAGTCTTCGCGGTGGATGGAAAGCTTCTCCACGATACGGTTTTATTTCATGCTTTTCGTACGATGGTGATGCGATGGCTGACGCATGGAAATGGCATGCTGCCAATCCTTGGGACATGGAAAGCTATTGCACTCTTGCTTCCAAACCAATTTTCGAACGGTTTGCCGAAGCATATAAAGCGTACCGCCCCATATGGCGAAGCTTGATAGCATCACCAGATGCGCTGCGACGCAAGGGTCAACAAGGGGCAAACAGAGACGCTTCGGTAGTTGTCTCAGCTGAGAATACTACTTTCAAAGCCTAATCCGCGACGTGAGCGCCCGAGCGTCGATGTCTCGGGTTCAAGCACGAAATTCCTGGGCTCAAAGTGCCCTTCTTCATCATGAATGCCAACTCAGAGATCCTAACAGCGCTCAATTCCGTCTCTTGACGAGCCATTTCAGCCAAAATCGCTAGGTGTTGAAAATACCCTGCGTGATTCTGTGGACCTCATAATCTCTTTGCCAGAGCATTGAAAAGTATGCTGCGGTCGAGATATTTGCTCTGCCGCCTCTAAGATAAAAGGCTGCCTGGGTCAGGACCAGCTTTTGTCACAGACCATCATGCAAAAGTTCTACATTGAGCAGCCTAAAAAGAGACTTTTCCGCCGAAAAACCGAAGCAGACATTTATGGTTTCCCACCCTGCGATGCTTCGGGACGATGCGCAAACATAATGGTCATCGAAGGACGGGTGCCTACATACGACGAGTGGGCCAAATTTCTTCGAGATAACGGGCTAGGGTCCGTCCACGCTAACAAACTTGTGGCACCGACGAAAGTTAAAGGCATTCAGAGGTTCTCGAAGAAAATTTCCAACGAGAAGTTTATTAGTGATGGCAAGCAGTCATATGCTCCGTTGGAGCTAGGCGATATCTCGGCCAACTATAGTCACAGAGAATTTCTTCCTTTTGTCTTGGACCCTGGTCTTTTCCCTTGCACTCTTCCAGATATCCCCCGAAGCATGGTGGACAGGCATTCTGCGGATTTATTGGACCCCCTGAATATCGAAAGAGCTCTTGCAAAGAGAGAGGAAGAAATAAAAGAGATACTTGGAGAGCTTTACAACCCTTTTTTTAGAATGGTGAAATGCTTGGATCAGCTTGTGACGCGGAAGCGATTTTTCAACGGGCTCACTTACACTGAACTTCACAGTCTCAGCAAAGAATGGAGGGATCCTGGAAAATATGGACTCATCTTCTACTATTGCCACGATGAAAACAGGACATTAAATCCAAACACACTGCGCGCTGGCGAATACTGGGGAGATGAAGTGCATTGCACTGTTGCTTCCAAATCGATATCCGAATGGGTTGTGGAGGCTTTCGAAGCTTACCGCCCCATATTGCGAAGCTTGATTTCACCAAGAAGTGAGCTGAGAGGGTCATCAAGCTGCAAAAAGAGACGCTTCGGCAGTTGTCACTGATGAGAAGTTGGAGGCGATCTTTTGCCTGAGGTGACTACGGTAAGCGGGACAACTCCAATACTGCGGCAGTACGAATCGAAAGGTGACCTACGGCAATGGCGCTCAAGCCTGAAACATCGCCTTGAAGGTGCTCCGCTATTAAAGATTGCGCAATGGTCCGGCCAATCTTTTGGTCGGTGAAGTTTCTGTGATGCTTCTCGGTGTCGCTCTTGATTCAAGCGCTGAATGGCCTCGAACGTCCTCCTCACAGAAGCAGTCCAGCGGTCACTCGCTACCGGGAAAATATAGACAAGCTTGGGGCCAAAATCGAAGTTGATCTTGGCTCGAAATCCGGACCTTCGAGCTTTGGTCGAGCTTTGGTCGAACTTTTATCGAAGGACAGGATGTCTCGAGCACTGGTCTTCGGTCACAACTTTTTGAAGACGGTGAGTGAGGAAATAGATATTTGGCGTGGCTGAACCCGAGCGGTCTTTGTGAGAGCATCAATTGCCGAAGCCGTCTGGCGAAGAAACGAATTTAAACTCTCGGTGATTCAGTGCATGACTATTCTCTCGGCGAAATAGCGGACAGGCCGGCTGATCAGGGCTACCGCCATGCGCCAGAGAGTCAAGATATACGGAGTGCCAACTGCTGAAACATATCAAGTATTTACAAACTCCTCCTCGCATCCCTGGCGCTGACTCCTGTTCAAATCCCCAGCATCATTCTGTAGGCAGTGACCGGGCCCATTCAGCGTTTGCCCTTTGGCACTTGCTGAATGGGCACCGGCTCCAGCCACAACTGCCAAACGCAGGTTGGCTCTACGGCCGGGTCTACGACTATACTTCGCCCATCCTCTACGGTGCTTCGCCACTAGTATCAGTGATTCGGTGTATTGCTATACAAGGGAACGCTTAGATGTTCAACTTGGTTCTTCTCCAGTGTCTTCTCTTGGCGTTGTATCTGATCTTGTTGTCAGTCTTCAATCTGATCCACTGAGGCAATGGTCTGTTTTGCTTGGAGGCCTTAGCCAACTTTTGCTTGACCTTGAAACTCTTGTTAGCCTGCGGTTAGTATATGCTTGGGTACAAGTGGGGTGATGGCCGGCAGTCTTCTGGCTGACTGTTCGACTTTTGAATGTCGGGATGATTGGCTGATCATCTGGCTGTCTGATGATCCGACTGTTTGATTATCCGACTGTCTGATTGTCTGACTTTCTGACTGTCTGGTCTTCTGACATTCTGTCTGGCTTTCTGACAGGCCTGACATTCTGTCTGACTTTTCACAATCTGCCAGCTGATTCTCTGACTTTCGAATCATCCGACTTTCTGTCGGGTGATGAGACTCTTGGAGACTCGCTTAACGCCACCACCTCGGTGTCTACCGTCATCTTCGTTTTTACATACGGGCATCTTTAGTGGTTGTAGAGAAAAGCTCAACCGAAAAAGTTTTTCTAGTGAGCGCAGTGTGTGGCGGCCTGCAGGACGGTTGGGTGGTGTACGGGTGTGCTGTTTTTCGCTCCGCTGCCTTAATGCTGCGCGTGTGCAGCACCGCCGGTGGCCTCCCATGGCTAGTGCCGGCGTGCGAGCTTGGGTGGAGGCGCGCGGTGCGGCGGCTGTGACTGCTTTTTCGGAGGTACGGGTGTGTGCTTTCGCATCCACTTTTTTGAAAAAAAAAAACCACACATGGTCCAGCTCCAACCACAGCCATGACCAGAACTTCCGTGCTTGCCGACGCCCTTAACGCCATCAACAATGCCGAGAAAACCGGCAAGAGACAGGTGATGATCAGACCTTCGTCCAAGGTGATCATCAAGTTCTTGCAGGTGATGCAGAAGCACGGCTACATTGGCGAGTTTGAGTACATTGACGACCACAGATCCGGCAAGATCGTGGTGCAGTTGACCGGTAGATTGAACAAGTGTGGTGTCATCTCGCCAAGATTCAACGTCAAGATCGGCGACATTGAGAGATGGACCGACAACTTGTTGCCAGCCAGACAGTTTGGTTACGTCATCTTGACCACCTCTGCTGGTATCATGGACCACGAGGAGGCCAGAAGAAAGCACGTTTCCGGTAAGATCTTGGGTTTCGTCTACTAGACGGTCTATAGTAATAGAGATAATAGGAGTTTGGATGTAGAGGGAGAGAGGGGGAAAAAGGGAGAGTGTGAGGGAGTGAGTGTGAGAGAGAGAGGAGGGGAGAAGAACCGAGACGAAGAAGCCTTGAATTTTCAGAGGCCAGCGATTTTGATTTGTTAAACGTTCGCTGATGGTGTCCCGTTTTTTCTGGTCATTTTCATCTGCTTCTGGCTGTTTTGACGGACCCTCTAGCCACTATAGTCTCTACAGTACTGTAGTGTGGGTGACCTAGTGAGAGCAGAAGGTCCCGCCAAAACGCTCCAAAACAGCTGAAAGAAATTGAATAAGAGCAAATTGAATTATTCGCTGCCTCTTATTTTCACCCGAGTCTCTCTCCTTTTTTAAGTGGGCTCGTGGCGCCGTTGGTCTGCTCCCTCTTTCTCTCTCTCACTCTCTCACTATTCTCACTACTATAGTCTCTAGTGGCTGCAACTCCACACACTGGCCCATTCTGCGCCACCACAACCGTCGATTTTTATTCATTTGGCACGTGACTCAACTCTTTCGGATACTTCCCCGCCAGCAATGCAATTCACCTCTTTTCATTCGCTTTCTGTCCTTTGCTTCTCTTTCCTTTCATACATTATACTGGTCTCTACTGCTATCTGGTCTCCGCTGCTCACTGCTCGCTACGCTCTGCTCTCACCACCACCGCAATACTCCATTCAATTCCGCGCACACACGCTCGAGAAAGCCCGAAATCTCCCAACCTCGTAAAAATACCCTGAAAAACAGGCTCAAACCGTCTCCGCCCAATTTTTCTCTTCAACAGCGCTGAATCGCCGGCCCCTGGCTCGCCTATCTCCAGGGCTCGAGCCCTAGCCTCCCGCGCTCCTCCCTGCAGGCCGCGCTCTGCACATCCACCATCCTAAAAAATTTCTCCTCAAGCTCACCAGTTTTTCATACCATCCACACATCAAGTAAACATGTCTGCTGGTATGTAAAATTTGCTACTGATGTTTGAGAGACAACCACGACGAGCTTAGTCGTTGCCGTCTACGCACTTTTGCCTGTTCAAAGTGGCCATCGGCAATCCAACTAGACCAAACTTGACTCGACTAGACCTCCGTCTCCGACCATCCGACCAATCCCAGAAGAATAATGGCGGATCTTGAAGAGCCACAGAGCCTGTTTAAAGCCACAGAGCCTTTGAATGTTTGCATTTTGCGGCTGCTCTGCGAGTTCTGCCGTTCTTCCGACTCCATTGATTCCCGCCCAAGAGCGCCAATATCAAGAAGGCCATTCCGAGCGCCAATTTTGGGCCCATCCAAGCAGAACCCTCCAAGCTGCATTCCAATCGTGCCTCTCTCCGTATCCGTCTCCGCACCCACTCTCAGTGACACCTTCTGTCCCATACTAACCCCAGACCGTTCCCAAGTTTTTGGTGTTGCGCGTATCTTCGCCTCTTTCAACGATACCTTCGTCCACGTGACTGATCTCTCCGGAAGAGAGACCATCGCCAGAGTCACCGGTGGTATGAAGGTCAAGGCCGACAGAGACGAGTCCTCTCCATACGCCGCCATGTTGGCTGCCCAAGACGTTGCCGAGAAGTGTAAGGAGGTTGGCATCACCGCTGTCCACGTCAAGATCAGAGCTACCGGCGGTACCAAGACCAAGACCCCAGGTCCAGGTGGTCAGTCTGCTTTGAGAGCTCTTGCCAGATCCGGCTTGAGAATCGGCAGAATCGAGGACGTGACTCCAGTTCCTTCCGACTCCACCAGAAGAAAGGGTGGTAGAAGAGGTAGAAGATTGTAGGCGTGCTATTTGCGTCCTGCTTTCTGGCTCTCATCATGGTTTAATGGCAGGCACCCTGGTGTCTGTGTGAGCAACCTCGTTGTACGGCGAAGTTGTGTGGGGTTTACTCCGTATCATAAAATGTACATTTAAGAAAACCGGTGTAGAACTTTGGGAATTTGGCTGTTGAAGGCCACGCTGAGTAATTGAAAGAGACTGACGCCAAGCGCTGAGTAATTGCAAGAGACTGACGCTAAGGGATACGACTTGTGAGACTAAGATGAGAGGTAGAGCTAAGAGACGAAGAGTAGAAACATTGCAAACGGAATCCTCGTGGGGTAGTTTCTTGAACGTCGCTAGCTCAGCTCGAGCGGTGTGAACCACGACTTTTAGTGGCCACTTTGCTTCAATCCCTTTGAGTCTTTTCTCTTTCCTCTTCCTCCACTCGTCAGAAATTTCTTATATCGTCAACTCTTCCTCTCTTTCTCTCTGGCTCTCTCGCTAGACTGACTCCATCCACTGCCTCCTACAGCCTCCGTATTCTCTTGCACACTCTGTCTCGGGGCTATACTATTTTTCATTAAAAAATACTCTTTGCAAGCCTCTCTTTTCCAACTCAATCCATTCGCTGGCTGCCTGAATTCATCATTGCAGCCATCACCCATCCTGTTCCTCCATATTCTCCACCGTCTATTCCTCGGAAAAGACCATCACAACACACAACAATTGTAATGAAAGAAAAAAAAAACCTTCAAATCTCCGCTCCTAATTCTAGTCTCCCACCCTTTTCCTATCTCCCGCCCTTTATATATTTTCCTCACTTCTCTCTTACCCATCAACTCCATCCCCCTCCTTTTTGCAACCCTGCTGCTCGCCCTCACTGTGGCTGCAAACACACACACAAACAGCACCGGCAAAAATACACCAGGTTAGGCAAAAGCACCAAAACACCATCTTTCGATTTTTTGAAGTGCCCCAAAAATCACCCCACTACTTGCTTTCACTATTGAACAGCCACAGGGCAAAACAGCCGTCCCTGGCTCGGCCCATGGTCCGCCTTCCTATTTGGGCAAAGCTATCCAGTCCGTTTTTCGCACCCATTTCGAGCATGGCCTCCCTTATCTACAACTACGTAATGTCATATAAAGCTCTGTGATCTGGAGTCCCGAGACTGGCAGATCCAGCAATTCTGTATTTGCCTCTGCTGGACACAAATCCACCCGACGCCTCTGCTGCAGTGCCAACAGAATGAAAAACCTCACCTCTCCGAGCCCCGTCTCCACCTTCACAGACACCATGCTTAGCTTGCCTCCAGAAACGGTGTTTGTTGTTGCCGCTGCCGTTCTCGTGGCGATCTGGGCTGCTCCCAAGAGCGTCCAGCGGCTTTCAGAGCTCTTGGCCAAAAATGCCCCCGCTCAAACCCCACAAAAAGGAACCACCCCAGAAAAGAAAGGCATCTACGGCCCAGGAGAGATCCCGCAGCCCACGCCGCTCATGATCACGCCCGAGCAGGTCAAGAACTACGACGACAGACCGTGGCGGCCGTTCCGCTGGCCCTACCACCAGACAATGTCGATCTTCAAGTTGGACATCAACCACTGGTTGGACATGGACAAGTACTACTGGCACTACATCGAGGAGAAGCAGCGCATCTGGCACCAGTACGGCAAGCAGAACATCGACTGGCTCCCGGAGTCCGAGGACGCCTGTCTCGAGCTCATGCAAACCGTCGCCGACCACATGGTGCAGCGGTACCCGTTGCTCTTCACGGTGTTGGTTGACAAGCACCACAAGGGCAAGGTGGTGCGCAACGAGATGACCAAGGAGATCTTGGACATGACGTTTCCGTTGAAGGAGCACCCGCTTCTCTACGTGACCAAAATGGCCAAGGAGGACTTCTACGTGGTGCTCAAAAACCCGCAGGACGGGATGCATTACTTGGTGGCTGCGGCGGTGCCGTTCCCGGGAGGCCTGTTTGGCATTGACCACAAGATCGGCAAGCATCTCGACGTGATCCACGAGGACGTGCCGTACTACCACGAGAAGTTGAAGAAGCTGATGGAGCGCTGGTTCGAGCGCCTCGACCCCTCGGGGCCCGTGGAGCGGGCCTCCTGGTACATGACCTGGGACCACAAGCTCAAGGTCAACAACATCTACCAGCTCCCCAAGTTCGTGCCGGACTTGGAGGCCACCATGAAGGACACAGAGCCCAGGCAGTTCAACGTGCGTGTGGAGAGACAGACGTTGCGCCGGTTGCCCCGGTCGCAGGCCATCATCTTCACCAACCACCCGATTTTCTACTCGCTCGACGAGATGAAGAACGAGCCCAACGTGCCGTCGCTCATCAAGAAGATCCTCTACGAGGCTCCCGAGAAGATCATCAAGTACAAGAACTTCGAGTTCATCAGAGACCACGTTTCGCTGTACTTGGACTCGTTGATTCAGGCCCAGAAGGACAACGGCATCATCAGCGACGACACCCCGCTCAAGACCTTGCCCACGTATCCGTTTGCCCACTGGGCCAATACCGACTTCGACTACGTCAACGGCTGGAGCAATCCCTCGGGCAGAACGGACTACTCGGCGGCTGCAAAAAGTGAGAAGAGGTACGAGAACGACTGAGTCTCAGCGAACCCAGAAGACGCAACAAAGAAGCATCTAGAAAAACCCACGGCCCGCGGCTTATCCGCGGCCACCGTCATATTTGAACTCAAAGTGTCATTTAAGCTATTTTGTGTATTGTTCTCAAACCTTGCTCTGAAATAAACCGGCATGCCGGTACCCCGGATTCCCCAGCCGCGCAAAGGAATATCGGAAATTACTCATCACTGGCTATAAATACCAGTCACCTTTCCCTCATCTGCGCTCTGCCATTTTTTGTGAATCTCCTTATTTTGCCCCTCGGATACCGGCACACGAACAGCTGATCCAATTCCGTGCAAAGCAATACAATGTCCACAATCGAGCTCTCACCATTGCCCCGAGTCCACGCCAAGGCCTCGGCGGTGCCGGATACCGCCGTGACGGAGCCAGTCACATCTCTCACAACCACCGTCAGTCCTTCGGAAGAGGAAAACGGCCGCTCCGACCCAAGCAAGGACCCCAGCAGCTTTCCTGAGGGCGGGTGGAAGGCCAACCTCGTTGTTCTTGGCTCGCACCTTGGGCTAGTGGTCAACTTTGGCATCTTGAACTCCGTCGGTGCCGTCCAGGCCTATGTGTCCAATCACCAGTTGGCTGGCGAGAACGTGGCGGCGGTATCGTGGGTATTTTCCATCTACATGTGTCTTCCCTTCTTCCTTGCTGCGCTTGTGGGTCCTGTTTTCGACCGCAGCGGCAGCACAAAGCTCTTGTGCATTTCCACGCTTTTGCTTTTTGGCGGCTTTTTGGCGCTCAGTTTCAGCAACTCCATTGTCGCCTTCATTTTCTCCCTTTCCATTTGCTTGGGAACAGCCCACGCCTTGGCGATCACCCCGCTCATTTCTTCGTTGAGCCACTGGTTCTTGCGCAACCGTGGTAAGGCCATTGGTCTCGCCACTTTGGGCGGCTCGCTTGGAGGCACCATCTGGCCCTTGATCCTTCAGCAGCTCTACAGCACTGTGGGTTTTGCGTGGGCTATCCGCACCGTCGGTGCCATCTGTGTTGTGCTCCAGATCTTGGCGATTTTCCTTGTCAAGCTGCGCTTCCACCTGGGTGGAAAAGACGCCTCCACATCTCCTGCTGAGCAAGACAAGGTCAAGCTTTTGGCGAAGAGCGTCCGCAACCATTTTGACTTGAGCCCCTTCCGGGACTCCAGATTTACCTTCCTTGTCGCCGGGGTGTTCTTCACCGAGATCGCCCTCATGAGTATTCTCACCTACTTGGCTTCTTATGCGCTTGCCCACGGTTTTGACGAAAAGCACTCTTTGCTCTTGTTGACCGTGCTCAACGCCACCGGCATTCCGGGCCGTTACCTCCCTGGCCACTTTGCCGACCGCTACGGAAACCTCAACACCATGGTTTTGATGCTTATTGGTTTCTGTCTCTCTGTGTTTGTGGTGTGGCTTCCTTTTGGCAACTCGACAGGCGGCTTGTATGCTTTTGCAGTGCTTTGCGGCTTCTTCAGCTCCTCCATTTTAAGTCTCACTCCGCTTTGTTTGGGCTCTTTCACCCCTGTGGACATCTTTGGTCGGTGCTATGGCTTGATGTACACCTCCTCCAGTACAGGTATTCTTTTCGGAGTCCCTGTTGGATCCGTTATCATTGGAAACGGCTCTGTTGCCAGCTACAGAAACTTTTCCATCTTCTGCGGAGCTTTCGCTGTCGCCGGTACGCTTTTTTGGTCGACTTGTCGTTACTTGATTGTGGGTTCCAAGATCAATACCAAGGTCTAGTCACCCATTTTCATTATTTACTGGATCCCAAAGAGGTCAACTCTTATGCCGCAACGTCCCACTTACTTCCGCTTTCTTGCACCTTTCCCGCCTTTGCTAGCAACCCCGCTGGCCACGCTACCTGGTGGGACTGGCGCAGTTACCTCCAGACCCTTTCCACCCTGGGAAGGCTCATTTTGCATTTGCCTGAACTCCTCGGCCATTTCGGGCGAGATGAACGAGAGAATGTATGGAAATGCCATGATCACCAACGTGGCCACGAAGATCATCGTGTACAACAGATTTCCAAAGATGTATCCAAGAGGACTACTCATTACCATCTCCGCGAGCTTTCCCTCAGGACTCTCATAGTACTCGTGAAAGCCCAAAACGTCAATGTTGAGCGGCTCTTCAGGTGTGACAAGCGCCCTTGAGGTCTTGTTGTATGTCTTGAAGTAGAGCGAATCCTCAAAAGCTACAACCTCGGCGGACCGCTGCTCCGTGTCTTCGCCGACAACAATCCTATAGCGGGAATTGCGAAGTTTGAAGTCGTGGGAAAGCACCACAAGCTCGTACTCGTGGCCCGGTTCTAGACCATTGGCCTGAAACGAGTAGTCCTTCCGCACCGGAAGAACCTTCTGCTTATGAAGAGAAAGATCGACAAGAGTCACATCTATCCGGCTCTGGAAATTGAGGCCATTGACAACGGGCGAGGACATGCCCAGCTTCGAAGCTTCAAGTGCTTCCTGCGGCACGTGACGGAGCATCCCGTGCAATTCAAGTGCCAGCGCAATCGCACATGCCATTAGCAGCGCCAAGAGAAAAGACGGCGTCATGGTTTTCATGGTAATGAGTAGAATTATAGATTTCAAATAGACCCAGCCACTGTAGTCAACACTAGTGCACCCAACGCTCTGAAGTTGTAGGTGCGGTTGGAGCGATCTGGCTCGCGGTTACCCGGCCTGCCAACAGCGAGTATAAAGTGCGATGCATTCGCATCCGGTAGGCAAATTTCTTTTCTTCTCTATTGTACGTGAATGCGTATTATTGTAGGGCTGCAATTTCCACGGCCTCGGTCGTTTCCCAGGGTTGCAGCTCTCTACAACGCATTCTAGAGTGAGTGCTCACTGCAGCAATGCGGTGGGTAGCATTGGAAAGTACAAGCGTGGCTAGCGCCTTGGTTGCAGCGGCGCATTCCAGACTTTCCACACATTCCCCAAACTCATGACAGATCATGATTGTTAGTAGGCAAAGCCCGGCGGCTTTCAACATCCGGCTAATATTTTGGTTCTGTTCTCTCACCCGTGCATCTTGTTTGTGGCCCTGGACCCCCAGCGGTCGTAGCTGTAGAGACCACTGGCTATAAGCACCATGCCGACACACTGAGCGGAGGAAATGCGGCCAAACCATAGGTCGGACGGAGGCTGGGTTTTGCTGGCAACCAACACAATGCTGACGAGGATGATCACAATGCGTTTCATCATCGAAGCAATGGAGTAGCTAAGGGCTGGAATCGAGCCAAGTAGGAGAAACGAGAGTAGTGTTTGGCAGAAGTGACAGAGCGACACCACGGCTATCAATGAAAGCACAACCACAAAGTCGCCGTGATCTTGAATTGATCCTTTGACGGAGCTGGGGTCGTGGATGGACTTTAGAAGCGTGTTGGCTTCATATGCAAGAAACCCACACAGAGAAATGCAGAAGCCAATGATGGAGATGTAGAGTATCACGGTGAGTTTGTCCGGCTTTGCTTTGCCAGAGGCGCTAGGAGACATCAATGCAAACGGATTAGTGGTGGACCTAGCAGCCTCGGCCTTCAATGTGTAGGGATTGTTGCTTGAATGCGGATCGAGCTCATTGAGAGCCAAGTCGGAAACAGAGTACGGAAGCAGCAAGGACAGACGGCGTGTGAAGTTCTTGGCTATCGATTTGGGCAGCACCAGGAAGAGTTGTGAATTGGACGATTCACAAAAGGTCCCGCCAGGCAGGGCACTGAGGTACTGACCGTACTTCGCTTGTGGAGCCCCGAGGGACGGCGGCTTGGCCTCGATCACGAGCTCGATGGGATCTGCAGTCGTGGCGTGGTCCACGGTGACTAGCTCCTTGCCGTAGATCTGCTGAGAAGCCATGATCATCACACTTATCACGCTGTAGAACAAGCCTTGGATATGTTCCTGCTCAGCCAAGAGCTCGCGGATGGTTCCGTTGAAGTTTGGGTTTCGTCCAATGGCATCCACCAAGATGATTGTAATCACGCCACCTAGAAGCGGCACCAACAGTAGATATGTTACAATGGGGAGGCGCACGCCATACACCACACGGTACCCAACGACGATGAGCATCGGAGAAAGTGCCTTGATGCTTGCAACTGTGGCCACGGGCACGAGGCGGGTTGCACATAGGGAGAAGTACTTGCCTGAAGCCTGAAAGAGCCCAAGCGGGAGGGTCATAAAGAACAGCGCACGCCGGAAAATCGGAGCGTCTGGGTCTGCCGGCACCGTTCCCGCAGGGAAGGCCCGTCGCACGCCGGAAGAGATTTGCGATAAACGAATGAACAAGAGCGAGAGAGCTGCTGCCACCATAAACTGGACCATGGCAAGGAAGAACGGCAAGGGCACTAGTGTCAAGATGTGCTTCGTCATCTGCGACGTGAAGCACAGCAAGGCGTACCACACGGCACAGAGACTCACAACCGTAACGACAGACATCAGCGACGGGGCCATTGCTCGCTCTCGCTCGAAGTGGTGAATGCTCTGCTATCTTATCACCCGGCTAGCCACGTCAACTCCCCCGCAACCCCATCTGAGTAGACGTCCCTGCACACAGGACCCGCATGGTGGTGCGCTAGTCTTGCAGCCATTAACGTACAGAATCAGAGAACGTACACCTTCCCTTTCGAATCTCCCACGATGATCGCCAACTGACCGCGGCAGAGCTTTTCCTCCTCGTCAAGCTCTGTCTGCTTGTACGCCCGGAGCGCCGTGACAGAGCCAGTCACGTGGGCACTGACATCGAGTGTCTGCACTAGTGGTAAAGTCCATCCGGTACGGCCAACCTGCAATTCGTATATCTGTAGAGACTTATGCGGCGAGCTGTAACTCAAGATTACCGTCTCATTACTCCAGTACGAGTGCCGGTACTCGGTCTGCACCGGCTCGACCAAGGAGTCGTTGAGGCCTGCAACGGTTATGGCGGTGATGCGTCCTGGAGGAAGCGATACCTGCGTGATCCTCAGGCCATTCAAGGTGTACGCACAAAGAACATTTGTGTACTTCGTGCTTTGGATAACGAAGAAGTTGCCTGTGTCGTTGGAGATTGCTAGAAGAAATTTGGAATGTGGCTCGTTTGGCCACACCTCGGCGACTCGCCGCACAATCTTGAACCGCGTCAAGTCCCATAGTATGATATTACCTTCTGTGTCCACACTCAAAGCGACGTTGAACGCTTTTCCAAAGTGCAAAGACTCAATTGGTGCTAGATGGCCCCGTAGCGTTGAGTGGTACGACACGCTCAATGAAGGTTTCATCACGCACTTCCACACTTGCAACAAACCGTCGGCTGACCCCGTGATAAACATCTTGTTGCCGATCTGGAGCAACGCTGTAATGTTGGTCAGATGAAGGTTCATGAACAATGTGGTGTTGATGATCAACGAGCCACCGCCCATTTTTGGCTGCTGCGGCCAGGGCTTTCGGATCAAAAGCTGCTCCTCCGATGAGGTACATGCTGGCCGCCCGATCCACTTTTTGGTCTTGCCACTCAACTCGAGCTTGTCAATTGGCAAGTTCAATTTGGACTCGAATGAACACACGGGATGTCTTTGAGATTGGTCAATCTTGGGCAAGTACAAATTGGGGAGGTTGAGAATCTCCCTTGCTGGATGGGGCTTGGTGAAGAGCTTCAGCGGAGTTTGTCCAAAGTTGTTGATCATACCAATGACCGCACGCTTCTCCATGTCATCACTTATATTGTCGAGGTTGATGGCGCCGTCGTATGACAGGTGATGGAATACATTCAATGCCTTCACCGCCTCCGGGCCACTTTGCTTGTAGCCAAAGACCAAGTCTATCCACTTGTGCAAATTCGCAGACACATATGGGCTTTCCAATGCTTCTCTGTTGCGTGCAATGAATATGTTGACGTCACCATGTGCCCACTTGGGGAGATTGACATTGTTCAGCATTTCTCCGGTTTGAAGTTGCCCTAGCTCAAAATCGTTGAGGTTCTCCAAAAACTCAGGTAAATAAAAGAACTCAGGGATGAGCTCACGCACATCAGTGGTGTTTTCTTTTGACGCTGAAAGCCAAGCCTTACCTACCGAGTTGAACAATCGATCAGCGTGATCGAATTTTTCTCCCTGCAAAAGGAGATAGGACTGAACATAAGGCTTGAGCCGTATCAAGTAGGACACCACAATCATTGCAGAAGAATAATGCGTTCCGTAGTGGAATGGTGGGGTATCCTTCATCGAAGCCAACGCCTCATATCTTTCTTCGAATTCTCTGGCTCTAGCTTGAGTCTGAGCACCCATTGGCTTGGAGAGGTCTCGGTAAGATTTCGGGTCCCTCAAATCGAGCTCGGCGCTTTCATAATCTGCAATGACCCAAGGGAAAATAGGATATTGAGTCAAGTCATTGAAGGTTCGTCCAGCCATGGTGTTGATTGCCATCAAGTAGTAGAAATTTGAAATCTTCCCCATTCTCCATTTTTTGGTGATTTCCAGGAAGGAAGGTCCACTCAGAAAGCCGGAAGAAAATGCCGAGGCAAGCTTGGACCTGAACGACGAGCCTGAGTTTGACGCATTGGCAATTTTTTGAGGCGCAGATGACGACACCTCTAGGGTGACTAATAAATCCTTGTCCAATCCACTTCCCGTCGCGTAGGGAAGCAATTTGTTGTAAATTTTATCTCTTTGCTTTGATGAAAGGCACGTTATCAAGAGACTGGCATTGTCAGTGAAGAAGAGTTCGAGTGCAATATCACGCAACAAGAATTTGCGCTTTGTGATGCATCCTATACTCTCCAAACTCCAGCTGTTTGTGCGATAATTCTTGGCTCCTTGGTTGGATCCTTTGCCGGGCTTTATTAGCTGGAGGTAAGGATCACGTAAATCCTTCGGGGCATCGTCGATATCGACGACATTGCCGTCATCACAGTGAAAGAAATTTTCGATGAAGTATATGTGGCTGAAGCCGAGGATCATGAGACTTTCAACTGCATCCAAACCATTAATCCGAGACACATTGAACAAGGCTTGGATTTGATCGCCCATGTACAAACTGTGAAGAACCTTGCGATTTCTATCTTCGTAAGCTGTCTTGTTGCTGCTCACAGTATCGCCATTTTCATCGATCTCTTCATAGTCCTCTAGTTCCCCGGATAAAGCAATTCCCGATGAATCTAAATCGTTGATGCCAAAGACAGAAAAGGCAGACTCGAGATTTCGAGACAACAGATCTTTCGATTCAACCGAGTTGATCTTTTTGATCGGAACATTGATTGTATACGTGAGCCTCTCGGACTCCGGCAAATGATCCTCTACAACCAACAACTTCCTCATCCGCTCGGCTCCTTCAATATAGTCCAACATATAGTTCAGCTGACTTGAGGAAGGCTCAGCCAAGAGACGGAAAGTCTCTAGTTTGAGGTTATTGTATGATGAGGAAAAGAAGGCTGCGTTTTCCTGTTTGTCTTGGAGCTCTCTGTTGTACTTCATGAGCTCGCCATTTATAGTGGAGGTCTTCAAGCTCTGGCAATCATTCTCGAAGTGCTCAAGTTGGGCGCTATTCATGTGAGCTAACTTGCCACCGCTATTAAGAACAACTTGAAACATGTCCAAGACTCTGATGGTTCCAATGTCTCTCAATTTGCTGATTCTAAAATGAAAGTTCTTACCGAATATGTGCTTGATTGTCGGAAACCGTTGAATATACTTCACAGTCTCCTCGTCATTTCTCGTTGTCAAATATGAGAAGAATTCAGTCATCACATCGATAGAGTTCTGATAGTCAGATAACAAAGTCATTTGCTGAAGAATTTCCGTGAAGGTATCCTGGCGCATCATCGCAGCAGTTCGGATGAAGTTGAGAACATGTTCAGACAACTTGACCTGTTTTTCGATTGACAATTTTAGGAAATTACCCATGACAAGCTCAATTACTTGTCTGAGTAATGCGTCATTCAAAACATTTGGTTGCAAGAGAATTGCTTGCTTATAGAGACAAAATTTGACGCTTTCGTCAAGGTTATGCGAGAACCTTTCATCTTCAATTCCATCAGGTGACTGAGAATCTTGCTGAGGAAAAGAGATGTTGGACAATTTCATAATCAAGACCTGGCCCAAGATCGCACCCAAATGAGTCTGCACATTTTGGTTGTTTGAAGATTCGAGAACAGCAACGATGCATGTGATGAGTGAGTCCAAGTTCTCTCGGCTCACAAAATATTTTTGGGAAATGAAGTCGTGATAGTATAGACTGATGATGTCAACCGCTCCACCGACGAATTCGCTCTCTTTGAAGACGAAGTTGGCATTGCTAATGAAGCCATTGATGTGCTGAAATACGCGAGGAAATATCGTGTCGACTATCAATTTGGTTGTAATGTCATTGAGAGACTTCATGATTGCGAAAAGCCGTTTCACATCAAGAATCAAAGGCACAAATATCGTTGTGAGTGAGGAAATAAATTTGTCAACGCAAGCCTCCAAATTTTCCATGACGGGGGAAGCAGGCTCAGCATTTTGAAGTAGGATGCGAGAGTGTGCCATCAATTCGAAAATGCCCTCAAGCCACTCTTTGCTCAAGAAGAGACTTTGAAGCGCTGGTGACTCCGCATTTCCAACTTCGATCATCTCGGATATCTGGTTGACAAGGTGGATGATATCAAATGATAAGTCCTTGATCTCATCGTCAATTGAGCTCCTGGAAGGAGTGGTCTTTTTAGGCGAGCTTGGTGAGCTCAACACTGTACCCTGCTTTTGCCCAAGGATACTCACTCCTGTTAAAGCGAGGTTGTTCATGAGTAGTATAAAGTCAGGGACCGCCAAAACCGCTGAATGCCGAGTGACTTGCTTGTCATTGACGAGTTGGGGCAAACTCGAGGCAAAGAGAGTATCGAAATTCATATCGATGCCAAAGCTCAGTGCAAAGAGGACAGCAATGAGCGAGTCATTTTTCCACCAACCATGGAGAAAGAACGTAAGAACGTCTAGACCTTTATTTGTCTGGAAGAATCGGCGAACCACATGCAGCCCAAGAACACGGAGAAATTTTGCCAATAGCGCCACAGCGCAGCAGACGACCTTGGCTGCCAAAAGTTTGTTAAAGCTGGTAAAGCTGAGGAGAATAGAGATCCAGTGAATTGTGATCGAGCGAGAAAACTTCTTGAGCAGCTTGATGGACGAAGTCGGATCGCAAAGTTTGTCGGTCAATGCCTGAAGTGCGCTAAGACCCACTTCTTGAGCTGGCTCATTATCGGGATCGTTAAATAATGCAAAAAGCACAAACTGCGAGATGTTCTTGATGGAGTCGACTGAGATGTCAAGATGAACTAGTGTCCCCAATAGTGTACTCAATTCGAAATCATTTATAGCAGCGACATCATCCTCGAGTAAACTAACTTTCACGTATTGAATGACGCGCTTGAGCAACTTCATTCTTGTCATCTCTCGGGCGTTCTGTGAACTGAACTGCTCGATGGTAAGTAGAGACTGAATTTGCGAGTGAAGAAGTTGGAAGTCTCGAGTTTTGGAATAGAGATCGAAGTTGAGCACAAGAGCGATAAATGCAGAAGCGTCAGCGATAAGGACCGTCTCCTTGGACGGTGTGGAATAGCTACAATATGAAATGAGCTTCGACAAGATGCTTGTGCCATAGCTTGAGTGGTCCAGAGAGGAGACCAGCCCCAAATTCTGCAGACTAAAGGACAATTCGGAATTGTATCTGTCCTTGTAGTAACTGATCAACAAGACCATGACCCAGTATCCATCGACGTTTTCGAATTCCTTGTGTAGGCGCCAGTCGTTGCTTAAAAAGAGCAACATGAGATCGATGGTTTTCATGAACATATTATCCCGCTCAGACTCACTTGCGTAAGAGTCTTGAATGATGACCTCTAGTAATGTGAGAAGGAGACCAGAGCCTCCCCAACAGAACTCTGAGCCATAGATTGAATTTGGCTTATGGAAGACAATGTCCAGACTCTTGCCGCCACCGACGAATTGCAAGAACTCATTGTCATTGCTGTCAAATAAGAAATTTTCTTTGAGTGGCTTGCTCTTCATCAAAAGATCCACTATGACCTGCTTCTCGGGCACATAATTCCTGGCAGAATCAGCACGGGACAGATATAGCGAACGGTGACTAAATGGGTTTCTGGATCCTGAATTCGCATGTTGGAATTTGGTGTCAAGAATTTCTTTAACTCGAAGAGCCAAGCTAATGTAGTCGCGTGGGAACAAACAGTTTAAAAGATTTGAAATACTGCTTTCTGTGAAGTCCTTCAGCGTCCAATCAAAGCCTATACCAAGGTAGTAAACCAAACTGACCCATTCAAAAGAACAGGATATGTCAAGCACCGCAAGGTCCTTGACAAGAAGTTCATCTTTGGCAAAAAGATTTTGCGCAAGGCCATTTTCGTCGTGTGTCTGCCCAACGTAAAGCTTATTCCACTTGATTTTTGTCTTGGAAATAGATGTGCATGGGATCGATTCACTGTACTCGCCATTAATGTAAAGATTGAGGTTTTGGAACGAGTCGTAGGATATGACAGCGTGCACAAATCCTTGATTTGCGTTGGCGCTGGGTGCAAAAATATGATTGAATGTGAACTGTAGGTTTGAGCGCGTAGCGTTACTTTGAATGGTGACGACGAATTTTGAATTGACAAGCTCGATCTTGAACACGGAGGATTCGTAGTCCGAAGAGTTGGCCAACAGAACGATTGCAGTGCGGCAGTACTCTTCAGGGAGCACATTTGCCGACGGCAAGTTGTTGATTTTGATCCACGCGGTCACTGTGAAAGACTTCAGAGCGGCTGATTCCGCAGCAAATGGGATAGAGACGGGAGTAGCAAGAAAACTAGTGAAAAGTAGCATGGGGAACTGCGACCGATATGCCTGGAGAAGGGAGAGCCATAGGCTCATGTATGTCTGCTTGAAGCTGTAGCCTATGCGGGAGCATTTTGCAAAGAGGGGAGCTAGCAAGCGCTGGAACTGCCGTGCAGAGCAACCCAACTCGAGAAACAGAAGCAAGAACGTCAGCTTGCGTTCTAGAAGGGGTGAAGGTTCGGAATGTGCCTTCACACGCTCTGCAGTCTGGGAGAAGTCCTCAATAAGATAGTCAATGAAGTTCAAGCGGTGGAGCTGTATTTTGGAAGCGTATAGCGACGTTGTGGCGCAGATGATGACCTGGAACACGGCCAATTTGAAGTCAAGGTAGACGTCGTCGTCTAGCGAGTCTAGCTCTTGCAAACAGCGGCGGAGCGACGCCTGGGTTTCGCTGTTAAAGTATTCTGAGCCTGCTGGAAACAGAAGAAGCACTTCCAGGCGTACCGCCGCCTCTAGGAGCTGCGGATTCCTCGCTACGTCTGCAAGCTCAGCCTGCCAATTGATGAGGATGTCTGTGTTGAGGGAATAGCGGGGCAATGCTTCGGCGGCGAGCAAATTGACAATTGTGGCTTCTTTAGCAGCAGCAACAGCCGCAGCAGGATCTTCCAGAGTCTCGCTATCACTCATTCTGGAGAGTAAAGTGGTGGTGACGATCGAGGCGGGAGTGGTTTCAGGGTCCCCAGAGAGATTTCTGGGACGCAATTGGCACCGAGAAGGGCCCGGTTTCGAGTAAGAGCGCGCGGGGTCGCCAGAAGTATACAGTAAGCTTCTCCGGCTCTTGGACCGGAATTTTGAGTAAGTTACGTGTGTGAAATGGGGTATGCTTTAGTGCACTAAGGCTGTACCAGTTTAGTCCGGGGTTGGTACTGCATACAGACTAGAGATAGATTGACAGAATAATACAAAATCAAAGAAAAAGGCCAGATTCCGAATCTGTTAGTGTTGAAGGAGTCTTTTGGTTATCGATTATGCTATGGGGTGGTGTTGTATGAGTGGACCGTGGCTGGGTGAGGCGCAACTCAGGCGTTTTTGGTTGCGGTTGAGTTGCAGCCAACGAACGGAGCGAGTTCATCTTGCGCTTTTACACTCGAGCAGTTTGACAGGTCTAATGAGTCTCAAATTTGAGCAAGGCCTGGTCGAGCCCGGTCCAGGTGTTGTGTGGAGGTAGCCGTGGTTTCACAATGCCAGCTATCTGCGCCTAGCGACGCCATCATGATCACACAAACAACTTTGCTGGACTCAGCGGAGCACCGAAATATGTGATAGGTCGACTGGATTGTCTCAACGAAATTGACGTGGTTTGCTCAAGTTGAAATGACCGAATGAAGGCTGGTGCGACATCCAAGCTAGTTGCCCTGTGCCACGAGCTGTGCTCTTCTCTTGGAAATCTGCACAGCCTTTTTGATGGTGTCCAAGGTGATGTTGGAGCCGCCGCCGCATATGCTTACGTGGCTCAACGACTCTGGGGAGCAGACCACCGAGATTCTCGACTCACAGCATGCCTCCTCGGCTTCTCCTTCCAAGTCAGCCAAAAGGACAGTCTCGGTTGTGTTTGCATCTTCGCCTGGCATGTCGAAAAGACCGAACGAGGTGGATACTGCCGTCGCCGAGTCCCCTAGTCTCAAGTGGCGGGCCAAGGAGGCGTCGCCATCGAAGCAGAAGCGCCCAGAGCCCAGATTGAGATGGCCAAAGTTACCGCGAGAGCGCACAGGCACACGGACGTTTGGATCAATGCCGGAGTCGGACATGTATACTGGCGGAAGCTTGACGTTCTGCAAAGCGGCCATGAGCACGTGCTGAACCACGTCGAACAAAGGCCCGGTCCGCGAGAAAACCTTGATGTGCGCATACAAGACGTACTTGTACAGTTTCTTGGAGACGTTGAGGGTTGTGCTGAGGCTGGTGAGGTCGGGAGTGTTGGCGTCGGCGTACGCCACGTACATGTGGCCCGTTTCCTCGTTCCGAAGCTCGTATCCCGGCACAGCCGCAAGCAGCCGCAGAGGGAGAACCTTCAGATGAAGCACGTGGTTGTATAGGCGCTGAGAGAGGATCATCTCCTCGTCTGTCGGAGCGCCCGAACGGCCGCGGGCGATTTCCACCACGGGATATATGGAGTCGTAGCCATCCAAGGCGGAGTCGGAGCCGGCCAAAAGCTCGTCTGTGTTGTTGACTTCGGCCAAGCCGAGCGTTATGCCACAAAAAGCATGCGTGGCGCCGTTCTTGACTGTTGCCAGGCCCGCCAAGGCGTTGGAGCCCAGGTCGTTGAGGGTACCCTTTGTGGCTGAGATTGGGCGGAACTCGTCGTACTGGCGCAAGGACGGGCGGATGCCAAGAGCCAAGTGGCGCTCGAGCGAGAGCTCAGGCGTGATACGAGCAAGCACCTGCGGCGGGAATATCGCCTGTTTCGGAGAAGACATGGTGATTGAGCTGAGATGGCGTGCGATGGTTCACTGGGGATAGTGCTGCGGTCACGTGACGCGATGGTACCAGAGGTCAGGGAGGATGGAAGGGGAACATTTGCTGGCTTAAATTAGTGTGAGCATCCTGGTTTTAGGAGAATGAGGGTGAGTCTGTAATGATAAAGAGATTGAGGAGTCAGCGTGGGTGTTGAAGGCGAGTGGGGGAATCTCAGGTGGTGAAGGAATGTTACACAGAAGCTAAGCCACGAGTGAAGGAAACGAGCAGTTGGTTTTTCGATTCAGAGGAGTTTGCGTATACTGATATTTTGAGCTGTTTGAGTGTCTTTGTTTACGAAGGGTAAATGTTTATCTCAGGGTGGCCAGAGCTAAGCAGAGAAGAAACGGAGGCAGAAAAGGCAGCAACGGAACAGAAACAAAGCAAAGAACAAAGAGGCGTGGTCGCTTAGAATCAGATTTGCAGGTTTTGATTCAGAGCGTGTTTCTGAATTGGGAGCTTTTTCTGCATTGGGAGCTTTTGCAGTGCTCTAGCATGTGGGTTGCCTCAGATTTTGCAGCCATTCGAATGGCGCAACGGAGACAAACAGAAGATGTTATGAGTTGGTCAATCAGTAGCCAGGAGCTAAAGGGCTTTACTTCCACACTAAAGAAGCAGGCAAGGGATGTAGATCTGCAATTCACGTCGCCATTATCGATGATGCGGAGACGGCTGCAAGCAAAGCCCACGAACGGAACTGTGTCAGTGTTTAGCCTGAACAATCGTTCAAGCGAGTCGGAAGGATTTTCGGCACCCAGAATATTGTAACTGGTACGGTTGAAGAGGTTGGCTACAGTGTATGTTTCGGTGTTTGTTAGCGCCACAAGGTGCCACTGCACGAAGCAAACACCAGACACAGAGTTGTATAGCTTCTAGCTCCGAAAGGCCAAAAAAAGAAAAGAAAAGAAAAGAAAAGAAAAGAAAAGAAAAGAAACAAAAAGACAGGAAGACAAAACTTGAAAAGTCAAGCCTGAGACGCCTGGCGATGGCTGCAAATGGACCAGGGCAAAGCTTATACGGGGCAAAGCATATACTCAATCCATTTACATCAAGGAAGTCGGCCACTGAAACCTACGTACCTTGAACAAAGACATGCGATAAGGCCAAATCGGGAAGAAAGCCATTTATACAATCACAAGACAGACTTCTGGCTGGAAAATCAGGATAGACTTCTGGCTGGAACGTCAAATGACAGCTTCGCTCGCGGCGACTCTTCAGTGACTTCGCCAGAGCTGAGTCGTTCTGACTCTGGCAGATTACTATACCGGCCATCTGTAGCGGGTGCTGAAGTGCTCGGGATCCGCCGGACAGTTACGCCGGGCGGCTTCCCCAGATTCACATTGTCGCAAGGTGGCTATCTGGAGCGGATCACGGTTTGTCTGCAGATCCCAGACGTATCAGACGCCGCGGATTGGCTGGTACCCCTCAGCGTGCAATTAGTAGGTGGATATGAAACATAAGCCGATTGTGCACGTGCGGTGGATTGACGGGAGAGCCGACGGAGGAGAATTTGGCCACGAGGCCGGGAGCACGGTCGGAGATAGCGGCGTTGCGAAGTCGACAATAATATGGAGATACGGGGATCCAGCCGAGGCACGGAGGCAAACACAAATATTGCTCCAGGGCATAGAGGCAGGTCCTACAGATTCTCAAACACAGATAAGCGGAAGCAGGCGGCGGCGGCGCCGACGGAGGCCGGGCAAGTCCATGCAGCGACATGGGACACAGTGCGACATGGAGACCGAGACCGCGACATGCGACATGGAAAGGGCGACATGACGCAGCGCGAGACATTGGCCAAGCCCTCGCTGCGGCGGCGTTTGCACCGCTGCAAGCTTACGGCGAGTAATTGCAAAACGCCTATAGGTTAGAAGAGGGGATAGCAGGCGGGTCACGTGACTGCAGAAAAGAAAGCGGAGAACGAGCAGGCAAATGCCGTGAACAGCATGGCGTGGGGAGTGAGTCGAGTGAGGCGAGTGAGGCGAGTGAGGCGAGTGAGGCGAGTGAGGCGAGTGAGGCGAGTGAGGCGAGTGAGGCGAGTGACAAGGCGAAGAAACCCAGTGCCATGGCGGTGGCAGCGGCGGCAGCCGAGGCTGCTGTGGCTCGAGACATCACGTGACCTCCATACGTTCGATTTCGGCTTGAGCCGCTCCTTTGATTCACTTTTGGCCCGGTTTATCTTGTCCATTCCAGCTTGCGGTGGGCCCGGCTTTAGCACCATGCCCTAGGGCTTGTAGGGCACGGGAATTGTCGGAACGCCTTGCAGTGCTCGGAGGGCCGGGAAAAAACGCTCGCTGAGAAAAAATGTCGCGCCGCCGAAACAGCCGCCTGCAGAGCCGCGTCTTTTCTGCAGGCCGCCAGCGACTCATTATCAGCCGGCCATGACTTTCAAGCGCGCATCCATTGGCCAAACCCAGCGAGGTGACTCATTGTGTGCAGGCGCCCACCTGCGCACACCCTTCAACCGTATGCTATCGCGATGTGGGGCTAACTATTCCTTCCCTTAAGCTTTGCCCTACAGTGGTCCGGTTCAGGCGAGGCAAAAAAAAACCGCCTTTATTGTGCTCCGCTTTTCTCACCGCTTTTTCCTCCTTCTTTTTTTTTCTTCCTCCCACCTCTTCCGCCCCCACATTTCCATCTCTCGCAATACCTCTGGGCCCTCCTCTTCTTCCGGACACTGACTCTGTACTTTCCGTCGATTGTCCTGCCCACGTTTGCACTCCAAGCCGCCGAATTTCTGATCCAGGCGTGTGTGGTTTTTCTCCGGCGACAGCCTGCTTTTTCTGTCTGCTATTCTTGATATAGGTGTTTGATATAACGTATGTGCTGTTTTTGCTTTGTGGGATTTTGGGTTGTTTTGCTAAGTGCTTTTGCATGGCTTGGGCTGGCTTTGCTGGCCCAGTCTGGTCCACAGCTCCGGTGGGATTCTTGTGAAAATTGAGCCTCAGTTGAAAAACTGAAATTTATGAAGCGAGAGCTGATTTTCTGAAAAAACGACGAGATTCCTCGTTTTGCCCCTTAGTCCGCTCTGGCCTTCCGCCTTCCACGGCCCTCCACGGCCCTCCACTAGTTCTTCCCAAGTGACCTCTTTTTACTGGCCCTCTTCCCAAATGCCTTTCCCAAATGCCTTTCCCAAATGCCCCTTTCTCACCGATACTAACCGCAGATGGCTTCTTACTTGCCACACGACGAGTTCAAGACAAACGTCTACAACTACGATGAAGTCCCCCAAAACAAGTCTTGGGCCGCAGCCTTGCCTGTAGCCAAAGGCTTGTACAACCCCGAGTACGAAAAAGACGCCTGTGGTGTGGGTTTTGCCTGCCACTTGAAGGGCGAAACCTCCCACAAAATCGTCTCCGACGCAAAAGACTTGCTCTGCAACATGACTCACAGAGGCGGTGAGTTGAACCCAAAGGACGGTGACGGTGCCGGTTTGTTGTCCTCCATGCCCCACAAGTTCTTGGTCCGCGAGTTCCAGTACCACTGCAACGTTGCCTTGCCCCCATTGGGCCAGTACGGTACCGGTAACGTCTTCTTCAAGAAGGACGAGGCCGTTTTCGAAAAGTCGAAGCAAACCTTCGAGTCCATCGCCTCTTCGTTGGGCCTCAAGGTCTTGGGCTGGAGAGCTGTGCCTCACGACTCCAGCATCTTGGGCCCAGCATCTTTATCCAGAGAACCCTTGATCTACCAGCCCGCCGTGGTCCTTGCCGAGACCTACGGCTCCGACGTTTCCGCCGCCGACTTTGAGCTGAAGCACAAGAAAAACTTCGAGAAGAACTTGTTCATCTTGAGAAAACAGTCCTCTCACACCATCGGCTTGCACAACTGGTTCTACATCTGTTCCTTGTCCTCCAAGACCATCGTCTACAAGGGTCAGTTGGCCCCCAACCAGGTCTACGCCTACTACTACGACTTGCTCAACTCCGAGTACGAGGCCCACTTTGCCCTCGTGCACTCCCGTTTCTCCACAAACACTTTCCCATCCTGGGACAGAGCCCAGCCCTTGAGAATCGCCGCCCACAATGGTGAAATCAACACCTTGAGAGGCAACAAGAACTGGATGAGAGCCAAGGAGGGTGTCATGGCCTCCGAGCTCTTTGGCGACGAGTTGGAGAAGTTGTACCCCATCATCGAGGAGGGTGGCTCCGACTCCGCAGCCTTTGACAACGTCTTGGAGTTGTTGGTCATCAACGGCGTCTTGTCCTTGCCTGAGGCCGTCATGATGATGATTCCTGAGGCTTGGCAGAACGACAAGCACATCGACATGAAGAAAAAGGCCTTCTACGAGTGGGCCGCCTGCTTGATGGAGCCTTGGGACGGCCCAGCTTTGTTCACCTTCGCCGATGACAGATACTGTGGTGCCAACTTGGACAGAAACGGTTTGAGACCTTGTCGTTACTACGTCACCAACGACGATATCATCATCTGTGCCTCCGAGGTCGGTGTCATCGACGTCGACCCAGCCACCGTCTTGCAAAAGGGCAGATTGCAGCCCGGCAGAATGTTGTTGGTTGACACCAAGGAGGGTAGAATCGTCGACGACCGCGAGTTGAAGCACTCCGTCGCCTCCAGATTCGACTTCAAGTCCTGGGTCACTGCCAGCGGAATCACTTTGGAGGACTTGCTGGACAAATTGGCCGCCAGAGACGTTGACACAAAGACCGCATCCTACGACAGCACCTTCTCCGTGCAGACGGACCCCAGAATGTTGGCTTTCGGCTACTCCCACGAGCAAATGAACACCATCTTGGCTCCAATGGCCGAGGCCAAGGAGTCTCTCGGCTCCATGGGTAACGACACTGCCCTTGCATGTATCTCCGAGCAGCCCCGCTTGTTGTACGAATACTTCCGTCAGTTGTTTGCCCAGGTCACCAACCCTCCTATCGACCCAATCAGAGAGGAAATCGTCATGTCTTTGGAGTGTTATGTTGGCCCACAGGGTAACTTGTTGGAAATGAAGCCCAGCCAGTGCAACCGTTTGTTGTTGAAATCTCCTGTGCTTTCCAACTCGCAGCTTAAGGCCATCAGAAATATCGAAACCGTCTACCCAACCTGGGCCGTTGCCAACATCGACATCACCTTTGACAGATCCGAGGGTATCCAGGGATACATCAACAAGATCGAGGAGGTTTGCCAGGATGCATCCAAGGCAATTGCTGACGACAAAAAGGTGATTGTCTTGACTGACCGTGCCACCACTTTCAACAGAGTGCCAATCTCTGCTTTAATCGCCACCGGTGCTGTTCACCACCACTTGGTCAGACAGAAGCAGCGTTCCAAGGTTGCCATTTTGCTCGAGTCCGCCGAGGCCAGAGAGGTCCACCACATCTGTTGTTTGGTCGGCTACGGTGCTGACGGTGTCAACCCATACTTGGCCATCGAGACCTTGAGCAAGATGAGAGACGAGGGTTTGTTGAAGGTCGATTTTAACGACGAAAAGATGTTCGACAACTACAAGACCGCCGTTGACGGCGGTATCTTGAAGGTCATGTCCAAGATGGGTATCTCCACCTTGGCCTCCTACAAGGGTGCCCAGATTTTCGAGGCTTTGGGTATTGACAACTCGGTCATCGACCGTTGTTTCGTTGGTACTGCCTCCAGAATCAAGGGTATCACCTTCGAGTACATTGCGCAGGATGCCTTCTCTTTGCACGAGGCTGGTTACCCATCCAGAGAGACCATCAAGCCAATTGCATTGCCTGAGACCGGTGAGTACCACTGGAGAGACGGTGGTGAGAAGAAGGTTAACGACCCTGCTGCCATTGCCTCAATGCAAGATGCCGTCAGAAACAAGAACGAGAAGGCTTACGAAGCTTACTCCAAGAAGGAGTACGAGGCCATTAAGAACTGTACCTTGAGAGGATTGTTGGACTTTGACTACGACAATGCCACCCCAGTTCCAATCGACCAAGTCGAGCCATGGACTGAGATTGTCAGAAGATTCTTCACCGGTGCCATGTCTTACGGTTCCATTTCCATGGAGTCTCACTCTACTCTTGCCGTTGCCATGAACAGATTGGGCGGTAAGTCCAACACCGGTGAAGGTGGTGAAGACTCTGCCAGATCTCAAGTCAGTGCTAACGGTGACACCATGCGTTCTGCTATCAAGCAAATTGCCTCTGGTAGATTCGGTGTCACTTCCTACTACTTGGCTGACGCCGATGAGTTGCAAATTAAGATGGCTCAAGGTGCCAAGCCCGGTGAAGGTGGAGAGTTGCCTGGCCACAAGGTTTCCGAGTCGATTGGTAAGACCAGGCACTCCACTCCAGGTGTCGGTTTGATTTCCCCACCACCCCACCACGACATTTACTCCATTGAGGACTTAAAGCAATTGTTGTACGACTTGAAGTGTTCCAACCCAAGAGCTAGAACTTCCGTCAAGTTGGTCTCGGAGGTCGGTGTTGGTATCGTCGCTGCTGGTGTTGCCAAGGCTGGTTCTGAGAACATCTTGGTCTCTGGTGGTGACGGTGGTACCGGTGCTGCTAAGTGGACCTCCATTAAGTACGCTGGTTTGCCATGGGAATTGGGTCTTGCTGAGTCCCACCAAACCTTGGTTTTGAACGACTTGAGAGGCAGAGTCATCTTGCAAACCGATGGCCAGATCCGTACTGGTCGTGATGTCGCCATTGCTTGTTTGCTTGGTGCCGAGGAGTGGGGTTTTGCCACTACTCCTTTGATTGCCATGGGTTGTATCATGATGAAGAAGTGTCACCTTAACACTTGTCCTGTTGGTATTGCCACTCAAGACCCAGAGCTTAGAAAGAAGTTCCAGGGTACTCCGGAGCACGTCATCAACTTCTTCTACTACATCGCCAACGAGTTGAGACAGTACATGGCCAAGTTGGGTTTCCGTACCATCAACGAGATGATTGGTAAGACCGAGGTGTTGAGAGTCAGAGACGACTTGAGAAACACCAAAAACGCCAACATTGACTTGTCGCCAATCTTGACTCCTGCCCACACCATCAGACCTGGCGTTGCCACTTACTGTGTGAGAAAGCAGGACCACCGTTTGCACGTTCGTCTCGACAACAAGTTGATCGATGAGTCCGAGTTGACCTTGTCCAAGGGTTTGCCAGTCACCATCGACTGTAACGTCGTCAACACCGACCGTTCTTTGGGTACTACTTTGTCTTACAGAGTGTCCAAGATCTTCGGTGAGCAGGGTTTGCCTCACGACACCATTCACGTGAACGTCAAGGGTTCTGCTGGTCAATCCATGGGTGCCTTCTTGGCTTCTGGTATCACCTTGGAGCTCGAGGGTGACGCCAACGATTACATTGGTAAGGGTTTGTCTGGTGGTAGAATCATTGTCTACCCACCAAAGGGCTCCACCTTCAAGGCCGAGGACCAGATCATCGCCGGTAACACTGCTTTCTTTGGTGCTACTTCTGGTTCTGCGTTCATCAGAGGTATTGCTGCCGAGAGATTTGCAGTCAGAAACTCTGGTGCCACCATTGTTACCGAGGGTACCGGTGACCACGGATGTGAGTACATGTCTGGTGGCAGAGTTGTCGTTTTGGGAAGCACTGGCCGTAACTTCGGTGCTGGTATGTGTGGTGGTATTGCATACGTCTTGGACATGGCTCAAGACTTTTTCACCAAGGTCAACCAGCAAACCGTGGAGTTGTCCAGCGTTACCGAGCCTTCTGAGATTGCTTTCTTGAGAGGCTTGATCGAGGACCACCGTCACTACACCGGTTCCGAGGTTGCTGACAACATCTTGAACGACTTCAACAGAATCTTGCCAAGATTCGTCAAGGTCTTGCCACACGACTACAAGAAGGTTCTCGAGAAGGAGAAGCAAAAGGAGTTGGAGGCCAAGAACAACGAGTTGAACAACTTTTTGAAGTCCATCAAGGAGGACCCAGAGAACGATGCCACCAACGGTGAGGCTTCCAAGATCAAGAGAGGCCACGTCCACACCCACACTGCCAAGAGCGCTGCTAAGGAGCCAAAGGTTTTGGATGTCGAGGACACCATCACCGACTTCGACGTTGAGAAGAAGGCAGTTGCCAAGATCGACAAGGTCAAGGGCTTCATGAAGTACAAGAGAAGAAACGAGAAGTACCGTCCCGCCAAGGACAGAACCTCCGACTGGAACGAGATGACCTCTCGTTTGACCAAGGAGGAGTTGAAGTACGAGACCGCCAGATGTATGGACTGTGGTGTTCCTTTCTGTACTTCCGACACCGGTTGTCCTATCTCCAACATCATTCCAAAGTGGAATGAGTTGGTATTTAAGGACAGATGGTACGATGCTTTGCAGAGATTGATGATGACCAACAACTTCCCAGAGTTCACTGGCAGAATTTGTCCAGCTCCATGTAACGGAGCGTGTGTGTTGGGTATCAACGAGGACCCAGTCAACATCAAGTCTGTCGAGTGTGCCATCATTGACCACGGTTTCGAGCAAGGCTGGATCAAGCCTAGCCCACCAGCTCATAGAACTGGCAAGTCTGTTGCCATCATTGGTTCCGGGCCTGCTGGTTTGTCTGCTGCTGACCAGTTGAACAAGGCCGGCCACAAGGTCACCGTCTACGAGAGATCGGACAGACCCGGTGGATTGATGATGTACGGTATTCCTAACATGAAATTGGACAAGCGTATCGTCAAGAGAAGAACCGATTTGTTGGCAGCCGAGGGCATCGAGTTTGTTTGCAGCACCACTGTGGGTGAGGACATCACCGTCGAGGAGTTGCAATCCAGCAACGACGCTGTGATCTACGCCGTTGGCTCGACCATTCCTCGTGATTTGAAGATCCCTGGACGTGAGCTCAACAACATTGACTTTGCCATGAAGTTGTTGCACTCCAACACCAAGGCCTTGTTGGAGAACAACTTGGAAGCCATCAGAGAGCAAATCGCAGGCAAGAACGTTGTTGTGATTGGTGGTGGTGACACTGGTAACGATTGTTTGGGTACTTCCACTAGACACGGCGCCAAGTCGGTGACCAACTTCGAGTTGTTGCCCACTCCACCTAACGCCAGACCCAAGGACAACCCATGGCCACAGTGGCCACGTGTGTTCCGTGTCGACTACGGCCACACCGAGGTTGCAGCTCACTACGGCAAGGACCCACGTGAGTACTCGATTTTGTCGAAGGAGTTTGTTGGCGACGACGAAGGTAACGTGAAGGGTATCAAGACCGTGAGAGTTGAGTGGAAGCGGTCCGACTCTGGTGCTTGGCAAATGGCTGAGGTTCCAGGCCTGGAGGAGTTCTTTGAGGCGGAGGTTGTGTTGTTGTCGATGGGTTTCGTTGGCCCTGAGACCGACAAGCTTTCTGTGGACAAGACCAAGAGAGGAACGATTGTGACTGCTGATGCCAGCGGATACCGTGTGTCGAACAACGACAACTTGTTTGCAGCCGGAGACTGTAGAAGAGGACAGTCTTTGGTTGTTTGGGGTATCCAAGAAGGTAGACAGTGTGCACGTGAGGTTGACTTGTACTTGATGGGATCCACCAGATTGCCAGGTAACGGCTCTGTTGAGCAGAGAAACTTCAACTTGTTGGAGGAGTTGGCCGAGAAGGTTTAAGCGAGGAGTACAAGGAGCGTACGAAAATAAGAACGATATAATGTACAAATATTGAGAGTGGTGGAGTAGAGGCGTTTAGGAAGTGACACGAGACTGGAGATGGGACAAAGTTTCAACAGACGAAGAGTAAATATGGTGAAAATGAAGAATTTGAAAAGAGGGAAATGAAAAAGAATGGAAATTGAAAAGAGGGAAATGAAGAAGAATGAAAATTGAAAAGAGTGAAATGAAGAAGAATGAAAAATGAAAAAAAATGGAGAAAGAAGCTTGGAAAAATGATGCAAATTGTTTAATTATATGTGACTGCGGTGACTCGTCACAGCGGCCAAACCACCTAAAGAGCACATAGAAAGACAGTAAAACCAGCTTTCGAGCTGGATAAAATCTGACATATTCATAAAAACTTTGAAATGTCAAAAAGCAAAAAGATAGTCGATATCGAAAAAATTGAAAGCTTCTCCTGTTTCTACTATTTCTTCAGTTTACAATAATAAAATTTTTAGTCACCTCCGCACAGGTGCACAGTGCAAAGAGGCTCGGCTCTCTAAATGTGGGTACACGCAAAAGGCGCATAGAGAAGAGGCAGAAAAGCATCATTACAAGGAGCGAGACCACACGGCGCTCAGCCCGCAATTTTACGACCCACACTGAAACGTGGACCCTGATGGAACATGTAAAGTGACGCTGGAGGGTTTGGGTCGTGCGCAGGCCAAACCATGCGTGGTTGAAATGCGTGGGCGGGCCGGAACTCCGAGTTCCGAGGGTGGGCATGAGAATTTGAGACAGACAATCAGATCGTCAAGGTGATAAGAGCGGGGCTGTATGCAGGCAAACAAGGCAACAGTAGGTAACAACAGACTAGCAGATTCTTGGCAGCAAGGGAGGGTCCCTCAGAGGAAGGAAGAGGGGGTGGGAGGGGGAGTTAGGGAAAAAACAGAAGAAACAGAGAGACAGGACGGAGAGGGAGGGGGAAGCGGCGGCAGGTGCACATGACCCGGGTCACGTGCCGCCACACTCACCGCCCCACTTCTCTTGGCAGCGCATTCTCCCGCCTTTGTGCAATTTTCTTGCCATTTCGCAGTCTCCCGAACAGCCTCAGAGCCTCCATCTTGGGTGGAAGCAGCCGCACCCACTTGTCTAGCAGCCAAGGGTCTGGCACGTGACTGGTGCCAAAGTTTGGCGGGTTCGGGGCATGTTTATCCGGGCACACCCGGGCCCTCGGAACTGGACGCACGCCAAAGTATAGTTCCGAAAGAGGAAGTGTTAGTAGGCACCACAGCCTCCGCCTGCAGCCCGAAGGCTAACGGAGGCACCCGAAAACATTTTCAGAGGACACGGCAAAAAACCAAAGATACGGAACTCTAAAGTGCCCCTGATTTTTGGCGTAGGTTGCTGCCAGCCAAATGTGTCGCGTCTTGTAGCGAAGAGGAATGGGCGAATTGGCAGGCGAGCACGCAGTGAGAGAAAGAAGAAAGCGAGAAAACGGAGAAAGCGAGAAAAAAGAAGAAAATGGGGGTTTTAAAGAAGCGGGGAACCCCGAAAATCACGGTCGAGGGCTGCCACCGGAGATAGCCCCGGAAAGGGAGGAAGCAGAGAAGAGAAGAGAGAATCAACACACGGCTGGCTCACATGCCAAGCAGCAAAGAATAAAGTAGCGTAAACAGCGCGCTGGTGCAGGGCCGGAAGTGAGCGTTTCATAGTGCCGTTGGGGCATGGCGGTTTTCTGAGGAGCGGCGCGGGCCCGGAGGTACGGGTCTGGCCGGTGTACTGGTGTGCCGGTGTTCCCTTTGGTGAGTGAGGTGGGTGGCAGTGTATAGGGGAAAATGCAGACAGTGGGCCCGGACACAGATATCCGGGGGTGCGCAGCGACAGGGCTGCGTTGCGGCACAACAAACATGGCGTGTGCAGGCCCGCGGCTTCCGTGTAGGCGGAAGAATGTGAGACGGGAGCGGGACCAAAGCGGAAGCGTGCGAGACACTGGCGAGTGCAAGTTGCGAGGGCTTTCGGGATGTTGTGTCTTTTGCGGAAGCTGCTGTTCTGTTGATCCTGCCAGCGTCGAAACTGTCAAAACAGAGGCGAAGCCGGGTCCTGCATGCAGCCGGCAACCCGCATGCGGGCGCAGCAGACCGCACCCCTGGCACCTCGACACACCGCATTTTACGCTTTTCCGGCTCATGCGCTGCGGCGCACCTGTTTTGGGCCCATTCCGAGGGCTCTTTTTTTTCACCCTCCCGATCTGTCGCGCAACTTGATCTCACTTTATATAAATAGCATTTTCCTCTCCGCCGCCACAGGATCCGACTTTTTTTCCCCTTCTTTTCTTCTCTCCTTTCCGGCCCCGAGAGCTAAAGAACCCACAATCGCTATGCAATTCAAGTCCATTGTTGCTCTTGCCGCCGTTGCCGGCTCCGCCTTGGCTGCCAACAGTATGTTTGTCGATGACGGGCCAAATTCCCGGAAACCCTCTCCAAAAATCCCACACTGAGCTGACGCCCCGCCACGGCTTTATGCCCCCCGGCTCGTGGTGTGCTTTTGGAATCCGCCCCATCGAGTGGCGTGGCTTGTAGTTTTCCGGCGCCCCCTTTTCCGGCGTTCCTCGCCGCTTCCCCTCTCGCGGTACTAACTTCCAGACTCCACCTTGACCACGGCCACCCCCTCCGTGACTAAGGCTTGTTCGTTCAGCGACTTCACTGCCACCGCTTCGTCGCAGGTTGCCCAGGTTGCTGCTTGTGCCACCGCCGTCGGAGACATCTTCATCTCCGGTGACAGCTTCGGCGCCATTGACCTCACCGGTACCGAGCAGATCTTCGGTAACTTGCAGATCAATGGCACTCAGAAGGCCACCGCCTTCAACGCCCCAACCTTGCAGTTGGTTTCCGGTGACCTCATCATCTCTGACGCCACCATTCTTGGCACCGTGAACTTGGCCCAGTTGACCACCGTCGGTACCTTGACCTACAACGCTTTGCCAGCCTTGGAGTCCACCGGTTTGACTTCCGGTGTCACCACTGCCCTGAGTGTCACCTTCGCCAACACCGGTTTGACTTCTTTGACCGGTATCAACGTCTACAAGTTGAACACCTTCGACGTCAACAACAACCCAGACATTGAGTCCATCGACTCTGGTCTCGAGGAAGTCACCGACTTCTTGTCTATCAACTACAACGCCGACAAGGTCGAGGTCTACTTGGACCAATTGACCTCCGCTGAGAACGTTGTTTTCCAGAAGATCGCCTCTCTTTCCGCCGGTAACTTGACTGCTATCAACGGTTCTCTCTCCTTGGAGTCCAACACCTTTGACTCCTTCGAGTTTGCTGCTTTGGAGTCCATTGGCAACTCTCTTTCTATCGAGAAGAACGACGAATTGACCGAGTTCTCCTTCCCTAAGTTGGCCACCATTGGTGGTGCCCTTAACATCCAGGACAACGAGAAGTTGGAGTCTTTCTCCTACTTCCCTAAGTTGACCACCATCGGCGGCTCTGTCAACATCGACGGTGACTTCAACAACGGTACCTTCCCTAAGTTGACCAAGGTTTCCGGTGGTTTCAACTTGACCACCACTGGTGACTTGTCCTGTGACTCCTTCGTCAAGTTGAACGACAACGGTGACATCAAGGGTGACAAGTTCTACTGTGAGGGTGCTTCTTCCACTGTTTCCTCCTCTTCTTCCAAGAGTGGTAACGCCAGCGGTGAGTCCACGGGAACCTCTTCCTCGTCCGGCTCCGGCTCTTCCTCCTCTTCTGGCTCCTCCTCTTCTTCCTCGAAGTCTGGCGCTGCTCCAGTTGCTGCTGTCAAGTTGGCCTCCGTCGTCACCGCCTTTGTTGCTGTCGGTGCTCTTTTGATCTAATCGGGCATTCCCTGAGATTGTCTGGTCTGGACTAGATCCCTAATTAACCCTTTTTTTATTCAAATGTCCCTCCGTTGAGTTCTATATTTCGAACACATCCTTGTTTAATATTCTACACTACGTGGAAATCAAAAGTTAATCAATTCTGCTTGTTTCATCGCCCCGTAAGCTGTCTTCTCAACCCAAAACCCACCGTCACGTGCTTCAAACAAACACCCGTACCTCCCCACCTTATCACCCGCATGCCTACCCAACTTTATACTGGTGTCTAGATTATCCAACGAAAATATGCGTTTCGTCACTTTATCGGTGCTTGTATTTGCGGCTTGCGTAGTCGCCAAGAACGTTGTGTACTTGGACGAGCTTGCTGCTGCCATGGAAAAAGACAAGAGAGAGCCCAAAAACGTGGTTTCCTTAGAAGGTCTAGAATTAGCAGCACACAAAGGTGTTGGCAACAAAAAGGGCGGAAAGAGCCGCAGAAGCCATCTAATGAAACGTCTTGCTCAAGACGTGTTGAAGGTTCCGGAGGCGCCTCGTGGCGGAGTGGCGGTGCCGATGCTTCAGTCGTTGCTCCCACAGGTGCCTAACATTCTGATTTTCTCCGGGTACTTGAGAGACGACACCGCCATGCGGGACCACTTGGACGACAGCAAGTCCTTCTTGTGCTTTGTTGCACCAAGCGACGACGCCGTGCTGCGTTTTTCCACCGAAAAGGGCCTCAAGCCTTGGGAGTACCCCAACAAGGTTCAGAACGACGAGACCGACGACGAGGTGATCGCCGCCAACATCCACTACTTCCTTGAGGCCCATACCGGCGCAGGCGTTGAGAGCAACGGGCCAAGCCATGTCACTTTCTGGCTGTTGCGGGGCGAGGAGCTCACCGTGGAGCGCCTCGACAACCTGGATTCATATGTGTTGGTGCACAGCGGCGTGCGTGTGCCTGTTCTTTCTCACCATGCTGCCGAGAACGGTTTGGTGTTTGTTATTGACACCGTGTTGTCTGGATAATTCATGTTTCAATAAATGTTTATGAGTGCTCTTGTTCGGGGTTTGACAACGCATTGCTATGTCCTCTCATCACCAGTTCCTCCTGCCTGTTCAAACATACGTAGACGAGTTTCACGTTCACAAGCTCAAAACACCCTGCTCGACACATGGCTGGCCCGCAGAAGTAAACTCGAGCTTCCACTTAAATTTCAATGGCTTGCTTGCTGGGTTTTCCACCACAAACTCTTGCGAGAAGCCCCGGGTGCTGAATCCATAAATAGTGTCGCTGCTCTGTGGACGCAAGTCCAAGCGACAGCCCTTGGCAGCAGCAACCATGAGCTTGACGCTGTTCTTCGGTGAACTCTCCTTGTTGCTAACGTAGAACTTACCGTGGTGACGAGTCGCGGAGCTGTCAGCCAACGTTTCCGCTTCCAAAAGTACGGCATTCGTCTCGTGGAAGGTGACGCTCAGAGAAGCGGCAGGAGCAGCAGCCGAGGAAGCACTGGGCGTGGAAGCCGCCTGTACTTTCGTCGGCGTGGACGCTGGGAAGTTGAAGCCAAAGGGGTCCAAGGCCTGCGAAGACTGTGCGGTGTTGGATTGAAGCTGTGGCGATGGAGAAGCAAAGAGGTTGGTCGAAGCCGACGATGAGGCGCCAACCGAAGAGTTCATGGTCGAAGTGGGCGTCGGGTGTTGGAGACCACCAAGAGAGATCGATCCTCCGGCACCAAACAAGTCTAAGGGGTTGACCTGGGTTTGAGCACGAGGCGCAGAGGCAGCAGCATTGTCGGAAAATGCCAAGTTGGACAATTCAGAAAGCAAGTCCTGGAACCCTTGCTGGTCTTTGCCGGTAGAGTCATTGCTGATAGGGTCGTCGTCGAAATCGATCAAGTTCAACTCCTTGGCTGCCGACGCCGAAGCGGGCCCGCCGCTGACCTTGATGGAGGCAGCCTGGTCGGCATGGCCGCCCTTCAAAAGCTGGAACTTCTGCACAAGCGAGTTGATCATGTCGTTGAGGGCCAACAACTCCTGGACATAGGCGTCGTTGTCCTGCTCCTCGCTGACGATTTTGGTGATGATGGGCTGAGACGACTTGACGGCACCGTACAACTCGTACAAGGTTTCGTTTGAGTCGTCGATCGGGGCGCCCAGAGCCTCGAGCGAGTTGAGCATCTCGGCGAAGATCTCGGCTTTTCTCTTCAACCGCTGCACGTCGTCCAGCACCTGCTTTCTGTTCTCCTGGACGTTGTCGTCCTTGAAGCCCGCCATGATCTTCATCAACTTGTTGGCCTCCTGCAAATCCTGGGGCTTGCCTCTTCTGATCAATTCCTGCAACTTGGCGCTGTGAACAATGGCCTCTTCCTTCTGGATTTCATCCAACGACTTGATGGTGTCGCTCGGGTTCAACACCGCAGCATCCTCGACCTTCACCTCGGGGAAAATGTAGCCCTTGTTGGCCAACAAGCGGTGCATGTCCCGGATGTAGCCAAACTCCTCCTTGTACTTGGAAGTCTTGCAAATGGTCTGGTACCACTCTTCGATCTGGGCAAGGATCATCCGCTGCACACGGCTGTAGCGCAAAGTGGGCCGTTCGGGGAACCGCTTGACCAATTCGTTGAGAAACTCCTTGCGGGAGATTTGCAACTGGAAGGGAAAGCCACAGTTCTTCACCAAGTTGTCTAGCAAGTGGAGCGCCAACTCCGACGTTTGCGGGTCCCGCTGGTTGATCAACTTGACCACCGCAATGGCGGTTTCACGAGGCACAGAGCCTTGCTTGGCGTTGACATAGTCACAGATTTCGAGGTTGAGAGCGAGATTGGGCTCGTCCAAGGTCGGGCGACAAGCGCGGTCTGGCGTTAGTAGGGGCGTTTGAAAGAGCGACTGCGCTGGCACGTAATTGCCGGCGATTTCACCGCGTTCGGGCGCCAGTCGTTGGCTGGACGTCCTCCGGCGGGGTCAGGCCAGTATAGCCAATTGGCGACCGCTATCTCTGCGATTACCGGACCGAAAAGAAAAAAGAAAAGAGTGGGAATCGTGAATTCACATACAGATTCTCCGCAAAAGCTTGGGATTGATTTTCGAGAGCGAGTAGCCCGACGAGCTCGACATGGTGTGGTGAGCTCGTGAAGGTGTATTGGCTGGCACTATGAGTATGAGCGGGATGCACGGGTGTGCGGATCAAGGAGATCTGAATCCGGAGAGCTTCTGAAAGACCACCTAGTTACTGTAGAGAAGAGAGAATTGGGGCTCACTACAGCAGCCGGGACAATAGGGGCACTGTATTTCTGCATAGCCGTTGTTTTGTCAAATGGACGACCCGCTCGAGCTCCGTGCTCTAGCCGTCAAGTTCGACTACCTCATGTACAAGATAGGAGACCGGATCAGTTCGCTAGCGGAAGCCACGCATTCGTCTGTGGTTTCGAAGAAGAGGCTCATCGAGGCAGACTACCTCGGTCGACAATTGCAGCTTGAGAAGCACTTGAAGCACGCCGACAAGCTTCTCCAGGAATGTGCGGCGCTCCAGCTTCTCTTCATGAAAGTGGACCAGCTTTCGGTGTTTGTGGCCGATTTTCTGCATCGCTTGGACGTTTTGGAGCGTGAGTTTGCCAGGATATCCTAGCCGTGGCAGGACATGCAGTCAAACCTTTGCTTTGGGCAAACAGTGGGCACGTTACTCTGAAGTGCCTAAACTGCTTTTGCGGGGTCTCCGTAATGCCCCTCAACCTGTGGCGAGGAGTGGAAATCGTTGTTTCGTGCTTTCACTGGGGCCGTGCCGGCGGTAACCGCTCCTGGCTTTGTATCATGATTGGCGGTTCCAGGCTTGCCTGCGGTTGCAGTATTGGCGGTGCCAGCAGAAGCAGAGTTGGAACCGCCAGCAGAAGCACCGTTGGCAGCACCGCCTTTATTCCCCTTGAAGTACAGCGAAAACCCATGGTGGGTGCCCAGACTCGCCGGATTTCCTTGGCTCTCGAGCTTCAGGTACTTCTCCACCAAATAGTGCTCCAACATCACAAAGTTCCGCAGATTGCACTTGTACGCGATGTTGATCAAGTCGCCCACGATTGGGATCAATCCAATTCCAAAGTCAAAAGCAACGTTGGCCATCATTCGCAGCCGCAAACCCACCGGAAGCCCTCCTTCAATGCCCTCGGCCTTACGTACAATCTGCAAGGCAAGGGCCACGGCGATGATGTCGCCAATCCACGGGATGAGTCCGATGATACCAGCCCATCCCAAACGAATTCCACAGAGACTCAATTGCAAGTCTAGCCGGTAGGCCTTGCGCTTGACTGAGTCGAGAATGTCAAGGTCGTGCTTGGCAATGAAGCCAGGAAGCTTTCTCTTCCGCTTGGCGCCTTTCCGTTGGTAAAAGTGCAATTCGTTATCGGGAACAGTCTCGAAGTACGGGTCTTCGTCGTCGCCTACACGGACCACCGAGTCCAAATTGGTCTGTTTGTTAGTCTACTGACCGTCATGAGCCTTGGAAGCTCTCGCGCTCGCACATACCTTGCTCAAAAAGTACTTGTATAGCAATTGAGACATTGTGTGATTGGGTTTGTAAGAAGAAATGGGTTGAAGCAAATGACAGCCCTACTTTCAGTTTCTCGTTGCAGTACTATTGCTCTTGCTTAGATCACGCATGTACCTCTTGTACCTGCTGCGGCACATGCAGGATATTGACACTTGCCAAGCTGACCCCAGCTTCACGAGAAACAAGCAACTAGCATCCAACAACCAGTTTTAGGTTACTCACACGCGATTCTGGGCCTTCAACTTTGCAAAGTATTCTTTGCGCAAGTTTCTCAAGTCGGGTGGCTGCTCGATGCCGATCTTGCGCCGGAACTCGTCAATGTCCTCCTCGAGCACGTGCTCCCAGTAGACATTAATAAGCGGTTTCAGGTTGAGACCGCTTTTAAATGCCCACGGATAGTAGATGTTGTAGAGCCTTTCGCGCTGAGCTGGTTTCAAGCGTAAAGGTGCCGCTAGCGCCCCGAGCCCAGGCATGAGGATGCCCATGTTCATGAACTCCAACACCTTCACTGCGATCTCGCCCTCTATAATAATGGGCAACCCGGTGATGGCGTGGTAGAAGTCATGGCATTCCCGGTACCGCTGGTAGATGTAGGCCAACTCCTCGTCGTCAATGTACCGCACAGCGACTCTTGTGTCCGGCGAAACGCCCTCTCTGTCTAGCCACTTCACGTACGTATTGCCGATTGTGTTTTCAGGCATCGCACGCAAATGCTCCAAATCCAACGAGGTGCTAGTCATCCGTGGTCTCTCCCTCAAGATTTGTCTTCCCACCGGGTCCGACAACATTTGGCGCTGGAGCCGTCTCAACACTGGTCTAATCGCTGTGGACTCGCCAAGCGCCACGATGTTTTCATTTCGCTCAGGATGTAAGTAAGACCCGATACCTGAGCCAACAAACATCAACACTTTCTCTATACTCGAAAGCGGCACATGCCCTGGGTACTCTGGCTCGCGTCGGCTGAAGTACTTGTTCTGCGCTAGCTTGACGTTGGACTTGCTCAACTCAGCGTTGGCGTCACGGTAATGAAGCTCGCCTCGTTCCATCTTCGAGGCTAGTCTATTATTTTCACTGAAAGCCATCGACGCTAGCGCCGTGGCCACCGTTCCAAGGACAAACGGCCTTGTGTGTGAGAGGCTCTTTGCTGTCGAACGTGAAAGCATGTGGCTGTTTGTGTGTTGAAGAGGAAGGCAGGTTTGGCGAATGAAAGTGTCTTGGAACCTCGATGTCAATACTTTCAAGTTGATGCTTGGAATCTGGAATAATCAACCAATATCGAACTTCTCCCTGGGTTCCGGCCTGGCGCCATTTTCTTCGTTCGCGCCTGCTCCACAACCGGGTGCCGGAATCGCAGCCATTACACCAGCTTGGTGTTCTGATACAAGAAGCCAGCCAATACCACGAAAAAGCCAACAACCACGCCTTGGTTTTTGTACTGGGCGAGAGCCTGATGCACTTGCTCGAGATACTGGTTGACGTCTCTCGTCGTGTGCGCGGCGCCCAGTGCCCGAGCCTTGTCTTGGTCGCTATCTGTAGAATGCGTAGAGTCATTCATGCCTGTGGTCCCATGGCCATTGGAAGATGACGAGAAGGTTCCGCCAATTTCGCTCCCGAACGAAATCTCTCTTTGAAGCACTGAATCGTTGGAGTGTGAGCTGGCAAGTATGCTTGGGCGAGCGGCAGCTAAGCCCTTTGCGAGGGCCGTGGGAGACGCTGCAACAGAACTGTTGGTGGCAGGAGTACGACTCCCGGCAGAATCGCCGTTGACTTTCACAATAGGAATGACATCGCCATTGAGCCGCAGATCGGCAGCCTCGACAGGGCCTCTACTAGCGACCAGGTCCGGCGACAGACTGGACGAGGCTGACTTGGCATGAAAGCTGAACTCGTTCTCCAAACCGTTATCTGCTGGTTCTCTGTCTGCAACCATGATTTGGCTCTGCAACGCCTGGTTTTCCTGTCGAAGCTTTGCGAGCTGCTTCTCGAGAACCTTTATCTGGTCTGCTTGCTCTGCAAGCTTTTGTTTCTGGTCCAGGATGATCTGTGCTGTTTTCTTGTTTGCGTCCAGCGTCTTTTTGGCGACTTCTGCGGCGTGAGCCTCTTTCTGCATTGAAATGTAGCTCTGTATGATTTCGTCCAGCCGCAGAGAGTATTTGTTGAGGAACTGCTCCACTGAATTGAGAGTCGAGTTCTGCTGCTTGAGACGGGCCAAGCTCAAGTTGAGGCTGTCTAGCGTAGACAGTAGCTCTGGCGAGTTGACGATGTTGGAGTTGCTGAACAAGCCGGCGTTGTGGATGGGCTCGGCGGCCGCCGACAGGAACGAGTCTTTGGAAAAGGGTAGAATATCGGCGAACATGGCGTCGTCAAACGCCTTTGCAGCGGACAGTTTGTGATCTAGCTCCAGCTGCAGGGCTTCGCCCGTGTCCGCCGGAGGGTTTTGTGTTTTAGCCAGAGCGCCCTGGATCTGGGCAAACAAGCTCTGGATGAAGTCGTAGTGGCGCATTTCGGGCTCGGAGAAGCTGCTGATGGTGCTGGTGGTGAGCTTGGGAAGCGCCGCCAACACCGGGTTGCCGGAGTTGTTGGACACCACCGAGATGTTTTCGACCTTGGCGCTGATCTGCTTGTGGTTGGTCTCGACCTGGATGTTGAAGCCCAAGTTGATGGTGTCGTTGACGTTGACCGCCACCGGCTCCGCGGCAAGCTTCTCGAGATTCACAAACGTGCCGTTGGACGACCCCATGTCTTGCACCATGAGACTGCCTGTTTGTGGGTTGATGTACATGCAAGCGTGGTTACGACTGAGAACACGCGAGTCAAAGTACCCATTGTTCACGTGAGGCTTCACCTTGGTGCCTGTCGGACGCCCAAGCTTGCAAGTTTCGGGGTAGTAGGGTACAAGGATGTGTTTTGTGGCGAACGTGTCGTTTAGAGAGACGAGAGTCACGTAGAAGTCCGCCTGGTACCGCTTCTGGGGCTTTTCCCGAGCCCCTGAGCCGCCCAGCAGCTTGGCGGCGCCTGCAGTTGGACCGGCCGAAAGCAGCCGGCTGCCCAAAAACAGAGGCAGCGCAACCACCTGTGATTGCGAGTTGGATCGGCGTCGAGAAGCCTGGGTTTCGTTCTGTGGGGGCACGCTGAGGCTGTTTTGGCCTGAGGCCTTGTGTGCCGAGGCGCCATTAGCCGAGACGCCGAGTGCCGAGAGCGGGCCGGCCCCGCCGGCGTCTGGGCCGCTGCTATCTCTTAGTTTGCTGGAGATCATCGGCTGCTGCAGTGGAGTTTTGGCTGTGGCTGTTCCTGGGCTTATACTACGCTATCTGACCGCTGCACCCGTACACCACACGCGTCGGAAGGTTATTTTGGCTTTTGGCTGAAATGACGGGGTTGCTTTTCGAAATTTGGGATTCTAGAAGAAAGGGAGATATTTGAAAATGTGGCGGAAAAGTTGCCGGTGGTGCCACCGTGGGGAGAGTGTTGGACGTGCTAAGAAGGGCTGGGTGGTTTCGGATGTACGGGTGTGACCTCAGTGGGTGGAAATTTAGGTTATACGAACCGGATACACGGACACAGTGGGTCCCTTTTAAGTTTGGAGTAAACAATCTTTAAGCTTACTGTACGTTTCGAGGACGCGTCGTCATTGATTTGCGATTATATGACATTACAGCATCGGGTGCCCTGCCAAATGTAAACAGGAGGAACTCACTCTGGATTCAAGCCTTTCTGGCTTCAATTGCAAAGACATACTTGAGGCGGCATTAAAGGTGGTCCGCCATATTGACTTTATTGCTCTGTGCCACGTTTCCGGCTTCTTTTCTCAGGCCAGCCTTGGGACCAGTGGTCTGGAGGCTGCCAAGCCATATATTAACCGCTATACGCCACTGTGGCTGTTTGTGGCCAGAGTTTCAAAACGGGAGGATCTTGATAAAGCAAAGCAAAAATGTACGAAGGCAGTGCAGAAGAAAATGCTCCAGGATTTAGGGTCAGAGAGGGTCTTGGGTGGCTGCAAATGAGCACTGTTCCTCAGCATGCCTTGAACACCTGCGCAAACACCTCTCGAAATCTTCAGAGGGCAATAAAAAATGAGATTTCAAGCTCTATCAAGTGGCTTTATGAAAGAGAAAGGAAAAGTGAGTCTGTGATTTTGTACTCAGTGCTCTGCAGGCTACTGCACCCGTACACCAACTCATATTCGAGTAAGTTTTGGGAACGAAACGGTATTTTCGAAATTTCGCACAGAAAGCGCCGGGAAACGTCTATCTAGGATCCTGATCAGGCCCAGGAGAATCACAGATCATGGCGTAGAGGCGAATTAGACAGAGTGGATTTCTGAGGATGTACGGGTGTAGTGGCTTGGGTGCAAAACTGCCCTGCTTATTGTCTAGTCCATACTTATAGCTGAGTAAATATTCTAAAGGTAAACAGGGTGAAATCTCTAAGTCTGCAAGTGCAAACAAACAGAGGTCAGGCTGGACTACTGGTTCATTAGCTCCACGGCGGTCTGTGAATCCTTGTTATCGTCACAGAAGAACACTAGCATGTGGTAAGAGGGTCCAAAGATGTTCAAGTCCTCCTGCCGAACATGGACGTACTCTCTGCTGGTCATGCCGTAGTAGAACCGCTTGAACGTCACCAACTTCTCCAAGAGCTTCAAGTACGCCGCCATCTCCTCGTACCGATCGCCATACTTTTCCCTTCTGTCCTGCTCGGCCCTCGCAAGGTACCTCGCTTCCTCCATAGTATCAAACAAAGTTGCCGCAACAATCTCACGAAAGTCGTCCAAGAGATCAAGCATCGTGCTATGTCCACCGTCGCATTTGCTGGAGCACGGAAGGTCGTAGTTCTCACGGTGCGCCAACACACTGTACAAGTTCTCGGGGTCAACGTTGTAGCCATTTCTGGGCACCTGCTTTTTTGCAGCCGTCACGTACGGCAGTTCGGCGGGCGCCTTGTCATACGGTGGAGGCGAATTTGGCTTCTTTTCGTCAGTCAGAGACTCGTCGGCCTTAGGCTGCTTTTTGTCAGTCACAGTGTCGACGTCCTTTGGCGGCAACAAGCCCTGTTCTCGGAGACAAGTTTGCAACTCGTCCATTCTGGGGATGCGTCCCACCACGGCCCTCACATTTGCACATCGGCCCGACTTTAGGCTCCGAGGAAGAATAGTAGAGGGACTCGTCTTGAGGAACTCTTCGTTGTTTTTCATTGCTGTTGTGTTTATGAGAGCTTTCAGTGAGCGGGTTTGTGCTGTTTATAAATTAAGCCGTATGCCCTGCCCAATTGACCCTGCACTGCCGTGACATACGCAATTTTGCGGCGGAACAAATCCAGTCATCACTCCGGGTCTCGATGATCGCTTTGATACATATATGTTATGGGACGCTAGGGACATGACAAAACGGAGAATTCGGCCCACACGAAGAGCGACTCATCAGAGCCGCCAATGAAAGGTGTGCGGCCGCTTGGCTCCCTGACCCCGGATACCACGTTACAGTGCACTCCGAGGCATAATAGTCTCAAAGCACACAGGACTTGGGAGGCACTTCAGCAACGATTGCAAGCTCTTTTGAGTCCATGGAGGCCAGTGGAGAGCTGAGGTCAACGGAGTTGTGTAGTCAAAGTCACACCTTTTGTCGAATTCACGTTCTTCAAAACCGCTTCTTCGATAGACACTTCGAGACATATTTTTCTCATTTAGCCGCCGGCGCATTTGGTGAAAGGCATGTCGTGCCGTGCGCGACCATCACAGGAGTGATTTCAACAATGAGCAACACAAAATTCTTTGAATAATAGATGAGTTCTTCTTCGCTAAAGCGGCTTAAAGCATGCCAAAATGTCCCAAGAACCTCCCTGGATGGTTCTCGTGCGGCGTGGTGTGGACTGGGCTCTGCTTTTGACGAGGGAGGGTGATGATATGGGACTTTTGTTTGCCTTTGTACCCCACGGTCGCCACCTGGTAACTGGACACGCTTTCGAGACCCCCAAGCGATGCAGATCGTTATGACGATCTAGTCGCTGATGATGGGTTCTTTCAAGAGTGTTCCGAGACCATGGTCAGCATCGTGGCATGAGTTGGCAGCTTGATGGTGTTGTTCTCACGTGACCAGAGGAACCATCAACGTCAATAAAGTTTGCTGGCTCGTCTTTGGTCAATCTCGACATTATTTGGTCTCCCTAACCATGATTCCATAGCATTATGCTAGGATTTGTCCGGGTTGGGGTCATTTATCATGAGTCCTTCCTCGCACCGTCAAACTCAGAAGCTCCTGTCCACCAAGTGACTCAGCACGACCAAAAGAAGTAATCTTAGGATCATTTTAGCTCCCCGTGACTTGCATTGACCCTGAAAGGCGTGACTTGCATTGACCCTGAAAGGCATTACGTCGAGCCTAATATTCGAATTCCACTCGTCCTGAGGCGGCTTTACCCACTGCAAACTTCACGTCGAGGGATCCTCGTCTGACTTCTGAAATTAGCTCTCTCGAGGCAATTAAGACCTGAAGTACTTCTCCAACGCCATCACGGCCATAATACTTCGATCTCATCATCTTATCTCGACGCTGGGACGTGTCTTAACCTCCGGATCTAGATGTGGTACCCCTGCGACGGGCGATCAAAAGTGGACGAAAGCGCTCGAAGTTCCGAAGTGATTTGGAAAACGAACAGCCATTGCGTTGAGAAATTTTTTGGAATGCAGTGAAGAGTGGTCAAGCCGACGCCTCTCTCGGGCTGTTGGTTGGTGCACCCCGAATGTTCATATATGTTCAAATTTGCAGCCAAAAGTGTGGAGTGGAGAAATACGTCAGCGTACGAAGTCTGGACGACTCAAGAAGATAATAGCGTGACTACCGCATGCTGGAGCAATCACCCAATGCTTAGCTGAGGCTTTATAAAAAAGGGGGCGGATCATGGGTGTTTTGTTTCATACCTGCAAAGTGAGTGTGTCCGCGGTGGCGTGCGCATATTGAGATCCCGCCAGTGTAAATCACTAGCGAACTACACCCAAGATGCTGAATATGCTGAATTACCAACCTAGCCACATTCGAAGATCTGTGACTCTCCTTGGAATTTTGAAATCCCGGCACCACGATTTGATGATTTTGATTATCGAAAACGATGACACTCGAGGGTCTAAGGAATTAGAGCAGGGCTTCCGCAAAGCACTCATATTACTCGGTAATCCACTTGCAGCACTGCGTATGTTATTGATCTAGCTCTACTTGGATACTGAAGCGCCGTTCAACAGCATCTGATACTAACCACAGTTGGCGCTATGGCTTCTAGACTTTTGACTGAAAGTTGGGGCACACCTAATGTTCTCAAGGTGGCGGGTGGTTGTTGGACGATTCTGCTGCTAGCTTCCTTTGCATTGAAGGATCTTGATGGCCTGGCCGCGCTTATTGTCTTGAAGGGCTTGTCATTTGGCCTTATTGACAGTAGCGTCACCACCTACTCCTGCGAGGTGCTCTTAGGAGAAAACCGCCGCCGCGCTGTAAGTCAGCCTATTGTTCTAGATGAAGCGGGCAGACTTATTCCGGCTGTTTTGAGATGTTGTGCCTCACATCTTGGCGATGGCAGAGATGTCGTGTGGTGTTTTAAAATCATTGACTTGATTCTCATTTTGTTGATTGCAGGGGTCTCATTGTGTTTGCCAGAACTGCCTAAGTGTTTAATGAGAAAACGGCATGGAGTCAAGGCAGAAGAGGGTTACAGGCTACTTTATAGGGCCGCTAAGGGTTCCCGTAAGACAACACTTGGCGTGCCAAGGCCACCTCAGGGCGGTGAAGATGGAGTCCCAAATCGTCAGAATGCTCAACGTGCCGAGCAAGCTCAACGTGCCGAGCAAGCCCAACGTGCCGAACAAGCCCAACGTGCCGAGCAAGCTCAACGTGCCGAACAAGCCGAACGTGCCCAAGGTGCACAAAATCCTCAAGGTCTCGAGGATGCCCAAGCTTTGCAGGAAGACGATGCCGAACGCGTAGCTCGAGGTGATATTCCCTTGCAGATTCTCCCACCACCTGCAGAAGCTCCTAGAGATCGCGCCGTTGAGAATGATGCCCGAGCTCCTCAGAGAGCCGATGCTGAACAAGTAGCCCAAGGTGATAATCCCGGGGCTGATATCGAGCCACCCGCAGAAGCTCCCAGAGATCGCGTCCCTGGGGTTGTCCTCCGCCCCATAGTGGACCCTCTAGGAGATCTAGCCGGTTACTCCAATTACCCTAAAATGCTTGTGAAAGAAAGAGCGACCACTTTCCGCAATTTGTGGGAGGATTTAGATGCTCGACATTTCTGGAGGAGCTTGTTTCTTCACGCGCTTGCGATGATCCCCGAATTATTGAAATCGCCTGTATTCTTCAAATTCTTGGTCATTTACACCCGGTTCGATCAGTTATCGGCCAATATTATACAACTCCTTGTTGTGTTATGTTGCATCGCGGCCAGTGTTTTTGGTCGCGCCATGTCGATTAGACGGAGATACAACCTGTCGTGGGTTTGCATTTGCTTCGCTTTCATTACCGTGCTTTCATTTATCTCGGCGGTTTTGATCTGTACTGGCGGCTCTAACTCTTTGAAAAAAACTGACTTTATCGGCCCCCACGAGCAAGTGGACAAGGTTCTTTATGGCCAAGTGGTCTTTGGTCTCATGATGATCGCACAAATCTTTTCAGCGTTTGTCCAACCAATCTTGCTGGTCTACGTAATTGACGAGATCGGTGTCGATATACGTGATACTGCAATCCCTTTGTTCAAAGGTATTGGGTATTTTCTCGTGGCCTTGTCCAAGGTGACTGATTGCTTCTCGTCGAAGATACACCCTCTGGCAGCCTACTTCTCATTGACTGTTATGTCTCTCCTCGCATCAATTGTCGTTTTTTTCTGCTTCAAGCATGACTGGAAAACCACGGAAGATTCGTATCCATGCCCTAAAGTTCCAGATCGTCTAAAACGGCCAGAGAATAATTAAAGAATGCAAGAAACGGCCCAGGCCCAAGAGGTGCCAGGTGTCCCAGGACACTTCCCCCAAGGTAATGAAAGAGTGCGGTGCGCCTATTGCGGCCAATGAAAGGTGTTTGCGTTGATTGATTTATGCAACTTTGAAGCAGGGCTAATCATTAATCAGCTTGCGAAGGTAGGGCCATGAGTTCAAATATCCATAATGGCTTGTTGTTGGATCTTTGGGCTATGTCGAGGGCCAAACTCGTCGAAAAGCTGACATTACCGAGGTCAGCGGAGGAGTAGTAGCGTCAGTGTCTGGTTGAGCTGCCACTATGAACCTCTACAGTGACTTAGGTGCTTTGAATGTATTCCCAATAAGTTTGCGCTTGTAGACATAGTAGAGTTGACGAGATTGCAAAACTGATGAAGCGACACCAAGTGGAAAGTGAGCTAGTCAAGAAAGCAACTTTGAGAAACTTCAGAAATCAGAGCGACCATCCAGTCAACCTCAGGGTCACACAGAACTCTCTCAACACCTTGTTGTGACTAAAGCGACACCTCAGGATCTCTGAGTACTAGTCACTTATGGCTCTCTCGTGCTCTTTTGTTGAGTCCGAGACGTCGACGCTCAAATCCTTCCGTCCTTCCGTCTCAAGATTCGAATTTCGACTTCGACTTTCCAGCAATGGCAGCTGCCGAAGCATCTCTGTTTGGACCTTGATGACGCTTGCATTGCCGCACAGTTGTTGGTGAAATCAAGCTTCGCCAGATGGGGCGGTACGCTTTATATGCTTCCGCAAACCGTTCGTGAGTTGGTTTGTAATAAGGAGCGTAATAGCCTTCGTTTTTCCGTTGACGAGAATCTTGCCCCTTCCACTTGGGTACCAACGCATCACCAGCGTACGAATAGCTTAAAATAAGACCGTATCGGAAACAATTCACTTGACAGCTCTCCCAAAGATTATAATACTCTGTGTGAGTAAGCCCGTCGTAGAACCTTTTCAGTATCACAAAGTGATCCATGCATTGCACCATTCTTGAGATGGGGATGTAAAACTCGTCAAACGCCCTCTGTGTTCGCTCCTTGCCCTCGGCACGAGCATTTGCGATTTTCAGTGGGTCCAATAAGTTAAAGGAATGCCGGTACTTCAACGCGGCGTCGAGTTCCCAGGCTAGTATAGGACGAGAGTGATAAGGGCCCAAGACGAAAGGAAGATCAGCCATTCCTAGAGTCTTGCTCAAGATATGGCCTAGCTCCAACCCATCACAAACACAATTGCTAGTGAGCTTTTTCTCCGGCAACCTTTGAGGTGTCGTCAGCGGCTCATATATGTTAGTGTACGCGGTTCCCAACCTGTTGTTTCGAAGAAAACTGTCCCACTCGTAGAATGTAGGCACACGCCCTACGACGACTAGCACGTTTGCACATCGTCCCGAAACATCGGAAGGAGGAATGAAATACCTGTCTGGTTCGGTCATTGTGCGGAATAGTCTCTTTTTAGGTTGCACAATGTAGAATTTCTGCATGATGTTCTGTGAGGTTTGCTGGTCGTGGCCACCGCAGCCCCCTTATATTTGATAGATGGCAGAGCAAAAAATTTCAATTGCAGAATATTCCACATTTGCCATGCCATGGCAGAGAGATTGAGAGATTCGCAGTGTCAGGCAGAATATTCTCAACACCTAGCATTCGTGGCTGAGACGACACACCAGATACAATTCTGAATGCCATCTGGATTTCTGAGTCGGCGTTCGTCAAGGGTAACATCAGCTTGTGTCCAAAATTTTCGTGCTAGCATTTGCTGTTGACTCCGAGGCATCGACGCTTGGGCAATTCCCTCACAAGATTAGCATCACGACTTCACTTTTCAGCAGTGACAACTGTGGAAGCGTCTCAGTTTGTACCTTAATGACGCTTGCATTGCCGCACAGTTGTGAGTGAAATCAAGCTTCGCCAGATGGGGCGGTACGCTCTATGTGCTTACGCAAATCGTTCGAAAGTTGGTTTGGAATCAAGAAAGCGTTAGTCTGCGGTTAGCCATGACGTGATATCATCCCACTTCCACAAGCGAGGCATCGCATCGTTCGCGTACGAATAGCATGAAATAACACCGTAATATGGAGAACCCTCCCAATGACATCTCCTGCAAAGACTGTTATACTCTGTGCGCGTAAGCCCGTCGTAGAATCTCTTCAGTATCACAAATTGATCCAAGCATTTCTCCATTCTTGAGATAGGGGTGTAAAACTCTTCAAGTATCCTCTGTGTTCGCTCCTCGCCCTCGGCACGAGCATTTGCGATTTTCAGTGGGTCCAATAAGTCCACGGAATGCCAATACTGCAACGTGCCGTTGAGTTGACCAACCAGTATAGGACGAGAGTGATAAGGGCCCAACACGAAAGGAAGATCAGCCCTTCCTATAATGTTGCTCAAGATATGGCGTAGCTCCAACCCATCACGAGCCAAGTTACTATCACAAGCAGCTTTGCTAGTAGTCTTTTTCTCCGGCAAGCTTTGAGGTGTCTTCAGCGGCTCATATACGTTAGTGTATGCGGACCCGAACCCGTTACTTCGAAGGAAATTGGTCCACTCGTTGAATGTAGGCACACGCCCTTCGACGACTAGCACGTTTGCTCATCGTCCCGAAATATCGGAAGGTGGAATAAAATACCTCTCTGGTGCTGTTATTCTGCGGAAAAATCTCTTTTTAGGTTGCACAATGTAGAACTTCTGCATGATGTTCCGTGAGAATAGCTGTCCATGGCCACGGCAGCCCCCATATATATGACAGATGGCAGAGCAGAAAATCTCAATCGCAGCAAATTTTCATGTGAGCAATGCCATGGCAGAGAGATTGAGAGGTCCGCAGTGTCAGGCAGAATATACCCCACACTTAGCGTTCGTGGCTGAGACGACACCTCAGGAGACAATTCTGAGTGCCATCTGGATTTTTGAGTCGGCGTTCGTCAAGGGTATCATCAGCTTGTGTCCAGAATTTTCGTGCTGGCATTTGCTGTTGACTCCGAGGCATCGACGCTTGGGTAATCTCCTCACAAGATTAGCATCATGACTTCACTTTTCAGCAGTGACAACTGTGGATGCGTCTCTGTTTGTACCTTAATGACGCTTGCATCGCGGCACATTTGCTGATGAAATCAAGCTCCGCAACATGGGGCGGTACGCTTTGAAAGACTCCACTACTCGCTCGGAAATCGGTTGAGGAGCGACAGTGCAAAGCGCATCACTTCCCCAGGATGTGCTTAGACACCGATTCTGTACGTTTATTGTCGTATTTTCATCGTGGTGCTAGAAAAACAAAAGTCCGTACTTTCTAGAAGCCTGCCAATTTTTGCAAAGACTGTGGGCTCTTGTGTAAGTAAGCCGATCAGCGTTCTTGTTGAGCGATTTCTCCGGCAACCTCCGATAGCCGACAGGTTTCGTAGACGGCACAAGTCTGTCCGCGAGCACAGATCCTAGCCCGTTATCCTAAAGAAATTTGGCCCAATCGTCGAATGTAGGCATAAGTCTATCAAGTAAGTGCAGCGTCCCGATACTTCGCAAGGTGGGAAAACATAACTATCCGATTTCGTTTTTCTGCAAAGAACCTCTTTTTAGGCTGCAGAATGTAAAATTTCTGCATTTCTGTGACTCTGGGTGTGCTAAGCCACGACAGCTTTATATTTGAGAGTTGACAGGGCAAATATCTCAATCGAAGCATACTCTCATATTTGTAATGCCGTCGCGTAGTGATGAGAGATTGAGTCGCCCCGTCGAGACGCAACTTACTCTGATCCCGGATATCACGTTACAGTGCACGCCGAGGCATAATAGTCTCAAAGCACACAGGACTTGGGAGGCACTCCAGGAACGGTTGCAAGCTCTTTTGAGTCCATTGAGGTCAGTGGAGAACTGAGATCAACGGAACTGTGTGCTTGAAATTCACACCCTATGTCAAACTCACGTTCCGCAAATCTGCTTCTTCGATAGACACTTCGAGACATATTTTTCTCATTTAGCCGCCGGCGCATTTGGTGAAAGGCATGTCGTGCCGTGCGCGACCATCACAGGAGTGATTTCAACAATGAGCAACACAAAATTCTTTGAATAATAGATGAGTTCTTCTTCGCTAAAGCGGCTTAAAGCATGCCAAAATGTCCCAAGAACCTCCCTGGATGGTTCTCGTGCGGCGTGGTGTGGACTGGGCTCTGCTTTTGACGAGGGAGGGTGATGATATGGGACTTTTGTTTGCCTTTGTACCCCACGGTCGCCACCTGGTAACTGGACACGCTTTCGAGACTCCCGGGCGATGCAGACCGCTATGACAATCTAGTCGCCGATGATGGGTTCTTCCAAAAGTGTCCTGAGACCATGGTTAGCATCGTGGCATGAGTTGGCAGCTTGATGGAGTTGTTCTCACGTGACCGATTTAGCCATCAACGTCAATCGTGTTGGCTGCCTCATCTTTGGTCAATCTCGACATCATTTGATCATCATGAAAGTGCTTCCATAGCATTAGCCAGGATTTGTCCGGGTTGGGGTCATTCTTTGCGAGTCCTTTCGCACACCGTCAAACTCAGAAGCACCTGTCCACCAAGTGACTCAGCACGACCAAAAGAAGTAACCTGAGGATCATTCTAGCTCCCCATGACTTGTATTGACCCTAGCAGGCATTGCGTCGAGCCTAATATTCGAATTTCACTCGTCGTGAGGCAGCTTTACCCACTGCAAACTTCACGTCGAGCGATCCTCGTCTGACTTCAGGAATTAGCTCTCCCATGCCAATTGAGACCTAAGATACATCTCCAAGAAATTCAGGGCCATGACACTCCGCTTTCATTATCTTTCCTCGACGCTGCGTGTGTCTCAGCCCCCGGTTCAAGATGTGGTACCCCTGCGACGGGCGATCAAAAGTGGACGAGAGCGCTCGTAGTTCCGAAGTGATTTGGAAAACGAACAGCCACTGAGTTCCGAAATTGTTCGAAATACAGTGGAGAGTGGTCAAGCCGACGCCTCTCTCGGGCTGTTGATTGGTGGACCCGGAGTGTTGGTGTATGTTCAGATTTGCAGCCAAAAGTGTGGAAGGGAGAAATACGTCAGCGTACGAAGCCTGGACGATTCAAGAAGATAATGGCGTGACTACCGCATGCTGAAGGAAGCACCCAATGCTTTGCTGGTCGGATTTATTCAGGCTTCATCGAAAGAGGATGTTTTGTTTCATACCTGTAAAGTGTGTGTGTCCGCAGTGTGCGCATATATATATCCCTCAATTCCCCCAGTGTCAACCACTTGAAACACCACTCGAAATGGCCACATATAAGCCTACTGACATACGTGATATCTTGACTCTTCTTGGATTCGTTAACTGCCGGTATATTGATTTATTGTTGTTGATTATCGAAAGTGATGAGACTGGAACTTCCAATGAAATGGCGGTGCCCTTCCGCAAACTAGCCGTATTACTCGGCGCCCCACTTGCAGCACTGCGTATGTTATTGATTGAGGTCTATTTGACTATTGAGGCGCCCTTGAAGAGCATCTGATACTAACCACAGTTGGTGCTGGGTCCTCTAGATTTTGGTCTGAGAAATTGGGTACATCCAACGTTTTCAAGTTAGCAAGCAGTCTTTTTACGGTTCTCGCGCTTGCTTCCTTTGCACTGTCTAGTCTTGATTACTTGATCATGATCATGGTCTTGAAGGGCTATGCACTTGGCCTTGTAGAATCTACAGCCACCGTTTACTCCTGTGAGGTGCTCTTGGGAGAGTTCCGCTGCTGCGCAATAAGTCGGCTTTTGGTCATTGCTGAAATGGGCAGACTCATTCCGGCTATTTTGAGAGTTTACGCTCCACAGCTTGGTGATGGCAGAGATGTCATCCCGTATTTTAAGGGTTTGGACGTTGCTCTCGTTGTAATGATTACAGGAGCCTCAATGGCTTTGCCAGAACTGCCAAAGCAGTTGCAGAGAGACAGTGACACAACCAAAGCAGAAGAGTGTGTTAAGCTGCTTTATCTGGCTGCTCTTGCTTCTCATCACACGGAATTTGGCTCGAGAGGGCCACGTGATGCCCAAGGTACCCAAGGTGCCCAAAATGCCCAAGATGCCCAAGGTGCCCAAAATGCCCAAGGTGCTCAAGGTGCCCAGGATGCACAAAATTCTCAAAATCTCCAGGATGCCCAAGCTCTTGACGAAGCCAATGATGAAAGAGAAGCCCAAGGTTATATTGCCTTGGAGGATTTTCCACCACCTGGCGCCCCTGGGCATGACGGTGAACCCAGACTGGCCACTCCACGACGTGCTGAGAATTGGCCTCGAGTGGATGTGCGAAGAAGAAGGCCAGATCTTCGTTATTTGTGGCAAAATATCAGTGCTAAGCGTCTCTGGAGGAGCTTGTTTCTTCTGGCGCTCCCACTTATTCCCGAGTTATTGAAATCACCTGCTTTCTTCAAGTTTTTGGTGATTTACACTCGGGTCGATAAGATGGAGGCGAGTCGTACGCAATGCGGGTTTGTTGCTGGTTGCATCGTGGCCAGTGCTGTGGGCTGCAGCTTATCCTTTCACCGGAGAATGAATCGTTGGGTCATTTGCGCTGGCTGCGTTGTCATAACCATCCTTTCATTGATCTCGATTATTCTTGCCTTTGTTGGCGGTTACACCACTTTAGAGGCAATCGACTTTGTCGGTCCCAGCGTGCAAGTGGGCATAGAATGGTCGGGCCAAGCGATCTTTTATCTCATGGAAACTGCGCAAATGTTTCCAGCATTTGCCCAACCAATCTTGCTGCTTTACGTAATTGACGAACTCCCTGTCGCTACACGTGATACCGCAATCCCTTTGTTCAAAGCTTTTCGATATGTACCCGTGGCTTTGCTAAACGTGGCCTATTACTACTCGGCGAAGATACAACCTTGGGCAGTCTTCCTCTTTTTGACTTTGATGTTTTTGGGAGCTGCGTTTGTCTTTGGTTTTTGTTTCGAGGATGATTGGATTACCGAGGAAGCTTCGTATCCATGGCCCGTACTTGAAGATGAAGCTCGTCGGGAAGATAATCAAGCGAATGCAAGGTTTGGCAATGGTCCACAAATTGCAGCACTCCTTGATTTTCTTGCAACCATGATCCAGGTTGGTGGTGGTAGATTTGGCCTACGGTTCGTAATCAGGCAGCTTTGGGGTTATTGATTACGCAACTTCGAAGCGGGGTATATCATTAACCAGCTTGCAAAGGTATGGCCATAAGTTCAAATGTCCATATGTGGCATGTTGTTGGATCTTCGGGCTCTGTCGAGGACCAAACTCGTCGACAAGCTGACATTACCGAGGTCAGCGGAGAAGCAGAAGCGTTAGTGTCTGGTTGAGCTGCCACTATGAACCTCTACAGTGACTTAGGTGCTGTGAATGTATTCCCACCAAGTTTGCGCTTGTAGACGTAATGTAGTTCACGAGATTGCAATTCAGATGAAGCGACACAAAGTGGACAGTGAGCTAGTCAAGAGAGCAACTCCGAGCCGTTTCGGAGATCGGAGTAGACATCGTTCACCTCAGGGACACACAGCACTCTCTCGACAATTTGTGTTTGTGGCTGAAGCTACACCTCAGGATCTCTGAGTGTTCGTCTTTCGTGGTTCTTTCGTGCTCTTTTCTTGAGTCCGAGACGTCGACGCTCAGGTCCTTCCGTCCTCCCGTCGCAAGATTGAATTTTAGCCCTCGACTTTCCAGAAGTAATTGCCGAAGCGTCTGTTTTTGCACCTTAGTCACAATCGCATCGCAGCACATCTGTTTCCGATATCAAGGTTCGCCAGATGGGGCGGTACGCTCTATATGCTTACGCAGATCGTTCGAAAGTTGGTTTGGAATCGAGAAAGCGTCAGCCTAAGTTTGCCCATGACCTGGGATCATCCCACTGCCACGCGCGAGCCATCGCATCGTTCTTGTACGAATAGCATGAAATAACACCGTAATGTGGAGAACCAATCCATCTCCATCTCCTGCAAAGATTATTATACTCTGTGAGAGTAAGCCCGTCGTGGAATCTCTTCAGTATCACAAATTGATCCATGCATTGCACCATTCTTGAAATAGGGGTGTAAAACTCTTCATGTATCCTCTGTGTTCGCTCCTTGCCCTCGGCACGAGCATTTGCGATTTTCAGTGGGTCCAATAAGGTAAAGGAATGCCAATATTTCAACGCGGCGTTGAGTTGACTGACTATCATAGGCTTCGAGTGATAAGGGCCCAAGACAAAAGGAAGATTACCCATTCCTAGAGTCTTGCTCAAGATATGGCGTAGCTCCAACCCATCACGAGCCAACTCATCATCACAAACAGCTTTGCTAGGCTTTTTCTCCGGCAACCTTTGAGGTGTCGTCAGCGGCTCATATATGTTAGTGTACGCCGACCCTAACCCGCTACTTCGAAGAAAATTGGTCCACTCGTTGAATGTAGGCACACGCCCGTCGACGACTAGCACGTTTGCACATCGTCCCGAAATATCGGAAGGTGGAATGAAATATCTGTCTGGTGCTGTCCTTCTGCGGAAAAAGCTCTTTTTAGGTTGCACAATGTAGAATTTCTGCATGATGTTCTGTAAGAATAGCTGTCCATGGCCACGGCAGCCCCATTATATATGAAAGATTGCAGAGCAGAAAATCTCAATCGCAGCAAATTTTCATGTGAGCAATGCCATGGCAGAGAGATTGAGAGGTCCGCAGTGTCAGGCAGAATATACCCCACACTTAGCGTTCGTGGCTGAGACGACACCTCAGGAGACAATTCTGAGTGCCATCTGGATTTTTGAGTCGGCGTTAGTCAAGGGTATCATCAGCTTGTGTCCAGAATTTTCGTGCTGGCATTTGCTGTTGACTCCGAGGCATCGACGCTTGGGTAATTTCCTCACAAGATTAGCATCATGACTTCACTTTTCAGCAGTGACAACTGTGGAAGCGTCTTTGTTTGCACCTTAATGACGCTTGCATCGCGGCACATTTGCTGATGAAATCAAGCTTCGCAATATGGGGCGGTACGCTTTGAAAGATTCCACTACTCCTTCGAAAATCGGTTGAGGAGCGACAGTGCAGAGCGCATCATCCCCCCAGACTCGGCACCAAACCGTTTTCTTACGTTGAGTATTGTCTTCTCATGGTAGTAATGGTAACAAAAAAGGCGATATTCTCTAGAAGCCTTCCATTCTTTGCAGAGACTGTGAAGCTCTGTATGGGTAAGCCCATCATAGAATCGCTTCAGTGACACAAATTGATCCATACATTCCACCATTCTGGAGATGGTAGTGTATCGCTCTCCAAGTGCCTCTTTGGATCTTTCCTCCTTTCTTTCAAGAGTTCAAGAGCACTTGCGATACGCATTGGCTCTCAAAAGTCCGCAGAATGCCATTCAAACAAGATTGTGGATATATCTAGGATAAAGCAAATGGAAAGACCAGAGTCCAAAGCAAAAGGAGGATCGCAATTGTAGCCATACCTGGCTGATCGATTGTCCATGTCCAACGGAGCATACGAGTGCTTGCCATCACGAACAACGTTCTTGTTGGGCAATTTCTCCTTCTCCGGCAAGCTCTGATCGCTGACAGATTTTGTAGTTGCCACAAGTTACTTAGCATGCACGGACCCAAACCCGAGATCTTGAAGAGATTTGGCCTAATCGCCGAGTGTAGGCACTCGTCCTTCGACAACTCTCAAGTTGGCGCAGCGTCCCGAAACCTCGCAGGATGGGAAAACATAGCTATATGGTTTGGTCTTTCTGCGAGAGAGCCTCTTTTTAGGTTGCACAATGTAGAATTTCTGCATAATGTTCTGTGAAGAAAGCTGGCTCTGGCCCCTGCAGCCTTATTTTAAGGGGGGAGGTTGAAGGCGGCAGAACAAATCTTCAATCGCAACATACTTTCGCATTTGCAATCCCCTGGCGTAGTGGAGAGAGATCGAGAGGGCCCAGTGTCACGCGGAGTTCCCAATTCCTCGAATTTCTGGCCGAAGTGAGACGTCACTAGACATACATCAGCGCCGTGTTGATCTCTGAGTATTAGTCATGTATCAGTCCATACCCGGGAACTTGGTACTGGAGTTTGCTGTCGAGACCGACTCCTTCCGTCAAGAGAGTTCCTCTCTGGCTGTTATGATCTTTTCGTGCCATTGCCGTAGTTCGTTGCGGGCCAGGTTCACCGTCATAAGCAGGCCCGTATCCAACGCCCGAAGAGTGTAAGTAGTATCATTGTAGGCGTCTCGAAGGGCAAAGCAGCCGAGAACACGCATCTGCTGCTGTTCGCCGTCCAACCTGACGTCGATTGCTCCGTTATCAACCATCGAGATCACGCTGCTCTCGAAGTCTTCGATTGCAGTCACAAACAGCCCGAGCTCTTGGAGAATTAGCTCGTAAGAAACGATGTTTCCAACGTTGGCACTTGTAAGCGAGAGAACAGTCAATTCCACGAGCTTTTGCCTACTCAGTACCTGAAGTTCGATGTATTTGTCAGGCTGCCTCAAGTAGTCTGAGCATTTGCCGAAAGCGAACAATTCGAGGGTGTTGATGATTTTGGCACCGTAGTCACTGTTCAATTCTTCATTGCCAACCAGAATCTCAAGCGCCTCTCGAAATGTAAACACATTTGGCTGCTCCAAAGTGTGGAGGTATTTGTCTTGTAGCAGCATGCGGTTGAGAGTGATGCGCGCCAGCTGCGGTGGTAGTAAGGCCCGCCCGGTGGTTTCGCCATTTTCATCGATGGTAATAAGTTTTCGACAGCTTGCGAGTCTGGCATTGACAGAAGGAAAATGGAGCTCGATTTTTTCGATTTTGTCTGATTGGCGGGTGTTGTGCTTCGGCGCGGTGTGTACATTCGAAGGCTGGGAGCCCTATTTTGCAGCCGAGAGAGGCACCGTCAACTCGGGGAAAACTGCCTGGGCCACCAAGTCGAGCACTCTCAACCCAAGAAGCAAATTCATGTCCGAATGCGCTTGGAAGGGCTGCTCTGGGCTTTCAGATCCACTGAAAATTAGCAAAAAGTCGCATATCTGGCGCCTGGTATCCTGGTCAGTCTCTCCGTTGACAAGAAACAACAGCCGGACCAGCAGCAACTTCTCTGAGCCATTAATGCACTCCATGACTTTTACCGAAAAGTCCAGAGCAGACTGAACTGACTCTTTCTGCAGCTGTGCGCTGTCGCTGTCGCTGTTCTTATCCAATATCGTTCGGCGGAGATCGCTGACGATCCGTGCCAAAGACTCGTCATCAAGAAACGGAGCCGCTATAATTTGGTTGTGGAGTGCAGCACTGCAGAGGTTGTCAAGACGTGGACCGGTACGGAAAGTGAATAAAGCAGAGCGACAGAACCCAAGAGCTTGCGTTAGAAGAGACTTTCTCGTGCTGAATGAAGTGATGGTCTCAAGCAAGGAAAACACCGGGGAGAAAAGTACCGACGTTGCTTTTGCGTCCGGCAGATGTTGCCAGAGCGCTGAGTAGAGCGTCAAGGCTTGGCCAAGGACTGAACTCGCCGAGGCTTTCACTCTTTGCAATGTACCAGTGAAAGGTTTGGACGTGGCTTTCAAGGCAGATGGCAGCACTGCCAATGCCATCAATTTCCGTGCAACGTCGCCCAATAGAAACTGCGGTGAAGACAATTTTGACATGGCCTTTTCAAGCACCAAGTCCGCGAGGAGTATGGTGAGGAGGTTGGTGACGATGGTGGAGTCTGCACATCCCTGGGTGGGGTCGGTAGGAAAGATTGCCCTTAGGATCTGGCGCAGCAACACTCTGTAGTAGATGAGGCGCAGATCGCTTGAGTCTGTGCATGAGTTTGTGGGTGTCGTGCGATCTTGCAACAGGTCCAGGCGGTTGGTTTCTTCAAGTGCAACGGATTTATGTGGTGGAAATGGCGATGGTTCTCTGTTCTGCGAGGATCCAGAGGTGTCAAAGGCCGCATGGCTTTTCAGAAGAAATATACCGCGAATCTCGCTCGCATCAAGCGTCGCCGCCACCAGGTTTCTGTGGCTGTTGATGTAGTCGGCAACATACCGTTTCTGGCCATCTACCGTCTGGTTCTGGTAGATGTGTGAGTCTAGAATACCCGCTAGATCATCGAGCAAAGGCAAAATCTGGTGCAGAGAGACAATCCGCAGGACCCGCGAGCACAATTGGGTCGCCAAGGCACAGAGGGCGTTGTAGACCGCGACCAAGAAGTCTCTGTTATCGGTGTTGAGCTTGTGCAGATACCACGGCAGCACGTAAGAAGCCACAATCGAGCTGAGAAGTAGATGGAGCTCGAAGTTGAGCTCAGTGTGGTTTTCGACAAGCACGGGAAGAAACGTCCGGAGCTGCTTCATCAGAACCTTGTTGTTCTTGATAAGAAGGCTGGCAGGGACGTAGAGCCTGACGAGAAGCGCAAACTCGGGCGACTCAACGGCCACGTGCGGATCATGGCCGGCAGCTCGTTTCGATACTCGCAGCGAGCGGGGCCGTGCTCTTGCGCGGAGATCAGCACCGACGGTGACCTTGTTTTCCTTAAATTGGTTCGTGCGCCCAGGGCGCCTGGCGGCTTTGCGTTCGGGCTGCGCCATTGGCCAACGTAGAGGGCGAGTCGGTTACGTGGAGGTTTTTGTACCCTAGGTCGACAATTTCAGAAATTCAGCTTTACTGCCTGTTCGTGATGAAGTAGAGGCTGTGATAGTGGTGAAGGTGTAGGTCCGGCATGGGGCTGAGAAAACCTGGGGAAGCCATCAGAACTGGCAAACCTGAAGAACAGGCCCAGGCGGTGAGCTGCTTTTCTTTTTGTACCCTGACTGGCTGCAACCGATCTCCAATGACGTCTCGAGCTCTTTTCAAACGGTTCCAGTCGTCGTGCACGCGGTTCGAGCCGCTCTGTGAAAACTACAAGACGCTCAGACACATCCACTTCGATGGAATCACGCCGTTTGGTACGGGCCAGCAGATCCAAGAGAAGATGGTCTCGGCCAATTTGGACTTCAAGAAGATGGAGGCGAAGATCAAGCGGCAGCAGCGGGAGTTTGCGGCGCAGGGCGCCGAGCTCCAGCCGTACGAGCAGCAGTTCATCGAGCGGGTGCTAGCGATGAAGCCGTTTCCGACGCTTTTGACCTTCGAGTTCGCCAACGTGTACACGGGCGGCAAGCAGATGCGCCAGGACCCGGCGATGCCGCAGAAAATCGCAAAGTACCACGCTGCTGGCTGTGAATACCACCAGCTCGAACGTGGAGGGCAGGTCACGTGGCACGGCAAGGGCCAGATGACGGCGTATTTGATCATGGACTTGAAGCAGGTCCGCAACTTGAGCGTCAAATGTTACGTTGACTCGGTGCTTCTAGCGGCCGTCCAGGCTGTGTTGCGCAAGCGCTTGGGCAAGGAGAGCTACCTCAACGAGAACCCCGGAGTGTGGATGCAGCCCAACGACATGAAGATCGCTTCTGTCGGGTGCAACATCCAGCGGGCCATCACTTCATACGGCGTGGGGCTCAATGTGAGGCCCAATTTGGACTTTCTTAACTCGGAGGTCATGTGCGGTATGCCCGAGGCCCGAGCGACCTCGATGGTGGAGCAAGACCCGGGGTTTGGAGGTTCTGTCAAGGACGTGGGCACCTGGTTTGCACAAGAGGTCGCAAAGAGACTTAGGGTCAATACTGTGGAGCATATGCTGGGCAATGAGTTGGTAGAGACTTCCAAGCAGGGTGAGGTGTGAGTTGAACGGTAGCAAAAGTTGAGGAGGAGGCTATTGAGTCGGTGAAAAGACAGGCATTTGAGCAAAAAGTTTTTAAGGCTTTTTCGGTGGTGACAGTATTGGTTCAGAAAAAGAAAGTTTTACGAAGAAGGTGAGTGATCGCCTAGGTGTTTGAGCTTTAGAGAGAAGGATTCATATCAAAGAGACACGGCGATTGCCTCAACATCGCATTGTCGGGATGTCTGTATTCCATAGATCAGAAGACCAAGCAGCAGGGTTTGATGAAGCAGGTGGGATATAGTGATGTGAAGAAGAGCCTAGCCTTTTTCTGTGCCACCTGTGGAGCTCCATAACTGACCTCCCCAGGCAGGCCCCTCCCCTGAGAGACAGCCTCGATGGCTCAGCCCCATCATTTCGGCGGAAGGTACGGGATCAGAGAGAGCCGCCGCTTTCTTGACTCCAAGCGATACTTCAAGCGGTCCCTTTTATTCTGCAACATGCGCAAACGCTCGAGCTTACGGTCCAGAGCACTGCGGCTGTATCGGCTCGACTGCTCTGCAGCGTCAAATCGTGCCCGCAGCAGCACCTCGAGCTCTAGTGTGATTTTGCGGCTTCGAAGCTGTGCAAGCTGCCGTTCCACGCGTGAAAGCAAGTACCTGATCTGGGGATGTGTTTCGGCCTCTGCAGACCGCTTGGCTGCGGCGATGTCCAGCTCGGGGACTAGAGCAAACACCTGCTGAGTGTCTAAGACCTTCTGTAGACGCGGGATGTCTCTGATGGCCACGTCCAACGCCTTGTTGGAGTGCAGTAGAATGGCGGTGGAGTCCTCCAATATGAGCGAGCACGTTTCTAGCGGCGAGGGCATCTGGGATTGGGCGGTGGTGCTCTTTACAAAATGACTCCTTGAAAGTGTCTCTTTATATGGATATTAGTGAGCGTCAAAAAAATTAATTTCCGACTGTCTGCGCTGAGCTGGGCGACGTTTCAGTTTGTGGTGTTTGGTGTTTACCTGAGTTTAATGGGTGCGAATCGCCGCCGCGTACTACTACAAGACACGCCACTCAGATATGAGATAGTGTGGGGCCAAGCCCCCAAAAGGGTGGCGAACTCAAGGAATTCAAAAAAAAGCATAAATGGAGCAGACTGCCGCTCCTTTTTCCCGGTAGACATTCATGGCAAGAGGAGCTGTACGGCGGGTGGTTGCAGCGGTCTCCCATTGAGGTCTCCCATGCGCATGCTGCGTCTACTCGGGGCGACTTGATTTCTCTTCATTATGCCATGGCATGGCAAATGTGGAATATGCTGCGATTGTTTTTTGCTCTGCCATCTGTCGAATATAATGGGACTGCCGTGGCCATGGAGAGCTATCCTCACAGAACATCATGCAGAAATTCTTCATTGTGCAACCTAAAAAGAGACTATTCCGCACAATGACCGAACCAGACAGCTATTTCATTCCTCCTTCCGATGTTTCGGGACGATGTGCAAACGTGCTAGTCGTCGAAGGGCGCGTGCCTACATTCGACGAGTGGACCAACTTTCTCCGAAGCAACGGGCTCGGGTCCGCGTACACTAACATATATCAGCCGCTGACGACATCTCAATGGTTGCCGGAGAGAAAGCTCACTAGCAATTCTGCTCATGATGGCAAGCTGGCTTGTGATGGGTTGGGGCTACGCCATATCTTTAGCACCACTCTTGGATTTGCTGATCTTCCTTTCGTCTTGGGCCCTTATCACTCTCATCCTATATCTGTCAGTCATCTTAACAACGCGTTGAATGATTGGCATTCCGTGGACTTATTGGACCCACTGAACATTGCAAATGCTCGTACCGAGGGCGAGGATCGAACACAGAGGATATATGAAGAGTTTTACACCCCTATCTCAAGAATGGTGAAATGCATGGATCAATTTGTGACACTGAAGAGATTCTACGACGGGCTTACTCGCGCAGAGTATTATAGTCTTTTCCGTAGATGGGAATACGGGAATAAAGGACTATACGGTCTTATTTCATGCTATTCGTACGATGGTGATGCGATGGCACACGCGCGGAGGTGGAATCATCCCATGTCATGGGCAAACAGAGGCTGTGGCACTCCTTATTCCAAACTAACTCACGAACGGTTTGCGGAAGCATATAAAGCGTACCGCTCCCTCTGGCGAAGCTTGATTTCACCTACAGCTGTGCGGCAATGCAAGCGTCATCAAGGTGCAAGCAGAGACGTTTCGGCGGCTGCCATTGCTGAAAAGCTGAGCTTGAATGCCTAAAGTTATAAGTCTTGACCGAGGCACCCGGAGCGGCTGCCATGCAATTACTGAGGGGTGTGGGCCCTGGTGGCTGGATTACTAGTGCAAGCAATAAATACGTCTTTATTGTCATGAAATACTCATCAATGCTAGCAAGTTCTGGCGTTCTTGAAGTCTGGTCTCGGCGCCAGTCTAGGCACGCCAGATCTTGGCAACAATGCTGGACAAGCCTCCATCTTCCTTCTGCTCCATCTCGTAGATACCGTAGCCGGCAACACCAGTGCCAAATGTCAACAAGTACATGGCATAGCTGTGGAGAGAGCCGTAGACACGAGCAGGAATATAGTCGATGATACAGGCCTGAAACCCGACGTAGCAGTGAAACAACAAGAACGAAGACAAGGCAGTATCGAGGATGACCGAGGTGCTGGAAGTGAAGGAGGAAGCGACCAAAGGAACCAAAGCACCGGAGACAATACGCTCAGAGGTCCAGTGGTAAGAACCGTGGGTCTTGTGGGCAGCAGGAGGCACGTAGGCGTCGTTGACAGTGCCAATGATGTTCCCCGGAGGTTGAGGAATGGTCTTGATGCCTCTGACAAGCGCAACGCGAGTGAGGGGAGAAGCGGACTTCATGTTGAGTCCAACACGGGAGATGAGCGACATTATGGTGGTTTTGCGGGGAAATATGGAGGTGCAAGCGATTCGGGTGTTGTGTCGTATGCCACTGAAGGAGCACCCCGGACTTTCTTACAGTTGTAGTAGCTGTGATTGGTCGCGGGTGTCTGTCTGCAGGACCAGACTCGGGGCCGGGTGTGGCATTCGCAGCCAGTGTCGTATGAGCGAGAGCTCCGGGAGCAGCTCGATAGAATCTGAAAACTGGAGAGAATAATTTAGATCGAGAAGGTGGGTATGATATGGCACAATCCCGTTCCTCAGATCACGAATGGAGAAGGTTGAAGCGACCGGTGCCACCATTTTGTCCTGGCTCATTGTAAAGTATCAGGTCTCTGAGTGAAGTCACCAATGACCAATCCCTTAATTTTTCCGCTCACTCCTCGTCTTCATCCTCTATCTCTTCAATTTCAGGGAGTGGCTGTGGACCTCCAAAACGCTCCTTCAAGCCCTTTTCAATCACCCCTAGCGGGCCCTTGTAGTAAATGATACGAGTGAAGCGGTTGATGACGCTCTCGTACCAAGAGTCTGTAGGGGTCTCGAACGGGCGTAGCTCTGCACGCAAGCTTTTGCACCGCTCCACCGCTTCTTTGTCTTTGACCAGGCCGTACATGGCGACCAAGTTGTCGAGGGTGTCGGTGAGAATGGGCACTGCTCTAGGCGACTTTGCGTGCTCGAAGAAGATGTCCTCGACAACTTCCTCGCCCCATGCTATAGCATTCGTGCGGTATCCTTTCGCCCAAAGAATCTCGCAGATGTGTGACTTGATCTCAGCAGAGGCCATGGACAAGTTCTCGGGGGAGCAGTCAAGCAATGGGTACATAGGTTGCACATTTGCACCGGTGGCTAGCTGCTCCTTGATCCCTGACAACGCCTGCAAATTGGCCATGTATATATTCAAGGCATTCGATAGGTTTTTGCGCTTGTCAGCCCGGCCCACGTTGCGGGATTGTTTGGCGTAGGCAAATGCCAAGGCGTTGAGCGAGGCTAAGAGCTCGTCGGAAAGCGCCAGGTCCGCTGCTATCAAGTCCGAGTCGTCGATTTTGACCCCGAAAAACGTCTCGCTAAGCATGTGGATGGATTTCTGGAGGTAAGCGGTTTTTGCAGCCGGGCCCGACGCCTGCGCCAACAAGCGGGCACACTGGGCCATGCGTTCCGGGTCGCCTGCGGCGTAGAAAACGGCGTCGTCGTCCACGTACTGCTGCAAGAGCCCGATCGACACCGCTAGCTGCCCCTTGGCCAATAAAGCGGTGGCGTAGCGCATGACCATGTCTAGGTAGAAGTTGGCAAAGTCGGCGTTGTGTGCAGTCATTAGGTCGTCAGCTCTGATCAAGGGAACAGCGTAGTTACGCAGCCCATCGGCCAATGTTTCGCTGAATGTCAAATCGGGGTACTCCCGCTTGGCAAGGTCCACAAGAAGCCGTCTATAGTGCTTCACGGCGTGGCGTGGACTGTGCAAAACGTCGTCCTTGCCTATAGCCTGCACGGCGGTCTTCTGGTCACTGAACAGAAGCTCCCAAGGAATGTTTTGGCGGGAAGAGGCGTCGTGGTAGAGAAAGTAGAGCGACCCAAGACACACAATCAAGCCGCCGACGTAGGCGCCACCCAAGATGTTGAGAATGGAGCCGTAGCTGCGAAGAGCGGCTGGCACGCTGTAGGGGCGACGCACAATCGTGTGGGGCTGAAACCTGGGGATCCGGGACAGCCCGACCGCATGGAGCCGGAGGTGAAAACCAGCACGACACAGCTGTGCTGCTCGCGGCGTAAGGCGGTGGAACATCCTGGCAGAGGTGTAGTTGGTGATGAGAGAAGCGCGCACCAAAGCAGCTACTACTGACCAGAGCGTGGACTGGATCTGTGCACTGGATCTGTGGATTGGCAGGAGGCAATTGGCTCTTTTGTATTGTTTCCGGGTTTTGTTGTTCTGGCCCAGGCTGCTCTTCTTTGCGGCGAGTTCCTGGTTTGCACCTCTTGACCTCGCTGTGTGCCCCATAGCTGTGTGCCTCATAGCTTGTGCCTCTGTACCTGAGACTGGCCTAGTCTGGCTGTCCATCTTTTGATCTTTTCAGTCTATCCACCGACTGTCTGATTTCACATCTCTCGCTGCGAGCCAGCGAATGAGCCGCTGTCACCTCCATCTGCGGCCATGTCTGGAAATGAGACGAGGACTCTCACAGGATGCCACTGGCTCGTGACAAACTGGCTCATCACCGACCCAAGCTACATTGTGCCGGGGAAGCGGCGGCGCAATTACCAGGTGCAGCAACACGAAAACATGCGCTACGGGTTTCTATGTGGCGGCAGGCTCCGAACACTCAAGCTGCTCCCGCTCAACGTCGGCGTGTTTGCGGTCATTGTCGCTGCTGGGGTCTTGTTTGCGGCGCTGGACGCCGCCTGGACATGGCACCACACCAGCCGCGGCTTGGTGGTTGCAATTGCGTACTTGTGGTGCTTGACCACCGCCTTCTTCGTGCGTGCCTCCGGTGCTGACCCAGGCATCCAGCCTCGCAACTTGCACCTTCCTCAGGACGTGGGCTCTTTGGCTGCGGGCGTGTCGGGGCCCGACGAGTACTTCAACGTGGTCAGCTTGCCGTACTACTCGGACCGCACCACAGGCGTTCTGGTCAAGTACTGCTCGACGTGCCACATCTGGCGTCTTCCTCGGATGAGCCACTGCGCCGAATGCAACTCGTGTGTGCTCCACCACGACCACCACTGCGTGTTTCTCAACAACTGCGTGGGCTACCGCAACTACCGCTACTTTCTCTGGTTTCTTTTGTGTGCGGTCACCACCAGTGTCTTGGTTGCCGTGGCTGCGTTCAAGCACCTTGTCGACTACGAGGTGTCTGTGTCTGCCTCCAGCACCACCGTCCAGTCGCTTACTTTTCGGGAGTCAATCTCGCACAACCCCGCGCTGTTTGTGCTGGCGCTTCTAGCGTGCGTTTCTGGCTTCTACCCGTTCATGCTTCTCTTGTTCCATGTGTACTTGACTGCCAACAACTTCACCACCCGAGAGTACCTCAACTACGCCCGGCCGCTGCGGGACTCGGCCGAAGAATACGTCAACGTCTACGACCAGGGCATCTGGAAAAACCTCTGGCTCAGCTGGCTAGCCACCCCGCAAGGTTCCTCCATGTTGTATCCTCGAGCTCGCTATAAGCCTGGCTCAATTCCCATGGAGGCACTCCCTCCGCTCCGCTCCTTTGAACCCCCGGCGCCCAATCCTTGATTGCCAATGCAGAGCCTTATGTACTTGCCAATGCAGAGCCTTATGTACTTGCCTCTGTCTGATGATCGGCGCTTCCTAAAATTGGCCTTGCTGAACATAGTCCTTGTGGAAAATGGCCCAGTGCCATGTCCTGCAACCACCCACAACTAATAGCTGCAAATCGCACCCACTGTGGAACATCAGCGCGCACCTCTGCCTACACTATCACCGTAGCACTGCTCAGCTACTCCGCACAATTCCCACCCCATTACTCTCTTTTGCATGTCCTCTGACTTGATCGAGGCGCTAGCGGTCTCGCCTTTCGCCGAGCTAATACCAAAACAGGACTTGGCGCCGCTAGCATCGTTCGCTAGGGTCTCTCCGCAGCCTCTAGATCCAGGCGAGTACCTCCCGCCACAGACGCGCCGCTTGCTCTCTGCTCTCGATAAAGAGACCGTGGCGACTAGTTCGGCAGCGGAAGAGCTCATTGGCGATTTGGCCCGCCAATTCCACGCCTTCGACGAGCCCCAGCTCCATGACCTCAAGTTCAAGCGCCCGCTCATTGCAGGCAACTCGGCTCGGGTCCCCGCCCTCAAGACGTTCTCGAAGTTGTACGATCCTTTGATTTGCAACTCTGTCTGTATCGACGATAGCAGTCTTGTCGACTCGGAGGTCGCTTTCTCGGTTCACAATGCTCAATCTGACAGCATCCTCCTCATACAGAACCCACAAGACAAAGACGAAGTTCTACGGCACGTACAGCACTACACCGAGAAGACCCGTGAGCTCCTAGACCAAGACTTGCTACCGGCGAAGCGCCCCAAGCGAAATGGCTCTTCCGTGGCTCTGCGGTCTCGTCGAAGGATGCTCATTGATGGCGCCCAACTCGCAGACTCCAAGGCTGCTGCCCTTTATATGATCACAGACACGATTAACGATGACGCAGACACTGAAACCGCGGGCGATGCCTTGCCCCGTCATTTCTACGTGCAAGCAGATCAACCTCATATCGTGCTCACTGAGATAGCGCTAGGAGAGTTCCAACGCCATCTATCTCTTCTTGGTGAATCGGGAGAGCTTCAAAAGCTCGATCTGGAGTACAAACAGCAAATAATGCAGTTTTGCCTCTCTACTCTCCGTGCAGACACGAATTCATTGCGTGGATTGGTACCCCTTCTAGCGTCTTCTGTGCTATTGACACTTATCAACGGTGAGTCCACCGACACCGCCGTGCACAGCGAGTCTCATGTCCTTGCCGTGGTCGAATTCATGTCGAAGTACATCCCGCAAGCTGTCCTCAATAAGCTGCTGGTGCCAAGTCTACAGCACATCCTCCTGTGCTTAAGCGAGCTCTCGAGACTCCTGAGGAGCTCCTCGGTCGATGAGCACATGCTCACAAAGATAGAGTACATGTGTATCAACTCAATTTTCGCTGAAAGCCTGTCCAAGCATGCCGACAAAATCAAGCAAGCTCTAATGGAAATCCTTGTGCACATCTTCAAGGCACACAGCAGTCAACGAAATTTCATCGTGCATGAAATGTTGGCCCGCTTCAGCCAGCTGAATCAAACAAAACCAATCGCCACTTTTGTCTTGCCCGACAGCAGTAAAGCCCTGTTGTTCTCTGTGTTTTTGGTGAGCCTTATCCAAAGCTTTGACTTGAGTGATCTAAAACAAGAAGTGCTTATCTTCGACTCAATGCCAAAATCCTACAATCCAAAAGGCTCAAAAAGTACGAAACGGCTTTCCTTAATTGACCACTTGAACTCTAGACATGAGGTTTGCTCTACTTTTGCGGCCCAAATCGCCTCATTCTTCCTCACAAATCTTGTCTCGGCTGACAGCACGCACAAAGCAGTATTCTCGACTATCTGGGAAGATCTCCTCTCCATGATGATGAGCCCCATTTGGCCGGGAGCAGAGACAATTGTCTCTGAGGTCGCGGGCAAATTTCTTTCTGCTTTGGAGTCACAAACTGTGAGTCCGCAGTCTGAGCCATACGTGCTAGAATGCATTGGGAAGTATGGCACAGAAATACTCAAGATGAAGTTGTCCTTGCAAAAGGTGGACCTTCCGAAGTCATTTGAGCAGCATGTATCGGTATTGCTTTCGTCAAAAAGGTTGCAGGGGCAGGGCAACGGCAGCACCACTAGCTTTCTGTTTCAGCTCTTAAAATCCTTGTCATTCTTTGCTAGGGGGTTTGAGTCGGCTGTGAAGGCTGAGAGCCGTGAGCAGTCCTACGCTTTCAATCAAACTGAACTTGTTGACAATCTGTACTCCAAAAGTGCTCGGGAGTTTCTTAGTCAAATCGACACCATCATGTCAATGCTAGTGAACGACAATGTGGAAAAACCATTGCATAATCAAACGGATGTAACAAGATCATATTGTGCAATCTTGTTCTATCAAAGGCATGAAGAATTATACAACAAGCATATTGCCGTGCTCACGAGTTCCCTCGAGTCTTCGAGAGCCAAGCTCGCATCAAAAGCTACTCGTCTTCTCGCACCTTTGGTTGAAATTTGCCCGGAAATTCTCCTTCAACCAAAAGTCAATTTGTCCCTTCTGAAACTTTTGCAGACTGGCTCTGCCCTTTCGAGAGACGCAGTGATTGACTTGCTAAGTCAGTACATGTTCACGGACTCGAGTCTTTTGCAAAAGTACTACTCGGTAATTGGAGACCGTTCAGAGGACGACAGCATCCTGGTCCGCAAGAGAGTCTTCAAATGCATGTCAAGAACATACACTGAATCCAATGATCTCTCTGTGGCCACCTATGCGGCGATCAGGATTCTCCGACTTCTAGATGATGAAGATGCTTCGCTTGCTCAAAGTGCGAGGTCTACCCTTCTAGAACTTTTATTGAAGAATTCGTCACTGAAGATGTGTGCGCAAGTGATGACTAATATAGTCAATAGTGGCCATACCTCAAAGAAATTGTTCATCAATCTTATACTGCGAAAGAAAGCCAATTTTGTTATTGGGGTGTCACACTTCAAGGAGTTGAAAGCAGCATTTGACTGGGCTTTCGACCAGATCATTGATACTGTGGACACAACGTCGGATTTTGACATTGGAAAAGCGTTTAGATTGATCGCTGTGCTCACCGAGTGTGACATCGAGTTTGTTGATCAAAACCAGCTTGTTGCCATGCAGCCATACTTGGTGGATGAGAATTACGTCAATGGTCGCATAAGCTATAGCACGTTGAAAGTTTTTAATCTTGTTTCCTCGAAAAGGAAAATTTTGCGGCCTGAGTTTACTACCAAGACTGTTGGAGTTTTGCTCAAAAGGCTCACGCGATTCAACTCGAAAGAGTTACATGAAGCAGTCCAGATTATTCAACAGCTCTCGGGTTCGGTCGGCACTTCAGCCCTACCTAAGGCTGCTGTGACAACTTTGAAGCACCTCATGCCCTTTCTTCAAACCAAGAACTCTGCAACTGGGCCAAAGAACGACGCTCGCACGATATGCAAATTAATCGAACTACTTGGCTGCTTTGCTAGCTATTGCTACTTTGAGCTTCTGAGGGACTTATTTATCTCGTCTGAGGTCGGACTCAAGGACAACGAGTCGGTCGCCAGTCTTCTCACTCGGTATTTGATGTTCTTTTGTCAGCGATCGTTCGGTGCAGATGTCCGAAATATTGCGTTTAAGAACATTATGAATGTGGCAACGTTTCATCCTAAATTCTTCCTCTCACCTGGATTACTTTCAGTTCTAGATGAAGAAATGAAGTCGTCTGCAACAACCTCGAAGCTTGAGATCATATCGGGCTTGACAAAATTTTTGATGAAGGAAGACGAGGAAGCCCTCAAGAGAAACCGGGAGCAGGTTGACGAATCTGCTCATAAGGAAATGTTTTACGGTGTGACTTCGCAGGCTTTGAGTGACAGTGTTTGTACGAGTGTGATCCAAAGATACATTGAGCCGGTGCTTGGGATGTGCCTTGAAGACGCCGGTGAAGCGGCTGAAATTCCCGTCACGTTTCTCCAACTTGTTACCAAACTTGGCTACGCAAATCCGAAGCGTAGTATTGCAACTATTATCGCTTTGGAGGCATCGCCCAACAAGAGAATCAGGAAGATAGCGGCAGAATTGCACCTGGAACTTTTCGACAAGCATGAATCCCTCACAGACAAAAGCTACATTGACGCTGTTCGTCTTGCTTCGAAGTACCTCAAAAAGGCGAGGAAAGACGGGCATTTGGCTGGACTACTGTTCCTCAGGTCGGTTTACCGTATTGTGAACAAAAGTTACCTGTCGAAGAAGAACTTGATACTGTCGCTTACTAAGCTCTTCACTGTGGGCAGCGGTGAATGCAATCTACAAGAATGTGCCGAACATTGTGATGCCGTCGTATTCCTTGCGCTTAATTTGCTGGTGTTGAATTTATCGTCTATGGAGGAAGTGTGCATTCTCGTGCACAGCTTGGATAGGTGTGTTACTCGGGATTGTTTCGAGCTTGCCGAGAGGCTCTCCAAAATCGTGGGCTCAAATAGCGGTGAGGGAATGTCTGTGGAGAATTTGCAAGTTTGTTTTGTCCAAGCCCGAACAGCTCTTGCAATCATAATGTTGCGTCAAAACTTGGCAACTGCGTACTGTGTGCGATCAAACACCATGGAAAGCTTCCGGCCAGGAAGGGCAGATATGGAGTTGAGGCAGCAGCCAAAGGTTGTCAACCTAGTGGATTTCCCAATTCAGGCACTCGACATGGCGGTTTCCTTGTCGCAGCCCGGGAACTTTGGGCAATTATTGTCACGATTCCTTACGAGCGTGAAAAACTACACCACCTAAGTGAAGCAGCTCTTGCGCCAGTGGCTTCATAAGTCTGCTTCGAGAAAGGGCTTGGCACTGCGGTAAGGATTGCTCACGATACTATGGCCGTTGCGAAGCTGAATGCGTATTGGTTTGCCGTGTCGAGCGTGCCTGGCACGTTGGCGGGAAGCGGCGAGAGCGGGAAGGGGTCGAAATAGTATAGCCTCGTCAGAATCGTCTGCGTCTGAGTCCATCTCGCTTGCTTTGCCGTGTTTGCGGACCGCTCGAACTCCATTGGCTCTTCCGTGACCATTGACCTTGCCGTTGCTGTTTGCTTTAGCTTTCGAGACGGTGGTGATGTGCTCGAAGCGCTTGATTTCTGCGCTGCGTTGCTGACAGCGGGCTTCCCAGTTTTCGAATTTGGCCAAGATCCGCTCGATCTCGGCAATCGTGAGGCGCCGCTTCTGTGTGAGCTCCTCATAGTTGGAGCGGTCGCGTATCACCGTGAGCAGTGAGATGTGTTTGTGCCAGTCGTGCTGGCGAAGAAGCTCAAGCGAGCTACGCAAATTGTCAATCTCAAAATAGATGCGGGATCTATCGGCAACCGTGCGTGACTTTTCCTCTTTCTTCATGCGGCGGTGGAAAGGCTCGTAAAGCGAGTCTGCCAACGGGTCGGCGCCAGCACGTCGTAGCCTGGGGAGACCAAGCTCTTGAGTGGTGACTGGCGGAGGTTTCCGCATAGACGGCACGCTGGCGGCGTCGTCAAAGTATCGATAAGGCTGGAGCTTGGAAGCAGCTGCCGAGCTGCTGATGACTATGGGCTGCCTTAGGTGGAGAAGCTTATTTGAGGTGTCGAAATTGAAGAGAGCTCCGTTAGCAGCATCGTCGCTCAGTCGAAGCTTGCGTGCCATCTTGATCTGGCCCTCTGACTATCTCCAATCCGTGTGAGTCGTGAGTTCTAGCCAAACCGTCTGGTCAATCTGCAGACCTACTACAGTACCTATTTCAGCTGTAGCTCACGCGCGCCTACACCTACACCACCATGAACCAGTTTCGAAGGAGAGAGCGCAGACACAGCGCGGCAGATACTGTCTACGAGCCCGTGGCGGCTGCCGAACCGAGGAAGCGACTGGTGGCTGCTCCCGGATACTTCAATCCGCGGCTCCTACTAGTGCTCGTGTTGTACTGGCTGGTGGTGATCCACTACTTCGAGCGTGTACGGGCATGGAGCGCCATGAACCGCTGTCGCTGGCTGACGTGGGAGAACTGGCACGCTGCTGGCGGCGCACAGGCCGAAACAGAGCCTCACAGGGTGGTGTTGGTTGCAGACCCGCAGTTGGTGGACGACCACACCTACCCCAAGATCCCCAGAGTGGTGAACTACTTCCTCAGGCGTATGAGCGACAATTACCTCCACACGCATTACAAATACATGCAAGCGATGCTTGATCCTGACAGCACTGTGTTTGTTGGCGACTTGTTCGATGGCGGCCGTGACTGGGACGATGACGTGTGGCATGACGAGTATGTTCGGTTCAACCGGATCTTCCCTGAGAAACCCAACAGGAGGCTGTTTCGTGGATTGCCGGGCAACCATGACATTGGCTTCCAGAATATCACTCGCCACAACGTCCAGAGGTTTGCGGCTTTCTTTGGCGAGCCTAACGACGCTTACGCCCTCGGCAACCACACCTTTGTGCAATTGGACACCATTCTGCTTTCGCACGAAGACCCGCTCATTCACGCGGAGCCCAGGGCGTTTCTCGAACATTGCAAGAACCTGCTCGACCCAGAAACTCCCAAGATCATCTTGAGCCATGTTCCGTTGTACAGAGACCCGCTGGTGGAACGCTGTGGCCCAGGACGTGAATCCAAAAACCTCTTTCCGCTCCAACGCGGATTCCAATACCAGACCGTCATTGACTACTCATACACAGCGGACATCCTCAAGAGCCTCAGCCCCATCTTGGTGTTTAGCGGTGACGACCACGACTACTGTGACATCACTCACGTTGACTACAACGATAACACCGTGGAATTGGCCAGGGAAATCTCGTGCAAAACCAACTCAATGACCAACGGTATCCGCTTTCCAGCCTTCCACCTCCTATCCTTGAACAACCCTCTGGTGCATGGCTTGGGCTCGGCATATACAAATGGCGCCGCAACCTACGAAACAAAAATGTGCTACTTGCCCAGACCTTACTTGGGCGTGCAAGTGTACTTCATCAACCTTGTGCTTTGCTTTGCAGCTTTCTATGTCTGGATCTACCATCCACACAGACTCGAAGGCTTCCTTACGGACACATACAAAAGACATTTACTTCCGCATTGGTCCAGTGTCCCGGACCACCATCTGCACCGGGTCGATCAGCGTCCTCGCGTGCTCGCCTACTACTGCACCCTTCTTTTCGTCATGGTATTATGCATCGTGGGAGCATACAACAAGATGTAGCCAATATATGAACAAGAGTGTACCTGCTTTTACTTTCGTCCAAAGATCTTTTCCATGTAAGTGGGGCTGAAATCCGTACGCTTGGAAATAAACTGCCTCACCGTAAACACTTTCAAGCTTGCAAGCTGTCCCTCTGTGATCAAGGAATTGATCAAGTTGGGCTGCACTGTGAACAAGTTACTGATTTCTCTCAAGATCTGGAACTTCTCACTCAATTCGTCGATTCCCCATGAATCAATCACAGACTGATAATGGATCACGTCTTGGGTCAACACAATTCCACCAGTGGAATTGACACTGAACGTCTTGAAATGCTCCAACAAGAAATCGAGGAAGATCATTCCGATTTTGATCAAGACATTGTTGAGGTTATTGTCGTTGAGGTTCTTCTTGAACACCATGTGAATGTGAACGAGGAAGTCGGCAATGGTTTCGCATACCTCGGTGTAGTCCTCAGCAGTGTCGATGGTGTCACACAAAAAGTCCTTCTTTTTCTGATTCAGTAGAAGATGTTTCAAGCGCTCAGTCACAAGCTCAACGACAGTTTCGAGAATCAAGTTCAACGATGTCTCGCAACGCTGCACAAAGTTGTTCGTCAAGCTGATCATCCGACTGCGCACTTGTGGGTTGTTCATCGTGCAAGGCAAGATGATGCGCTTGATACATGATGAGAGCAACATCAAGACCTCGCTCGTAAGATTGAAGATCCGCAAGAACTCAAGCTGTGGGTCTCTGGCTAGAGGAGCGGTGGCAAGCTCTGTACGAGCTTTGCAATACGCCACCTCTAAGCCTCCTGCGACGTAGAGTCCACCGAAATCCAAGACAAGAATCTCTAAAATCTCAAGGGAGAAGTCGGGGGACTTTGCAGGCGTCAACTCCAAGATACGTGCGATGATCTCTATGGCGATCTTCAAAACGATTGACACATCCGAGATCTTGAGAGCCTCTTCCTTGGAATTGAGGTTGGCGTTTGCATCCTTCACCGATAGACTGTCGGGAAGATGGACTTTGACGAAGTCTTTGAATTTGTTTAATCTTCTTTTGTCAACGAAAAGGAATCTGGATCTATCTTGGGACACGTTGAGGGAACCAATGGCTGTCATGTTGAGTGCTGCGGCCTCATTGTCAATTTCCTGAAGCCTTTGCTCCAATTCCTTTCTGGCCATTGCACGTTCGTTTTTTGAAATCAAATCCTGGGCAATGCTGTAAATGATAGACTCGAGCATCTCCTTCTCCAATTTGAAGAAGGCGTTGTCGTTGAGATACTCAATGAAAAGATCGTTGTAGCACTGATCAAGTGTAGAGCCAATGTCGTTATTATCATCGTAATCATTTGTGACGAAAAACTCCTTCATGTCCTTTGTAAAGTTACCCACCAACACATATAAGGCATGCAAAACACGGACGTGAGCTAGGGAGCCAGATTGTTGAGAGTACAGCAAAAGCGTGGAGACTTTATTCTGGAGCATCTGGGCGTATAGACGCTGGACCATGGACTTGAGCACAGGCACAGGCTGCTCGAATACCAGTTGCACCACGCGAGCCTGGCCCTTCAAGGACACCTTTAAGCGATCTAGGAGATGGGAGGTGGCTTCGTCATGGAAGATGTCAGACACGTGTTCGTTCGGGTCTGCAAGTTTATCCCAGACCTGCTCGTTATCAATGATGGAGTAGACGCCCTCGTCCTCGTCGGCAGCACTGTCGCCGAGAAGCAAGTCACATTTGTTCATGAAAGCCAGAACCACGTTGCTTCCACCGTTGAAATCGAAGAGAACTCTCGCGATGTCGCTCATCTCGTCGAAGTCGTTCTCCTCGGAGGCGATCTCAAAGCGATCCACGAGCGCCTGCTCCATGGTTTCGCCATACTTTTCGATGGTGGTGACACATTTCGCGACCTTCGGGAGGTTTCCGGTAAGCAAGTTGATTTTCTTGGCCAACACAAGAAGGTTGTTGACCGTTTTGGCGCACTTCATCTTCAGAGCCATGTCTCGGGCAGTTCTGAGCTTCTCGAGAGGCTCGTACTTCTCCTTGGTGTAGAAGCCATGGTAACTGCGGATCAAGAAGATGGTCTCGATCAGGCGGTCGCGGGAGTTTGTGATTTTGTTCAAGGCCTGGTTCAAGGGATCGATCTTACTGGTGATGCTGGAGATCTCGGCGTCTAGGTTGCCGAAACTGTCCATGATCTTGGCCACGTCCTTGGCCAAGTCGGCCACCTCACGACTGTGGCTCAACTCGAACTCGTCCACTCTTCGTGCATGGTGGTCCCGCTGCTGCTGAGCTTCCTCCGCCAATTGCTTGAGGTGCCGTAACGTCGACTCGAACGTCCGGATGTATGGTTTCGGGTCTAGGTACTCTAGGCGGTTGACCTCTGCGCCTTTTAGGATGTGGTCCTTGCTCAATTCCTCGATGAAGTCGTTGGGCGTGAGTCCGTCGAGGAAATTGTCGATATTCAAGAGTTTCCGGATCTCGTCCTCGAGGTCATAGATGGCGAAGCTCATGCCGTTTCAGAGTATGTAGTTGGAGCTGTGTTTGTGCGCGCGGGTCTCTATGGAGAGGTGGAGAGGAGGAGGCGGTTTTCTGGGAAAAACGGTAGAATTTATATGTGATGAGGCGGTTGGTTTTGGGGGGATCGTGGGCTCCTTCTATACTTTTTCGGCGGTGTTTTGAGGGGAGTGGGGCGTTTTGGTGGTGTGCTTTGCAGCCATAGTTAAGGCTGCGGGGGCCCACTGCTGTATAGTTAAGCATAGGGGGAAACGTCCCAGCTAGAATCACCGATTTTTCTTAGATTTTGGTGGAAATAAGTTTATGGGGGCTCTTACCAGTTCTCCAATATATTCACTTCATTTTGATTTCTTTTTGACTCGAATCGGCTCTTTTGGGTGGACATATCCGTGACAGCTCACGCCCATAGTAAAGCTTCTACTCAGCAGACCCACCACAGTATTTTCAGCCATTCCTCGTATTTTCCGAATCCGCTCGGATTTGCTGCTCATTTAGCAGCCACTCGATGCATTAACGCCTTTTTCGTCTCTTTTGGTCTCGCCGTCGCTGCTTTTGACGGACCCTTTCTCCGTTGTTGCAGCCATTCTGTGGCTAACAAGCTACACTATAGAGCTCAGGCTTCGACTCAGCTCCACGCCGCCGATAGTAATTTCTGAAGGAAAATCTCCATAAATAAAGGACACATGTAAACCTCTGCCTCTCTGTTTTGTACTAGAACAGAATTGCGTTCTGTTGGTACCACCTGTCATAGTATACATTCCCATAAACAGCATACCACTCTTCGCCATACCACTCTTCACCAAATCTACATCTTCAATTTCAGAGACTACCACTTGTATTAGAATCCCTACATTGTCTCTAAGACCCTCTTAATATTCAAAAATATGCTACATCTCCCTTTTATTTCTGTGTGTTGGTTCTTTTTCACAATCCACTACCCCCATTTTGCAGCTATTACTAATATGCTACAGCCGCTTCCAAAATAAGGTGAAAGAATTACAGAAAACAAAAAAAAAAAATGGATAGACTTCAAGCACCATATGGCAGGGTATTCACCCAACAGCTCGGAAACTACGTCAGATTTGGTCAAGCCTAGATTACTATGTAATTACTCAGCACCTTAAGCGTTGAGCTTGAAGGTGGTGTGACACTTACCACAGTATTGTCTGTCTGGGTGGTTGGCCATGAAAATACCAGCACCACAGGTTGGGCACTCTCTTCTCAATCTCTCAACCTTACCGTCGTTGTCGACCTTGTAGTAAGTCAAGACAGCCAACTTGTGCTTTCTGTGCTTGTGCTTGATCTTCTTTGGGGTGGTGTACACCTTCTTTTTTCTCTTACGGCCACCACCTCTCAATCTAAGCACCAAGTGCAAAGTGGACTCCTTCTGGATGTTGTAGTCAGAAAGGGTTCTGCCGTCCTCCAATTGCTTACCGGCAAAGATCAATCTTTGCTGATCAGGTGGGATTCCCTCCTTGTCTTGGATCTTGGCCTTGACATTGTCGATGGTGTCGGAAGACTCCACCTCGAGGGTGATGGTCTTACCGGTTAAGGTCTTAACAAAGATTTGCATACTGGCTTGTCTGCAAAAAAGTGCTTCTTTCTTACCAATAGGTGGGTAGGAAGGAGAAGAGATTTTTCGTTTTCAAAGGCGCGGTGGTACTTTCGCGTTGTGCGCGGCACGACTTCCTGCCACTGCCAAGGCACAGCCGTTAGGGCTCAAGCCCTGCACTTCCATGCTCCGCGCAACAGCTCCCCACACCAGCCGGGGCGGAAGCCAAAAAGGACCGTAGCTTTGAATTCTGCTGCTTGCTCTTTCCCTGCCTTCATTTTAAATAGTGGCGGATGTTGACCGGAGTCTCCGATATTGTTTGTGCGGAGGCAAGTGGTGGTGAGAAGCGGTTGCGAAATAGGGAGGATCCTCACCAAGCAACACCAAAGCAGTAATTCCCAAATCCACAAAAGCATGCCAGTTTCATGAAGGTGAATTGAGGATATCGAAGCACTTAGACTTCGTTTAAACTTTGACGAGCCCAAGGGTGAGTTGTGTGTCCCCTCTCAGTAGAGCCACCTTTAAGGTCTCAGCTGCCTGACGGTATCCACAACATAATCAAGTCAGACATTGTCTTACCCCGATCAGGCCATCTCCTGAAACAATCGCCACAGTCCTCTGTATCAAGCTCCCGCTCGCCTTCTCTCGGCTTATCTTTGCAGCCTAATCTGGCGCCTACCAGCACCGCGACCCCGGACTAGCCATTATGCAGACAGCTGCAACCAACAGAACAGAACCACAACTCTAGACAGGGCCAATTCGTCCGAACCACATTGGAATCTCTTGGTTAAGACTTGACTAGAAAGCGCCGGCCGCATTTACCCTAAGCCGATCACAAGCCCCTAATTTCAAGGCTCGCTTTCTGAGAAAACTGGTGGTTTTAGTCCCCACCTGGACTGTCTCTTTTGCATCCATCTCCACCATGCTTGGGGACATGGTGCTTGGAAACCGCCGAACGCTTTACGGCGACAACTGGGAGATGCAGAGACAGCAAGAGCGGCAGAACTTGAAGGGCCGCTCACGTTCGGAAAAGACCCCGGAGAAGTTGCCCAGCCGTTGGAGCAGGTTCTGGGCAGCACTCTTGTGTAGAGCCCAGTGACGCCCTTGCCACAGAAACAGCACATGACAGCCACATGATCAATGGGTTCACAATCAACAGCTGAGCGCCGCTAGTACCAGTCGTCGCCCGAGTCGTCCTCGTTAGCCTTAACTGAGTTCACCTTTCTGGAGGTCAAAGACTGGCGGACTATAGCACCGGTTTGTAATAGGCGGGTTTCCAACGCCGAGACAGACACAGAGCCGTTGGCGTCGCCGATGCCCTCGAAGCCGACAATGCGTCCGATCTCGATTCCCTTGCGGTACACTAGCACGAACGGGAGCACTTTGATGCTCAACTTGGCCACGAGAAACTGGGCCTTCTCGGCTGGAATCGCCAACACACGCAACGCGAGATGCTTCTCTGCAACCTCGCCAAGCGCCAGGTTCATCGCCTTGCACGTGGCGAACGCAGGCTGGAAGAAGTGCACCACTGCCACGTCGCAGTGTGTGACCAATTCCATCAACTCCTGCTCTGTTTTGGGGAAGGCGACCGCTCCAACATCTTCGCCATGGGCATGAGCTGCTCTGTCGATCGCCGCCACCTCCCGCTTGAGCTCCCGGAGCCGCTGCTCCCGGTACTGTCCAAGCACCGACTCGTCGTTTTCCAAGGAGTCGAGCATTTCCAGAAGCGACTCTGTGTCCGAGTTCGAGACCAGGAACTCCGCACGCTCAACGTCACGCGCCTGGGCCAACGCCTCCTCCTGATACTTCTCTATATACTGCAGCAGAGCGGTGTCCATGGGGGTGTTTTGGTGATGGAGTAGTGCGCGCGTTCTAATGTCTTCGGTTCACAATGGAGGTGTAGGGCAGACGGGACGACCATAATTTCCGTGTTCACCGAATTTGGAATCTTGAATTTAGTGGAAATTGCAGCTCGAATGACTGAGCACTCTTTCACGGCTACAATTCCTGAAGCGTGGCCATGATTTGCCGGAGACTGGCGCTGTTCCGCACCACAAGCTCTCTGTATGACGCGGAGGAAGGGTCAGGACTGGAGCTGTCCAAGAGGCAGATCGACGACTCGAGCGTGTTGTTGATCTGGTGGACGGTCCGGAGAATCATTTCGAGCTCAAGCAATATGGTTTCCTGGTCGGTGGTGAGAGACATCAGGAAGAAGTGGGAGTACGAAGTAGCGAGGTCCAGCTGAGAAGGGGCACAGAAGAAGTGCAAATGCGGAATTGGCTGGAACGAATGAGATCGTCGTTTGGTCTGGAGCGAGCAGACTCAATGGGCAGACTGCTGGAAAAGATGTGTAGTTGAGTCGGAGTCCTGTTCGAGATGGGGTGAGTGCTGGACAGAAGACATGATCTTTGAGCAATGGCATCGTTTTCGAGCCAGAAGAAATCAGGAAGTGGTTTCTGGTGCTCTAAAGCAATAGCGAGTCCATCCTAGCAGATTCTGTCGTTCTGGTTCGTGTCATACACATGCTCTTGAAATGGCTGCAAATGGCCGTAGACTCACCTCAAACACCGAGCCCCGAACAAATCACCTCCGCCACTATTCAGCTGCTTGCTTTACTTCTGCAATCACCCTGCCTATTTAATCACCCTACCTCATCAAACACCCTACCTGACCAATCACAACTCTCGTTCGTATTTTCTACATCTCCTTATGCTCTCGTCTCTATGCTAAGTATGCTAATGTGTGGGCTTGTTGCCCATTGCCGAGCGGTACGCCTTGCGGTCGAGTTCCCGGTCCTTGATTGCCTCATATAGAAGCCGCCGAAGCTCATTGTTCTCGTGAATGAGCTCGATCTTCACCCGCTCGTTCTCGTTGAACTTTCCCAAAAGGTAGTTGAACTCCAGACAGAGCTTGAGGTACGTCGATTTGAGCGCAGTGAACGTGCCAACGAGTCGGCTATGACTGGCCAAACTGTGTTTCAACGTCGCCACCGTGGCAGCGTTGTATGCTGGGGCCACACATCCGGCTGCAAACCCTTTGGCTGGCGGCACGCTGGTCTGGCTCGTATGCTCTTGTTCCATGGCGTCGAACGGGCTCGTGCCGGGATTTTCTGTCTCAGCCGCGTCTCCGTCGTCTCCAAGCGAGGCTCGAGCTGGCCCTGGCTCGTCTTTGACGTGTGCTGGCGCAATTGCCTCTTCGTCGCCCAGACAGTAGAGCATATACTCGATTTCGTCCTGGAGACTCACGTGCGGGCTGAGCGGCTCTTGCTTGCATTGTGCTATGCCTGGATCATTCTCCATCTGCAACATGAACGCGTCAAAGTCCGCTTTGGGAGCTTCACTGAGGTCCCCTTGGGAGTGTGGAGTCTCGCTGGGGGTTGCAGTTTGCACGGCCATTACGGGAGGCAAATCCAAATCGATTGTGGGATGTGGAGTCTTGGAGGATTTGGCCCGTCTAGAGACTTTTGATGGATTTATACGGTCTCAAGCAGGAAAATCTGCCTGGTTCCACTGCTAGATCATAAGGCATCTCGCGAGATGAGGGCCGTGGGTGTTGCGTCACGTGACACAATCATAGGCAGTGGCATTTCCTTGTGCCACAACGCCAGTACTTGCTTTAGGATGGCCCTCTGAGTTGCAATTTACACAATTCCCTCTGAAAGCCCTGCATTGATCAAGTGTTGCTAGGGGAAGTGGGATTGGTGGCGGTGAAGAGCTGGTCACGTGACCAGAGGACTCCGGACGTTACTCTGGCCCTCTGACTCTAAAACTAATACCACTCAAACTAGCGCTACTACCAAAACTGGTCTACGTGCGATGGAATCCAGTCTATCATTAACGCCATAAAGCATGCTATAAATAGGGGCACCTCTAGGGTGGTGCGTATGCATATATGAGGCTGCAGCAGCCGTGGTGACAGGTCTAGTTTTTGGGCCACAAGCTCAAGCGGCCAACCTCCGACAAGACGGAAGAGGTCTTCTCGGTGACTTCGTTGACCAAGGTGTGCGTCTTGTCGTTGACCTCGTCGAGTTCCTTCATGATGGTGGAGCCGACGTCCTTGACGAAGACTCCGGACTCGTCCCACTTCTCGGACAAAGCCACAAGCACCGACTCAAAGCCGCGCTTGCCCACGGAGGCGTTCTGGCCAAAACGCTCGACGGACCAGTCCTCGATCTTGTTGCAGATGCCCTTGAAGCTCAGGAACGCGGTAATCTCCGCCGCCTGCTCGAAGATTGTGCGGGAGCTGGCCGAGGAAGGATCCGGGCGGTACTGGACGGTCTCGTTGACCAACAAAAGATGGCTCATGGTCATGTTGGCCAGGCGCATGATCAAGGTCTTGTTGACCAAGTCAACCTCGCTGATTTCCCGCACAAACGAGCAGTCGTCGCCGCCGACAATCGCCCGGAGCCAGCGGGGAATCGCCTGTTTGCACGCTATCAATCTCTCCGTGCGGAGCATCTTTCTGTCCTCGTCTATCGTGCGGTTGAGGATGTCGACGCTGACGACGTGGGTCGCCAACTCGTTTGGGTATTTCTGCCAGTTGGCAGCGGTCACCTGCTCCCACGAGTAGTCGAAGTAGTGCTTGCTCTCGAAAACCTTCATTGTGTACGGAAAAGGCTGGAGCTAGTGGTGTTTGGTTTCAGTGTCTATGGTGAAATTTCAGGAGATGCCCAGTGTGTTTCGAGTCTTGAGTGGAGTTGCAGTCCTGGCAATACTCTGGTCTCAAGGTGTGTGAGTGTAAAGGAGTGTGGCACAAATAAATAAGAGATCTGGGGTTCGAAGTGGAAAGAATTCTATGGAGATAAGCGTATAGTTATATAGATGGCATTCCCGTTTCTTTTTCGCACTGCGATCCCTGGATCCTCCGAGCACGCGAGCATGAGACAAAAGAAACTTGGGCAGGAACACGGCAGTTTGGGGCCACCACAGTGGGGCACATCAGGCCACGTGGGACCCCGCTCCAGCCGCGGCGAATATATAAAGGGAAGAAAATCCCCCGAAGTCAATTGCCGCTTTTTTTTTTCGTCGGCCTCTGCATCGCTGGCCGGATTGTGGTGGAGTGGAAGGCAGAGCTGAGGTCTGTGGCGGTGGCGGCGTTCGCAGCCAGCTGCGTGCTCGAAGCGCCCGAGGGCGAGCGCAGTGCCGCCATTGTCCGCCCCGCCTGTCTCCCCGTGCGCACGGGGCCAAAGTCCGGGGCCACTTCGCGCCTGGCTGGTGCGCTCCACGCTCGAGACTCGCCCTGGGCTCGCGCCTTTAGTCGCACTGGGCCCGCGCCTTCACTCGCCCTGGGACAGCCCGACCGCTCGAGGCCTCCCGCATTATTCAGCTCCTGCAGACCGCCCTACTCCATCTTCTGCTCTGACCCAAATACCACACTCTCCACCTCCCACCTACTCCACACACTTCACCATGCTCAGAAACGCCACACGCAGTCTACCGCTTCGGAGGCTCGCCTCCAGAGGCTTGGCGTCTGCGTCTGCCGCCAGCCCCGCCATCGCTGCCACCTACAAAACCACAGTGCTTCCCAATGGCCTCACCGTGGCCAGTGAATCGATGCCTGGAACAAAAACCGCCACCGTCGGGATGTGGATCAACGCCGGCTCCCGTGCAGACAACCCCGTGAGCTCCGGAACCGCTCATTTCCTCGAGCACTTGGCGTTCAAGGGAACCTCCAAGCGCTCGCAGTACAGTCTAGAGCTCGAGATCGAGGACTTGGGCTCCCAGATCAACGCCTACACCTCCCGTGAAAATACCGTTTACTACACAAAGTGCTTGGCGAAAGACTTGGAGCAGAACGTCGACATTCTCAGCGACTTGCTCACAAAGTCCAAGCTAGAGACAAAGTCCATCGAGAAGGAACGGGCGGTGATTCTCCAAGAGAGCGACGAGGTCGACAAGATGTTCGACGAGGTGGTCTTTGACCACTTGCACGAAATCGTGTACAAAAAGCAGGATTTGGGCCGCACCATCTTGGGTCCTCGCGAGATCATCCGCACCATTAACAGAGACGACTTGGTCAACTACATCGGCACGAACTACAAGGGAGACCGCATGGCGTTGATTGGTGTGGGCTGTGTGAACCACGACGAGTTGGTGGCAAACGCCCAGAAATACTTTGGACACATTAAAAAGAGCAAAGTTCCTTTCAAGCAGCACGGAGACGACCTCCCCATTTTCCATGGAGCAGAGCGCCGCATCCAGGATAACGCTTTGCCTGTGACCCACGTTGCTCTTGCAGTCGAGGGCGTGTCTTGGTCTGCGCCAGACTTCTTCACATCGTCGGTTGCCAACGGCATCATCGGCTCGTGGGACCGTTCGATTGGAATCGGCTCCGACTCGCCTTCTCCCCTCACAGTCACCGCTGCCATGGGCGGAGCTAACAACACCCCCATTGCAAACTCGTACATGGCATACACCACCTCCTACGCAGACACAGGCTTGATGGGTGTGTACTTCACCGCAGACAGCAACGCCGACATGTCGCTCTTTGTCAACGCTGTGCTCAAGGAATGGGCACGCTTGAAGTCGGGAAACATCACCACCGAGGAGGTGGAGCGTTCCAAGGCTCAGCTCAAGGCATCCTTGGTCTTGGCTCTTGACGACTCGACCGCCATTGCCGAGGATATCGGCAGACAACTTGTCAACGCCGGCTACCGTTTGTCTCCCGAAGACGTCTTTGAAAGAGTGGAGGCCATCACCAGAGAAGACGTCATCAACTGGGCAAACTACAGACTCAAGGACAAACCAATCGCCATGTGTGCTTTGGGTAATTGCACAACCTTGCCCTCTCTCGCGCAACTCAACCAAGGCATGAGCTGGAGCTAAACAGACCGGTCTAATTATTAATATGTAAATACACACACGCAACTTCGTCTTCTCTCTTCCGTTGTTTCTACGTGTCTCCTCCATTCACCACATCCACTTCGGCATCTCCCTCTTCATCATCGGACTGCTCGTCATCTGCAAACACCGATTCGGCGGGTATCCTTTTCATGATCTCCGGCAGCTTGAAGAGCTTGCCAATGTTAGTCATCCAGCGACTGCGTTTTTCCAAAAGTGAGCGCAAGCCAGTGTTGGCAGCCTGTTGTTGAGCGTTGGTGGTTGTTTCCTGTGCAACCTTCTTTTTCTTGCTTTTTGCCTTGAGTCGTTTAGTGTACGCCTGGTCAACCTGCTTATCTAGATCCTCTGAAATCGTGCAGAATTCCTGGTAAGCAAGCTGCTCCTCTAGTAATGGCGCCAACGCCTTTTTGCGGCGTCGGTTCCTCACAACCGCGCCTCGTAACTCCTCCTGGAGTTGTCTTATTTCCGAACACACCTCGTCATCTTCTCTGCTCATGATCCAGTCATCGGAATCTATAATCGTACCCTTCTTCGGTTTTGAGTCATCTTCGTTGGGAAGATTCATGAAAATGCCAATGTACTTCAATTCGCGCTTCAAGCGCTCCTCCATTGAATGGAAATCATTAGCATCAGCCGCAGACTTGAGCGACAGCGACGCTAGCTGACTCGTGGCTTCGTCGCCGAAGACGATGTCGCCAAATTGCGAATCGTCGTGTTTGATGAGGCCCGAATTGTCGTCGCTGTCGTCCATGTCGTTGTCGTCTCCTTTGACTTCGTGAATGCTCAAAATTGCAGAGAGCAACCTGCTGGATAATGGACCACATGAGATATCTTCAGTGAGCATTTTATCGTCCACCAACCCTTCGGCATCTCCCTTGGGTTTGTATGATTCTAGCGGTGGACGTTGGTACGTTGGAGAGCTCAATTTAGAGCCTAGCGCTGTGTCTTCCTCGGCCCACACATCAGTGTACATGGGGCCCAATTTCGGTATAAGATAGGGAGTGACCAAGGGGTCGTAGCTTTTCTCGAGACCGGGAGGAATCACAAACTTCTCGTTCACAAACGCAATGTCTTCGCTGACGAAGGGTCTGAAGAAGGACTCGATGTACGACTGGTACGTGGTGAATTGCACCTGGTTGGAAGGGGCTTTTGTCTTGGAGAAGTCGAGATCAGGAATCAGGCCAGGAAGCATATCTTTTAAGTCACGCTCAGGGTATGACGCGACACCATATTTCTTTTTTAGGTACTCTCTGCCTTGGGTTTCCAAGCCGTTGTTTTCTTCGGAGAAGAGCCCTAGCTCTGTGATGGCGGCGGCCGAGAGTGTCTGTGAGCTCACGAACTCCGACTTAGGGTTTTTGAGACGAGTGTCATTCTCGTGTGTAAAGGAGCCGCTTTGCACAGGGGGCACAGGGTCGTCCTTGGTGTTCAAACGTTCTGGCTCCGCTTCTTTCTCTTCCTCCACCACTGGGTTAGTCAGGCTGTCATCTTCGAGCTCCATGGCGTCAGTATCGGCGTCGTCTTGTGGCTCCAGTGCAGCGAGTTTTTTTCTCTTTGCTAACGGGATGGATTCGTCCTCCAAATCGTTGTCATTTCTCTCTCTTTTGACTGCAATTTCCGGCTCTTCAACATCTTCGTTTGCCTCTTCCTCGTTAGCACTCTCAGGATGCGAGCGGTTGGCATTAAGCTTAGCCACAACTGCCTGGAGCAATGCCTGGTCGCTTAGCTCGCTCTGGTCTAGGCACTTGGAGAGTTTTGCCAAGAGTTTATTGAGGTTTTGCAATGTGTTTAGGCTGGGGATTTCGCGCACAGCGTCTCCCTCCAAAAGCCCAACTGACGAGTCGTACTTGAGCCTCAACTCGTCTATTATATCGTCCAACACCGTAGTGGCTGCATGCCCGCCCATTGTGGTCTTTGTGTGGAGTGTGTGCACCTTAGGCGGAGGTGACAGGGTTTGGGGCCTTGAAATGGTCAAAAATGGTGCACCTTTTTGGAAAAAGAGCGTGAGCCTGCGTTCAGACGGATCGAAGTATCTCTAAGGACTTCTGTTGGTGAGTGAGGCGATTCGATGGCGGCGGTGGAGTGTAGATCAGTGGCGTTCTTGATGCTGCTTCACTTCACGTACATTGTGTGTATGTGGTGCACGGGTGTTTTGCAAGGAATCCGAAAGCTGCAAAATATTTCTAGCGACCTGAGTTAATTTGGAAATTCATATTATAAATTGATTGCAGGAGCTTGGGATCTTCCTGATTTTCAGTCTTGCCGTCTCTATCCTATCGTTTGTCGTTGTTACTATGTACATTATGGCGACAACTGCTTCACGTACGCCTCTGCCTTTCTTTGCTTGACCTCGTCAACGTATGCACGCACAAACTCGTGGCGCTTGATCGGAGCATCTTGTGGTCTCTTCCACTCCTCGGGAAACTGTGCTTTTGCCTTCAACGGCTTGCTGTGGCGGGTGTCCACAGGCACGTCCTCAAAGGTGTCTTTGGTGAGGTCCTTGGCCTCCGACAACAACCGGTTGAAGGTCTCGACCAACCAACGGGCGTTCTGCGTGGACTCAGGGAACCTGTCCGTGGCAAACGAAAAGGTGTTGGAGTTGTGGTTGAACTTGTTGCGGGCCAAAAGCTTGAACTTGTGGGCCTGCTTGTCGCTGAGAGCCAAGTCTTCAAGCACGGCTGTGAGACGGACCTTTCTGTTTGCAGCAGTGCTCTCGTCGGCAAAATCCGTGTTGAACGTGAGCTGGATCGGGTTCTCGCGTGCAGACACGGGAGTGTAGGGCTGGCGGAACTTGGCCAAGAGCGGCATCTCGAACGCGCTGGTTCTATGGAGCTGCTCGACCTTTCTCATCTTGTGTCTGGTCTCTCCCTTGTCGTAAACCCGCACGTTACTGAGCTTTGGCGGCAAGCCCCGGAGGTGGGAAGGAACGTTGTTCATGAGACGCTCCTTGAAGTTGTCGATCTCGTAGCCGTACGTCAACGTAGGCGCACTGATTTTCAAGCTCTTGAACGTGGCCAAAATCGCGGTCCTCTCGGCGTCGTTGGGGACGTACTTATCGCCAAGGTTGTTCCTTCTCATTTCGTGTAACTCGAAGACTCGGTCTGCTGGCAAGCCCTCCCATTTGTGGGGGTTGAGGTAGAGCGGCTGGTTGGAGTTGTGGCGGAGCGCTAGCACACGCTGGGCGTTGCCCCTACGCAAAAGCTGGGGAAGCATTGCAGTGGAGTGTGGTGGATGGTTAGGCTGATGGAAAAATTTACGGTGCGTGTGTGGACGGTCACGTGACGCGGTGGGTATGGGCTAGAGGGTTGTTGTAATTTGGGACTGCGGTCTAAGCAGGCGGTATTTTTTTGGTTCAATGATCGATTTGATATGGGGGAACATCTTTTCGGTCTTGAAACTTCTTCACGGCCGTTGTGTGGATTATTGGCTAGTGCTTCTTGTTCCCATTTCTTAACTATGGGTGCGAGTGAGTTGCAAAAAGAGAAACATTGGCGGGATCAATTAAGAGTAACAAATAGATTCATGAACTAGCTACTATTTTAAATGGAAACTCCAGAAATCTGCAGAGTCAACCAATCACCATAATACAAGCTCCACCACACACACGGCCCTGGGGTACTTCTCGCTACTCCCTCTTCACCTTCTTACTCTCAGGCTCTTCTGTGTGCACCGGCTCCAGCAGCCTCTTGTCAGCCTCCTTCTTCGGTTTTTGCGGCAGAAGAAACATCGCTATCGACAGCTGCTTTTTTTTCTCCTCTCTGATCACCTCGGGACCCTTGTTGCTTGGGTTGCCCACTGTCTTCTTCACCGCATACCACAGCAAGTCCTCATACACCGGGTTGGTTTCTGTGTCCAAGCACTTTTCCAAGAGCACATCGCTCCAGTTGACCGTGGGATCAAGCCACAATGCCCATGCCTCAGAGCCGGGCTGCAAAAAGATCGGTTTCCTCGAATGTAGCCAGCTCAAGTCGTTCTTTCCCTTGCCTGTGGACGGCCCGGTGACTATTGCAAACGACGAGAAGTACTTGTGGCCTTTGCCAATCTCCGTGTCGTTGTAGTTGGTGTTGTGTGCATAGAGCCCCGCCAAGTACAACACCGGATGCACTTTCAGGTGCACAAAGTACGGAACCTTGTCCTGCTTGGTGGTCAGCCACTCAAAGTAGCCCTGGATGGGAACCACACACCGGGAGTGCGCCCGGGGCCCCAGCCATACCGACTTGGGCTGCGCCAACGTCTCTTTCCGGCAATTGAAGTACTTGGCCTGGTGCAGCTGCACCTCCTTGGAGTACGCTGCCCCCATGGCAGTGCCCTTCTTCACTGCTTGTGGATCCTGCGGCTTGGCCCACACCGGAAGCATTCCGAACTTCAGCGACTCAATCACGTACTGCTGCTTGAACTCGCTATTCGGCTTTGTAGCCTCCTGGTAGATCATCACTCCTGTTCCCGTCGGTGGAATGTTGTACGACTCGTCGTAGGCGGTGGAGCCCACGAGAATCTGCACCGCCTGGTCTTCGCCATCGACAGGAACATTCGTCAGGTACGAGTTTTCTCCCGTCAGCTCAAGCGTGTGGTCCAGCCCCGACAGAGGCTCGTCAGACGGTAGCGACGGGTTGAGGGCCGTGTCGTTGAAGTACCGAGGCAAGTTTTCGATGGGCTGCGGTTAGGTTTTGTCAATTGGCATCTGTGCAAAACACACGTACGATTCCCAAGGCGTAGCGGCCACACATTGTGGGTGCAATTGGTACTATAGTGGTATACAAGTAGTTAGTAGCACTTCATGATGATAACCTGCACGCAGCCACTGGTGTAGTCCGATAAGAAGAACCAGCCTACTCTATAATGCATTGATATTTGACTGGTGCGGCGGGTCAAGCTTACTTTCTGAGCTTCGCAGAGTGTCGCAATTGCCAACCTGGTTGCAGAAAAGACCCAGACTAGACCTTCGGCAGCGTGCTGCAAAGCTACCTTGTGGGAACTTCCTCAATCATCTTTGGTGTGGAATAAATTGGTGAAGAAGCCACGGAAGTGGAACGTCGAGCCAACCTTTTCAATCAATTTGACATCCTCGTCGTCAAGTGCAAAGTCATACGCAGCCAATGCCTCTCTCTGACGCTCCGGCTTCGACGACGTGGTGATCGGCAAGAGTCCCTTTTGCAAAGTGTACCGCAACAAGATCTGCGCGTCCGTCTTGTCGTATCTCTTGGCCAAGTCGTGCACCACTGGCTTCAACGGATGATCCTCGACTTCCTTGCCTCCTTTCTGGATCCGGAAGAGCGGCGACAATGGCCCGTACGCTTCCACCAAGATGTTGTGCTCTTTGCAAAACTCAAGAATTCCAGGGCTCTGCTCTTGCAAATATGGGTGGAACTCAATTTGGTTCACCTGCGGGAAGTTGTTCTTGTCGCCATTGGCCACGTCAAAGCACCTCTGCAAGTGCTCAGCGGCAAAGTTCGACACGCCAATGTACCGCACCTTGCCCTGCTTCTTTGCCTCAATCAAGTCCGCCCAGACGTTTTCGAGAGTTTGTCCATGCGAGTACTTTTCGTTGAAGAACGGAAAGTGGATCAAGAACAAGTCCACGTACTCCACTCCCAACTCAGTCAAGGCTGCGTCCACCGCCTCGCGACCAGACTTGTGGAGTGCTGGCTTCACCTCAACGCCAGGGTTGTACTTGGTGGCCACGAACAACTCTTCCCGTGCAACGCCACAGTCCTTGATGGCCTGTGCAATCTCCGGGTGCGTGGTGTAGATCTCGGCGGTGTCGAGATGCTTGAAGCCATTTCGAACACTCGACACCAAGTATTCGACCATCTCGTCCACCAACGTGTCTTGGGCCGCAGGATCTCTTCCCTTTTTGATCTTCTGCCATTTGGTGCCTGACCCAGTACCCATAAGCACCGGGCTTCCGGACTTGGTGGTGAGCTTGGCGCCGAAGGTTTCCACTGGTATTGCGTGGGTCATAGCGAGAGTACGGAATTGGCGAAGTTGGCGAGTTGGAAACACGGAGATTCTCGTTTTGAAAACGCCCCACACTTTGAAAATTCGTCTTAAACGGCTGAAGGTGGAATCGGCGCGAATGACTCTTTATATAGCCGTTATCATAGCGCGCGGTGAAGCCACACGTACGGGCTGCAAACGGTTGCAAATGCTGCGGGTCGCAGAAGATGGTGGCACGGTGGGAAGTTCTGCAACAAGGCGGCTCAGCGGAATTTTTGTTTTTTTTTGCATTTCCCAGAAATAAGGCAGCTCCTTAAAATTCACTGCCGCTCGTTAATTTGATGGAACAGAGCTCCGGCTGGTCATCGGTCTACCCTTTTGGGCCACCACCTTCTCCGACTCGAGGCAGTAGCCCAAAGACCTCATTTCCAGCGGAAAGTTCGTGACATTGTGGAACTGGAGCAAGGACCGCAACGAGACCTCTTGATCAAAGGATTCGTTGAACTCGCTCTCCAAGTCTCTGCCACTGAGCCAATCGTCCTTCAACGAGAGCTTCAAATGGAGATACACCAAGGACACCACGTCCATGTTGACTGTGCGCCATTTCCGACCTTGGTATGGAATTATCTTCTTGAATATGCGAAGAATGGGCTGGCGAAGACTGTCGTTGTCGTAGTTTAAAAGGATGAGCTTCAATAAGTCCGTGGGTTTGGTCTCGTTGAGCAGAAACACCCTCTGCAGAAGATTCTTGCTCAACACCTTGTTGGTTGCATTGAGCAAATTGACCAAGATGAAGCAAAAGTCATGGTTGAAATCTTTGATCTGAACAATCTGCTGTTCATTGGCATCCAAGCTCAGGGGCAAGCTGTCAATCTGCACCTTATTGACCAACGTCTGAGCCTGCGGTTTGAAGGTTTCACCCTTGCAGAAACGGAAGAAGTCATACTGCGGAAGGTCGATCGCAGGGTTCATGAGCCTGTTTTGTGAGCAGAGAACCTCATAGACTTGTCTTCCCTTGTTTTCGAACTCCGAGTTCTGAACGGTTGCATCGTTAAAACTGTTTGCCAAGAACTCGACAAACACACTGATGTATTGCGCATCAAATAGCAAGGAGCTGAGGTAGTGATGACGCAAGATGTGGCTCCGTTTAAACCATCTGAGGAGAAGATTGGTGATGGCAGATACCGCTTTCAAAGTTGTTTCTTTGGCCCGCAATGTTTCCAACTTGTGGTATATGACACCAAGGATATCGGCATAGGCCTTATCATCTGCACCGAATCTGTTTGCAAAAGAAGAGCTGGGGTCAAGCTCGGCCTCCATGTCTCTTAAGGTTTCGTTGATTTTGCTTGTTTTGATCACCCCCACTAGAACCTCTACAAAGCCACGTAAATTTGTGAGGGAGTGTTTGTAGAATGCTTCGACACGGTCCAATGAGTAGAGCTCTCTGTCACACTGACCTGTGGATTCTTTGAAGGCCATCCTTGGCGAGGGCGAAACGTCGGCGTTGAAGCCTCTCTCCTTCGCTAAAAAGCGTTCCCGTTCTTCTGTGAGCTGCTTTGACAGAACGGATTCTTGCACGCCATTGCAAAAGATCAGAGCTGCCTCTTTGATGGCCTCCGGTACCTCGTGATCGTTCTCGAGGGGGTACACAAAGGGCATCCCTTGGTTCAAGTGGTACAGCTTCCGGACCTTCTCGCCGCCTGACATGAACTCGGAAGGCGTTGATGGGGGCGAGGGCACTGGCGTAGCAATGTGCACTGTGGGACACGGAAGAGTGCCAAAGACCGAGTGCCGCCTGTTGGTGCGAGGGATTTCTATGAGGTTCGAGGTGGAGTTCGAGTTGGAGTTTATGGCCATGAATGTCTGGCGCTCGCTTTCAAGCCGCTTGAGTTTGAGGGACGACAGCGAGACGCTGTTGAGTTCAGCAGGCGAGTCGACTGCCGGAGTCAAGCTGCCATATGACCGCTCACTTAACGGGTACTTGTCCTGAATATCCTCACGGAAGGAGAAATAGTCGAGGCGTGAACAGGTGAGGCTGAGGTTTTCGTTCTCTGGATTCTTTTCGGGAACACCGTATTCGCGAGCACGGTAAGCGGCGACAGACCGTAGGTGGGGAGAGTCGCCAAACTCCACGAGGAGGAGTTTCCAGAACAACATCAAGCAATTTCGGAGGCGGAGGCTCGGGTGGCGATGCAAGCGCCAGGCTTCAGAGAGCGCCACGATGCGAGGAAGCAAGTCTGCGTGCAGCAAAGCGTCGTAGAGAGACGGAGGGGTCACTTTGGAGTCTAGTGCGACGCAGAGAAGGAAGTATACCACCGTCAAGAGCTTGAGGTAGTTTTCAGCAAAGACCTGAGTTCTGGCAGCATCGGCGTCGGATACGCACGTGTCTAGAGCCTTGCGTAGGAGCAAGAAGACGTGCAGTAGAGAGCTGTGGTTGATGATGGCAGCAGCGGCGGTGCCAATGGCTTGAAGGTGGGCATTTTTGTCTGTTTTTGGATCCGACGTGTAGACCACAAAGCCCGTGATGCGATCTAGAGCGGCAGAGGGCCCGTGCAAGTTTATGGCGGAGAAATCAGCGAGGAGGTCTGTGTCAAAGGCGGTAGGAAGCTGGGCCAAGCGTAGCAGAGCCAAGTCGGACGAGACAAACCATTGGGCAAGCTCGTCGCCAAGAGAAGCGTAGTCTGCGTGTGTGTATATGAGAGTGGGCTTTGTGAACAAAAACAGGTAAGTGTTGCTATGGGAGTTGTCTGGCTGCTGGGACCACTTGGCAGAGCCTAGGATCTGGGAGGCCCGCTCATTGAGTTTACTTTGGAAGACCTCGTCCAATTTGCCGTCGGCGATGTCCGAGTCCGGGTTGTCTAGAAGTGTATCTTCAAGCTTGTCAGCCAGGATATTGACGTCCATGGAGTCTTTGGGTATATTTTTGTGGAAGTGGTTGTGTTTGGCCGAGACTGTGTAGTGGGGCTTTGAGGCCCTGAGACTGAGTGTGTAGGCAGTGAGACTAGTGTCTACTATGGGCCAGTGCGGCTGCAACGGGTCGAGGGAGAGAGGGAGAGAGGGAGAGGAGGAGGGAGGGAGGGGGAGAGGATCGAAAAAGAAATGGTGTGTTTTGAACAGGGCGTGCTTGGCTAAGCCTCCGGCTGGAATATAAATACGGGCGGTTCCCCGTCAGATCGGAGGGACTTTTCAAGGGAGGGCAGCGTGCGAGTAAGCCCAGGCAACGGTGCCAGCGGCAGCACCAGACACTTGCGCTGCGACTAGGCCTGGCAAGACAGCAGAGAGTAGACATAGAAGAGGCAGACCGCAAATGCGCCCCCGCTCAGCAAAAGCCGCTTCTCCAGATCCAACCGGCTCTCAAATCTGCACAATGTGGGTTATTACTCTCCCTTCGATTCCTTTCCATTTTCGAATCGCTTCTGGGCCAGCTGCTGGGGCTTCCTGCCAGTTGCTTTGTGCCGCATGCGCCACAACCGCACCAACAATCGTAGCGCCGCAGTGTCTCACAATTGCGCCGGAAATCCGCCACAAACCCCGATTTCTAACCACCAACCACCAACCACCAACCGCCAACTGCACCGTCCGCCCCGAGCCCCGACGCTCCTTCACATTGAGACAGACCAAGCTAGCGACGGTTGGATGGCTCCCAGCCCACGCTGTCTTACTTGCGGCCTTACGTCACTGCCGCGCACCTCCGCCTAGACACACACCCACACACAACCTGCTCCAGCCGCCGTGGACCCATGGCCCTTGATGTTGCTATTAGGCCTGGTGGGGTAACCCCCGCCGGGCATGCGCCGTGTTTGGGGTCGGTTGCCCCCGTGGAGCCACCGAGGGCGTTCTGCGTCGGCTATATAAAGAGGAGCGGTTCCCCCGTCGTCGCTGCCGCCTCCTCCAACCCCAGACGCCCCCGCTGGCCTGCCGCAACGCCATGTGTGGCCTGGCGCTCGGCTAACAGAAACACACGCTGGGCCCGTCTGCGTGCGTGCGTGCATGGCATGCGTGCAACCGTGCGCCGCACCTGCTGCGTCCACAATGTCTCAGGCCGTCTCAAGGTTGCTAGCGCGCTCCTGCAGAGAAACGGCCCCTCGTGCTTAGCCACCTACGTAGGAGTGCCCTGCTCCGTCGGACTTGGCCACTATATATACCCGGGTATCCCCTGATCTGCGCCACGGAGAAACCTGCTACTGCCGATTTTCACACCGCCGAGAATCACGCTTCCGCTGTCGTCCCACACACAGCCAAACCCTACATCTCCAGTCCCTAAAACCAGGACCCTATCTACCTGTACCCCAGATTCCCAATACAGCATGGCGGAGAAAACAGACGCCAAGCCTGAAACCAAGACGGAGTCCCCTGCGTTCCAGTCGTACCTCAACAACGACGGCATCGACGACTTGACGCCTGCCACCAGAAAACACAGGGTGTCGTCGTTATCGTTGTCGGACTTGAATCAGTGGCAGAACGGCTTGACCAAGTTGTCCTCGTCCACCTCCTTGAGCAAGCAAGGCTCCCACGCCAACTTGAAGAAGGTCGACTCCTTGGCCAAGTTGTCGCGCAACTCCTCGATCATCAAGCGTAAGAAGAAGTCGGTCATTGACCACCCGCGTGTGGCCTCCTATGCATTCTGCTTTGATATCGACGGTGTCATTTTGCGTGGACCAAACACAATCCCCGAGGCCGTCAAGGCCATCAAGTTGTTGGAGGGCGAGAACAAGTACAACATCAAGGTGCCCTCGATCTTTGTCACCAACGGCGGTGGCAAGCCCGAGAAAACCCGTGCCGAGGACTTGTCCAAGCGCTTGGAGACGAATATCCGGGTGGACCAGATCATCCAGGGCCACACCCCCATGAGAGACCTTGTGCCAGTCTACAACAACGTGCTTGTTGTCGGTGGTGTAGGCAACGTCTGCAGAAACGTTGCCGAGTCTTACGGCTTCAAGAACGTCTTTACGCCCTTGGACATTTTGAAGTGGAATCCTGCGGTTTCGCCATACCACGACTTGACCGAGGAGGAGCTCATTTGCTGCAAGCAAGACGTGGACTTTTCCAAGACCCCCATCGACGCCATTTTGGTGTTTGCCGACTCCAGAAACTGGGCCGCCGACCAGCAGATCATCTTGGAGTTGCTTTTGTCCAAGAAGGGTGTCATGGGCACCGAGTCGAAGACCTACGACGAGGGCCCCGAGATCTACTTTGCTCACTCCGACTTCATCTGGGCCACGAATTACAAGTTGTCCAGATACGGCATGGGTGCCTTGCAGGTGTCGATTGCGGCCTTGTACAGAGAGCACACAGGCCACGAATTGAAGGTGCACAGATTTGGTAAGCCGCAGGCCGGCACCTTCAAGTTCGCCAATAAAGTCTTGAGCAAATGGAGGAAGGGCATGTTGGACGAGCACTTGAAGAAGCTTAATGTCCATGACCCCGACGCCAACGACGCCGACATTTTGATCAACGACGACGGAGAGGAGTTCATCAACCCAGCCAAGTTGGACGCCGGCGATTACGACGACGGCGAGGAGTTGGGCGAGGACGGCAAGGTCATTGACAAGATGGGCGAATTGAGCATTCAAGACAAAATCACCTTGCAGATGCCACCCTCCTCCACGGTGTACTTTGTGGGTGACACCCCAGAGTCCGACATCCGTTTTGCCAACTCGCACGACGACTCGTGGTTCTCGATTCTTGTGGAAACCGGTGTGTACCAAGAAGGCACTGTTCCAAAATACAAGCCCAAGCACCAGTGCGCCAACGTGTTGGAGGCTGTTGAGTTTGCCATTGAGAGAGAGCACGCCAAGGAGTTGGCTGAGTGGAACGAGACCGCCGAGGAGGAGAGCGCCAGCCGTGTTTCGTCCAAGATTAACTTCAACGACTTTGTGATGACGCCGAGCGAAAAGAAAGAGCAAGAGGAGAAGGAGAAGATGAAAAACACCAAGAACGTGCACGAGCACGAGTCGGTGGAGGTGCCAGATGCGCTCAGTGCCCAGCTTGGCAAGTTCCAGTAAACATAGACACCAAACCAAATAAAAATACAAAATGGAGGGAATCGTAGAAAAGGACCGGAAAAAAATAAGATTTGATAGAAAAAACACGGGTTGGCGTGGAGGAAACCGTTGATAGTGTACCCCAGATATACGCGCGCATATGTAAACAGGCAAGTACCACATCATGAGCAGCCAAGAGGTCCAGAATTTAGAGGAAGTTTCACTCAGCCAGGCGGAGGCGCAGTTTCAGTCTGCAGTACGGGACTCGGGAGTCAGTTTGAGGGGACCCTCGGGAGTCGGAGCAGCCATCGAGGAGCTCAAGGCGCTCTCGTCGAAACTCAAGTTCCAGTACTTGGAGCAAGAAGCACGAGACAAGTTTTTCCGGCTTTTGCTTGTGGAGTCTGAACTTAGGGTTGACAAAAGAGACGTAGAAGCGCTCACGGAAGAAAACCTTCGTAGCAAGGCCCAGCTCAAGCAGCTCAAGCGGAAGGTAGCAGAAGTGCTCGAGGAGCTGGACAAAACTGCAGAGGAGGTGCTTGAAGTTCACCGCAAGATCGAGCGACAGAAGGCGGAGCACGATGCGTCGACTGCTGAAGTGGCGGCTATGCAAAGAGAGTTGGACCAGCTTCTCCAGACCCCAGAAAACAAGCAGGTGCTGGAGCTCTATGGGCTCAACCAAACCATAGGCACCGGCGACGTTCCGCTCGAGCAGGCTCTCGAGATAGCCGAAGAGGCGCTTGTTCTGGAGATGGCCAATGCTGCGGAATTGCAAGCTCGGCAGGCGTCTCTTCGGCGTGACCACCAGAAGCAAACAGAGCTTGAGCAGCAGCTCGAGAATAAGCTCGGCGCTTTGCGTCTGCTTTTGCAGGATCAAACGGCCGTTTTGGATAAGAACACCAAAGATCCACAGCAAGCGCACGCACAACAATTGAGAGACTTGGCTGCCTTTCTACGCAACGTCCTACCGGTTGAAGTTGTCTTCAAGCAGAAGGGCCCAGTGCACACCTTGGTTGTCGGGTCTGAGGTGGTGGCGATGGATTCGAACTTGAACATCTTGAGCTACACTGGAAATTCACTCCATCCACTCTCTGTGAGGTACGTCAATGCAGCACAAGGCGACGAAAAGCTTTGGTGTTTGCTGCGAGCACTCTACAAGATCGTCAAGTAAGACCTACGCAAAGGGGAACCGCGGTTGGCTTTAGAGCAGTGATCGTCCTTCTTTCGTCAAGCCTTGAAAAATCTCCCGAGACTGTCATCATCGCTCGTGCAGTGGTCCGCTCCGCCCTGCGATGTGATCATTGTTTCTTAGCAAATCAGTGTCGAGTCACGGCGAAACTCAATCTACATACGGTTCTCCATTAACCAAAAGAACTGCTGTCAACCCGGCTCTCTCATTTGCCTTCGTCTGCTGATTCATGGTTCTGCTCGGTGGACATGTTAAGTGACCAGCCTTGATCATCCCCAGAATCCCTATACAATGCGCTCTTCTATAAAGTGGGGTTCTACGATGACTCAGCGATGACGGCTCCGGCGCCTACCATCTCCAACCCTACTTCATTCGATGTCTCAAACGCTCGCCTCGTGATGGCTGACATGCCAGTCGAAGAGCACGTGACATGATGGCTTCGTTTCTACCGGAGTTGATTATCTGAGGTATCGCTTTGGGCAAGGTAGTCTCACCCATGGAGAGCATAGCAGTACCGGGAAGCATTGAAGCCCACAAGTCGCATATTCAGCGCTTGTGGGACACTCGAGAAATGCGTGGATGATGCTAGAGCAGGTAGCAAGCACTGTGCCGCTCAAAACTTGGTTTTGAAGCAACTACCACGCCATCGCATACGCGTAAATACAACTGAGGCGTTGGCTGAGGATGTAATGACGTCTTGCCGCTCGGGCCGGCTCCTTGCCTGGGCCAAACGGGAATCAAATCCAAACCCATGCACACTCTTCACGCGCTTCGTTTGAGAATATTATGCTTACATCTTGCAATTGACTTTAGCATGACACACTACATGCATGCGGTATAAAGCTATCCATTAATCGCAATTACTGCTAGCCACAAATGCGCTATTGGAGATCAGACCATTACCGTAACTTGTTGGCGGTAGCGCCTTCCTACATCGTGCCTAAGCTGCTGACGCCCGACGTGCCTAATGTGTATTTGATCGTTGCCACCTTACCACTGGAAGACAGCTTTGTGGATGCTTGCTATGACCAGGGTCTAGGTACTCGGGACAGAGCTCGCGCTCGCCCCAGGCAGGCAAGGTCTGGAAGCCAATCCAAGATTCTCCCTGTTGACGACCCCACTCGAACTAACGCAGACAAGGTGCTTTCGCCGCCGCAAGATTTAACCGGTGGCACATCTCGTCGGTGGAGTCTTGTGACGCTTGATGCTTGTGCCCGGTCTATTTCTTGGGTCAATCCCTTGTATGACTGGCGTGCATTCAAAAATGACCTATGGTCCCCCATTGACTTACACAATTTTGGCGCGAGATACTTGCTCTTTCAGCTCGAGGCCATGGCTGGAACGCTTACTGAAGAGGAGCAGAAGTATTTCGAAGACCGAATGAGGCACGAATTTGGCCCACGTTATGAAGTGGCAATGTTGTTATTGAAAATGATGTGCAAAGGTGTGCGTATCAAGGAGTGCAGTAATGGCTTGCTGAAATCGCAGCTCTCTGTGTTTCTCCGGAATCATCATTTTTCTCATTCAGAAGAACTCACGTTTGTCAGTTGTTTTGGTGAAAGGGATGGAGATCTAGATGAGGCAATGAATCGTATCGTTGCCTTGCGAGAAGCTTCTGAACGTCTGTACCTGACCATGTTTCCACAAAATGAGCAACTTTACAAACAAAGAGAAAAGTTAAGAGAATACTGATAATTTGCGTCACACATCGGTGCCAACAATGGAAAACAGACTCGTGCCGATCATGGCTACGGTCAACATCAGCATGCCAAAAACCGCTGAGAGCCGCGCTTGGGGTGTCTGTTCTGCCATTGCCTAATGGCTGTGGTCAATGGGCCGGTAAGTGGAGCGCGAGCAGAACATTTCCATGTTTGAAGCATGAACTACTGCCCGCCTGGGATATATAATCATCTCCGCCCCGATGATTGATACTCGGTACCAATGGACCTGCTATTTGCGCAGTATCACGCTACGCGCCGCTACTCTGAGCTAGAAAAGATGGCACCGACTCACATCATTCCAAAGTCCAATGGGTCTAAAGCCCCGAACGTGTGCTTCTTATTGGGCTACGTACCTACCAAGAAAGAATTTTCGCAGCGTTGTTTAGAGCGAGGCATACCTGATCCATATGATGCCAAGGCGGGCCATGTTCCCGAGAGGGGCCGACTTGAAAAGTGGCTATTGGAAAAGCTAAAGGAAAGAGCGAAAAAAGGGTTACCAAGCGAAGATGATGAGAGAGGCAGGAAGGCCGAAACTAAATCTGTGCCGCGGAAGCCGACGTACAAACGGCTTCCTCCATACCGAAAATCAACAGGAAGTGATGTTTGTCAATGGAGCCTCCTGACGGTGAAACCGCATGTGAATGAAATTATGCTTTATCCTTGCGATTCGAGTTCCTCTTGGATTCCGAAACACATGTGGGAGTATGTGCTTCGGATGAATTTGCTATTTCAAATCGAGACCTCGGAAGGAACAGTGACCGAGGAAGAAATTGCAAGCTTTGTCGCCAATTTAAGGAAAAAGTTTGGAGATGACTCCGATAAGGTCATGGCTCTCTTGGAGCTCACTGGTGATCTTGTGAAAGTGAAGCAGTTTGATCACGGCACGCGTTGCGAAGACCTCAAATCTTGCTTGAAAAGAATCAAATCGAGTGAGCGGAAAGCCTTTCTTTGCATCTACTATTTTTGCGATACAGAAGAAGAAGCCAAGGAGACGGCAGCTCGCCTCAAGGTTTTCATGAGTTTGTATCCAATGTCCGGCAAGTACGATATTATTTGAGCTGTACTTGCGGCAAGACAGGACTCGTTGAACCCTTGGAGGAAAGTCTTATGCTGGTGGTTAGAATCGAAGACAATAAACGTGTGGGCTCGAAAATCAAGATGAAGGAAAGAAATGGTGTGGAATTAGAATGCTTGACAAGATTCCCGAGCCGGCTTGAAGAGATGAGGGCTACGTAGTGTGAATGAATTACCGATAATTTTGCAACTAAGAAAACGAGCAGTGCAGTAGCAAGAGCTACTACCTTTTGGGCCACCATGCGTTGAATGCTAAACAGCCACACCCAAGCAATAGGCGCTATTGCGAAGCTTATTTCGATTTGACCAATGCTGCCAAAGCTCATTCGAAGACAAGCTCAATCAAGGGCACGTCACCCATTAGGGCACCCACTCACGATGTCACTCAACAGCGAGGAATCAAGTGGATGTCGTCGTTAGCTCCCCGTAACAGGCTGGCCGCATTAAAAGAATTGGTGGCACTTGTCCAGCATGATGCGTTCGTCCCTCATGACACATCGAATGCTTCCGTTTGCCCCACAAACCATGGCAGCAGTCTCAGTGCAGCCAGAAGAGTTTCGAGTGGCATAATGTTGATCGTAGCCATGGCCGGCACGAGTCTGTCTTCCATTGTTGGCACCGACATCAGTATTCTCTCAACTTTCCCTTGCTGGGTGAAATTGCTCATCTCTAAGAAACATGGTCAGTCACCGACGCTCAAAAGCTTCCCGCAAGGCAACGATACGATTCATTGCCTCATCGAGATCTCCTTCCTCTTCCCCATAGCAATTGATAATGATGAGTTGGCTCGTGGAAAATGGATACAGTTCCTGGAGAAAGGCAGAGAGCTGCGATTTCAGCAAGCCATTACTGCACTTCTTGATACGCACAAATTTGCACAACACTTCCAAAACAACCATTGCGAATTTATAACGTGGGCCAAATTCGTGCCTCATTCGGTCTTCAAAATACGTCTGCTCCTCCTTAGTGAGCGTTCCCGCCATGGCCTCGAGCTGAAAGGGCAAGTATCTCGAGCCAAAATTGTATAAATCAATGGGAGACCATAGGTCATTTTTGACTGCACGCCAGCCATACCAACCCTGGCACCGAAATATAGACCGGGCACAAGCATCGAGCGTCACAAGACTCCACCGACGAGGCGTGCCACCGGTTGACTTTTGCGGCGGCGAATGCACCTCGTCTGCCTTCTTTCGAGTACGATTGTTATCAAGGGAGCTCTTGGAATTCATTCCAAGACTGGTCTGCTGGGGGCCAGCGTCATCACTGTACGGATAACCTAGACCCCGGTCATAGCAAGTGTTCACGAACCAATTTTCATGCGGTACGGTGGCAGCTATCAAATACACATAAGGCACGTCAGGCGTCAGCAGCTTAGGCAAGATGTAGGAAGGCGCTACCGCCAACATATTATCGTAGTGGTCTCTTCTCCAATAAGGCATTCGTGGCTAGCATCAATCCCAATATCAGGATAGCTTTATACCGCATGCACGTAGTATGTGATGCCAGAACAAGTTTGGAGCGGCTGCAAGTTGACGCCTGTAAGACTTCCCCCGCGGGAAGCCTCCGATCATTGACACCAGGAAATGCCGCTCTCGCCACTCACCTGTAATTTTATGGCCGAGCCCCAGTTATAATACTGCGCGTTTGGACTAATAGTGCCCGATACCAGGCGCAAACGCCGCTGGCAAGGAAGAGGCACATTTGACGGAGAATCCATTCAAACGCAACAAAAGCTAGTAACACCAAAAATGGGCGCTCATTGATGCGGGAAGTGAGCAAGCCAAAGCACAGAACCGTCAAAGTACGCAGCATTGCTTAGTGTAGTTCCATCCAGGGAAGTGCTACCCTGAACTTGCTTGCAGTCAAGATTAATGGGGACGATGATAGTACCAGCGTTGGCGCCACCTAAATGTTTCATTCACATGGTGGCATGTGGAGGGAGCTAATTAGGCCAGTGCACGCGCTCCAAGTCAGTTCGCATACCGCCAACTCGACGGACTTCAAAGTTCACGATTGCAATGAGTTTGTAGAATCGGAAGCTCGTCATTTGTGGAAGCTACCTCGCAGCTTGGTATAACGGGTGTCTCGACGCACGGCCCATACCAAAGCTTTTAGTTCTCACCCTCTCCGGTATAGCTTCAAAAGAGTGGAATGTGATAGACAATATTTCGTCTCAGAATCCTAGAGTCGTCACCGAAAAGCGACCAGTAATAACACTTTATCCCGTTGAGGAAATGGCAAGAACAGAGACATGTTTGATGAAGGCGAGATTTATTTCGATTCTTCTCGGGCACTAATGGCTCTTCATGCCAGCCCACTCTAGTGCTGAATCTTGTTGATTTCTCTCTTCTTTTGCCCACACTCAGTCTTTACCGATGCCGTGTCACAAAGTTGCCTTGTATGCCTTTGGAAACCCTCTGCACTCGCTGGTTCCCGAAGCCGGATCCAGAGTATCAGTCTCAGGTTGAGCATTTGCCTCCGGAACTTACTCTGATTCGACCAATGATGCCAACGCTCATTCAAAGATGAGCTCAAAGAAGGCACGTCACTCATTACCACACCCACTCACGTTGTCACTCAACGGCGAGGGATCATGTGGATATCGTCGTAAGCCCCCCGTCGCAGGCTGGCCACATCATAGGAATTGGTGGCACTTGTCCAGCATGATCCCATTCGTCACTCTTTCACATCGAGATTTTCGGCTTGCCCTTCAGTTCATCTCGTCAACGGCAACACTCTCAGCGCAAAGTCTAGAGAGTTTCGATTGACATGCTGATGTTGATCGTAGCCATGGCCGGTACAAGCCTGTCATTCAATGATGGAACCCTTAGGTGACGCAAGTTATCTGTATCCAACATGGTGTCTCTTAACGTGACAACTCAAGAAACTGGCTGCGGTAAAAAACCCTAGAGGCATTTCGCAAGGCAACAATACGATTCATTGCATCGTCTAAATCATCGTCCCTATCTCCAAAGCAGTTGATAAAAACATCTGAGCTCATGGTCAACTTGCGCAGTTCCCGGAGAAAGGCAAAGAGCTGAGATTTCAGCAAGCCATTACTGCACTCCTTGACATGCACACGCTCACATATCAATTCCAATAACACCATTGCGAATTTATAACGTGGACCAAATTCACGCCTCATTCGGTCTTCAAAATACGTCTGCTCCTCTTTAGTGAGCGTTCCCGCCATGGCCTCGAGCTGAAAGGGCAAGTATCTCGAGCCAAAATTGTGTATGTCAATGGGAGACCAGAGGTCATTTTTGATTGCAGGAAAGACATCTCCACCTTGGCGCCAGAAAACAGACCGGGCGCAAGCATCGAGCGTCACAAGACTCCACCGACGAGGTGTGCCGCCGGTTGGTTTTTGCTGCGGCGAATGCACGTCGTCTGCGTTCTGTCGAGTGAGGTCGTCATCTGGGGAGCCCTCGGATTTTTTTACACTGGTCTGCTGTGAGCCAGCGCCAACGTCAAATCTGTACGGACAACCTAAACGCCGCTTACGGCAAAGTGACAAAAAGTCAGATTCTGATGGAATAGGGGCAACCAACATGTACACATTAGGCACGTCAGCGGACAGAAGCTTGGGCACGATGTAGGTCGGCGCAACCGCCAACAAATTATCGTAGTGGTCTTCTCTCAAAGTTCTCATTTGCCAATAAAGCAGAATCACAATTGCGGAATAGCTTTATAAGGCAAGCACGTAGTATGTCATGCCAGATCAATCCTGGAACGGCTGCAAGCAAAGCCTGTAAGACTTGCCCGCACGAAGCTTCCGATCACAATTGACACCCAGAGATGCCGCTCTCGCCACTCACCTGGAATTTTATGGCCAGTCCCAAGGTTAATATTGAGCGTTTGGGCCAATTGTGCCCGGAACCAGGCGCAAACGCCGCCGTCGAGGAAGAGGCACATTCGAGGGAAAATTTATTCGAAACATCAAAAGCCAGAAACACCAAAAATGGGTGCTGATTGACGCGGGAAGTGGGCACACTAAAGCACAGGACCGTCAGATCACACCACCATTTTCTGGGTCCATTCAGGGAAGCCTCAGAGTGCTACTCTGAACTTGATTGAAGTCTCATTTAATAAGGACGATGATAGTCCCAGCGTGGGCGCCGCCATTGCACCCCCTCCGAGTTTTACTCGCATACCGCCAATTCGACGGATTTTGAAGTTGACGATTGCAGCGAGTGCGAATTATCGAACGCTCATCGTTTGTGGTAGCCACCTCCTAGCTTGATATAATCGGGTGTCTCGACGAAGAGCTTACACCCAAGCTCTCAGTTCTCAACCTCACCGGTATAGCTCCGTAAGAATGGGATGTGATCGACAACATTTAGTGCCAGGTTGCGAGAATCAAAGAATGCGACGAGTGTTAACATTTTGTCTCGTTGAGCAAATGGCAAAAAAGGGGCATGTCTTGTAAAGGTTGAAATGGCGAGACCTGTTTAGAAACTTCTCAGATACTGTTAGTGAACCATGTCGGTCCAGTCTTTCGGTAGATCCCTTCTCTTAGCTCTCTCATCTCTTGTAAACGCTCGGCCTTCTCCACAGCCGTGACAAGAAGTCGCCGCCTCTAAGTTGTTAAAAGCATTTTTTTGCCCCGCTTTTCCTCGAAATGTAAAGGATTCTCGCTCTCGAAGCCGAATTTATTAATGGGTTACACTTTTCATTCACTAATACGTTGTGATCCTGAACAAGGGCCCAGCTCACACAGCTTCCCGCTCTCCACTCGAAGCTTTCGAAGCCAGATCTGAAAGAGGCTCCTCATCACCTTTCTGCTCTGAATTCGAAGCCAGATTCCGATCATCAGTCGTAAGTTGGACATTTTGCTGCTGTTCACTCTGTGCCTGACTCGAAGTTTGATTCCCGTTTTGATTTGGGGCTTGAGTAGTCGTATCCACAATACGCCGCCCCCAACGAGATTGCTCCCCACGCACACTATACTCATGATCAGGCCACTTCCAAGCTGGGAGGTTTGAAAGGTCAACCATGGGAAAACTGAAAGGATCGGAGTCGTAGAAAACACGGCCTTTCAAAACAACTTCTTTGCCAGAATTTTGGGTTCTTCTCGACAACAGAATAGCAAACACGACAGCAGACAACAACGCCATTGTAAAAGAGACGAAAAATATCCGGGATGGGTTCGTAGTCCCGCCCACCCAGTAAAAGGAAATGAGCCATTCGCTCAATTTGCCGATAGAAAATGAGAACCCGAAGCCGTAAAGACGTACATCATATTCCATCACCTCCAACGAAAAATTGTCAAAGCTTGGACCCACTGCATAATAGATGAAGTTGGCGAAGCACATGAGAACAAAAACGCCCAAGCCCCAATTCTGTTCCTTAAGAATCGACGATGGTTCAAGCCAAGCCAGAGTGTGGTCCACTTTGGGCCGAGCCTCACAGACAGCTCCCATAATCATGTGCAACAAAGCGACCAGAATCAACCCGGCGAGAGTAATCCAGCGGCGACCATGCGTGTACGAAAATAGGGATATTAAGCCACCGCCGAATTGGCAACAGATGATGATTGCGAGAGGCACCCATGGTTTTAGTCCCAAGTTGCAGAATGATGCAATATGGGCAACAAAGACGTTAGAGCCGGCAAAGTTGAGGATGGAAATTGTGGCTTGGAAAATAGCCGACTTGACAATTGGCGACCAGCCACTTTTCAGCCATATTGTTCTCGGCCGATCCACTTTATCTTGCACTTTAGCAAAATATCGTGCACTTCCCAGGGCAAGCTTGGCGAGACTGTCGAGAGCCTTTTGCATATCCCCGTTTCTTATCAAATGAAGGGGCAGCTCACGCAAGAATAAAGTTAACAATGCAATTATGGCAAAGAAGCCTGTTATCATCTGCTTGAAGAAATCACGCTTGAAATAATTCCCCGTGAAATCGGATGGAATTTGTGCCAAACCGACATAGATCCCCCTGTTTATCACTTTAGTAATAAACTTGGAAAAGAACACAAATTCGCGGTGTTCGCTCACTAGAGTTTCAAATGAGTAGAGCACCGATGATAAGTCAAAGAGACCATTACCGAAGCCTCGTAAGAGTCCACTTAGAACTAAGGGTTTAGACGACTTAGTCGATGGTAGAGACGCAGCTACCCGAAATGCAGTTGCGGCGGCGAAACACTTCAAGTAGCCGCATTGATCAATGAGAACAGGACCAACGAAAGATGACACTGCGGTTAATAACAATTGGCGCAAGGCGGCGCTCGCTAGTCACCGAGCAATACAATGCTTATACGTACCGAATGATCCCACGGCAGGAAAGTCAAAGAGGGCGACAGTGCCCAAACTTGGGGTTTTGTCGTAATCGCTCCGCATCTCGTCATCGAACAAAGCCATAGTTGGGATTGCCTCATTGTCAAAAGACAAAAGCGAGGCAAGGAAGACGAAAATTAAAATAATCCAGGCATGAAACCGCATTTCGAAAGTGGATGTAAGGGAACACAAAAGTGTTGAGGAGCGGCGGCTTTTGATCTGTGGTAGGCGCCTGCACAGACGCAGGGCGAGGAAGTTGAAACACCCACATTCAAGATCACTGACCACGTACTTCCCTGGAATCTAGCAAAGTGAGGGTAGTGTCCCATCAAGGCAATTGACCGCTTTGCGTTTGGCTGTTACTACCACTCTCCACATTTATGACGAGTTTCCAGGTTTTCACCACTTGCAAAACACGTACGGGACAAGATCTGATAAGACCAACACCTGATCCCGGGGTTCTGAGATCCTGGGCATGTAAGCCAACGAATCTCTACTTGATACCTAGTCCCAACGTACGCTCGATCTGAGCTCACTTGGTCTTGGAGGCTTGGTTGACTGGAATCCATCGGTTGGCTCAGGCACCACGACACATGCTGTTGGTGTCGATTTGACGGATTTCAGCCGCAATTCTTGGTTTGAGATGCTTGATATGGTTCCAGAGGCCTTCAGACTGCCTCCAGATTGCTCGAAACTGCAAGTGACGAGTCTTGGGTGGCATGGGACAGAAGCTCTTGATGCGGAAGGAGACATGCTCAAAGAAGCAAGACGCGTCCCGAAAGAAGCCCAAAAAGAACAGAATGGGCTTCAGTGGCACTCCTGTTGCCTTAACGTGGTTAGCGTTGGCTTCTCTGCATCCCTGTTTGTCGCTGTTCATGAAATTATGACGGTCTAGAATCGTCGCTTCGTTTGACAACGGCTCTACCGCCAGACTTGGCAATTTCAGGCAGTGAGAACATCAGCAGACATCCAAAGACGGTTCCAGTCATCGACGAAGTCCCTGTGGAGAATCTCGGCCACGAAGAGCCAACGAACGAAGCTGTTGGTGTCATGTGGAGGGTGAGAACCTCGTTCAAGCTTCTCCCGCCACCAATTATGCCCTGAAACACAAGCTAAGACACCCAGAGTTCCCTGACGTCAGTTGAGAAAGGCCCGTCCCGGATACTACAAGTCATTTCGCCTTCCAGTCGAGACTTGCCCCTTTAAGATGCTGAGAAATATCCTCCGGCTCACAAAAGGACCCTGCCGTATCTGCCATGGCTCAATCTATAACGCTTACCATCGCACACAGCTTGTCCATGAAAAGGATTAACTTTCAGGAGGAAGAAGAAGGGCATACCCGGAGGAAAAATCGCATTTGTCTACTGTTCTTTGGAGCAATTCCAGCATGCCAGTGCTCGGTCACGTGGAGAGCCGAATAGGAAAAATCTTCACCTATGTGCATGAACAGGCGGCTAAATGGGGTTTCCATGACAAAATAATATGGGCCGTTCGCCACGGATCAAGGAAAATTAATTGCACTTCTCAGTCAGTGAGAATGTGAGCTGCTCCACCTTTTGAAAGCGGTTTGGAGGAATATTGTGGTGATCTGAGCGAAATTTTAACCACCGAATCCCGGGATAAATGGCTGCAACGCGGAGCCACCACCGAAGTTAACCTTTGGCCGCATTTGTGCCAATACGAAGAACCAGGCCGAAGATTTACTGCGATTGAGCGGAGAAAGTGATACCATTGAATCAGCTGCAACGACAAACGAGTCCCGCACCATCAGCCCCATCAATTCCACAGAACAGACCTTGCAAGTGACGAAACCGAAGCACAAGACATGAGCACCAACCCTTGGCACCTGCATGAATATCTTATCAGACCGCGGTTCTCCAGAACGGGGGACACTACCTCCGACTGCTCTTCAACTAATGGCAGCTTCGGCATCTGTTGTCACGGAAACACGCCCAGTTCTTGCTGCGCAGCCACAGCCACTGCCCGACCTGGCCCAAGTTGTGAGTGACATTCTCAAGATCATCGAGAAGGAGTACAACAAGGGCAACTCCACTGTCACTGACGAGAAGTACAGAGCGTTCTTGCGCCTTCAGGAGCAACACCAAAAACGAGCTACGCCGCTGAAGAGCCTGAGCCGAGAGAGTGAAGACATCACAGTGAAACCACAGCTCCCGGCGCCACTATATCCGCCGCTTTTCCTGAAATTCAAGCTCCAGCCGCGCCAGCAGCCAGCACCAGACAAGACCAAGGCTCGCCGCAAGCAGCCCTGGAACTTCAAGCGCGTGGAGACACTTCTCATCGCAGTGTTAGAAGCCATCGCCAACGTTTTGGATAATCTCCATCTTCTTCTGAAAATGCCCATGTTCCCTAAAGGGTTGGTGCACTTGTTGAAGCACACCAACCGCCTCTGGGTTCTCATATTGGTGTTCTTGATCCGCAAAACCATCTCGCAGTTTCTCAATGTCAAGCGGAAAGAGCGGAAAGTGCTCAACGAATTGCTCATCCTCAAAAGCAATACCAATGCGAAGTTGTTGGATGCGCATCCCTCCAGCGACGACCCCAATCAAGATAACTCCAACATCTTTCGCAAGTACGACAAGGTGCTCCGCGAGTTGCGGTTCGACAAAATGATGCTCAAGATCGAGCTTCTCGGAAACCTCTTGGATTTGGCCTTCAACGCCGTCGAGCTCTACAACGTGCCTGTGCCAGACTGGTTCATGAATACCCTCAACTTGGCCAGCATGGCCATGACCATCTACAGAATGAACAAGGACGACGAGTACGTGGACGACGACATCACCGAGGACTTGATTTGAATTAAGACCTAATTTGCCTGGAAGGTTCCAGGGCCCCCGCACTGGCTGCAAATGCCTACCCTATTTACGCATTATGACTATCGCTGCAGTTCGCGTGCAGCTATCTACATTGAGTGCGCGCACACAAAGTCTCTTCCATACTCCCCACAATGTCTATAGCAGTGCAATTGCAAGCCAAAGCCGAGGCTTTGGACTCCGTAGACGACGAATTAAAACGCTTGGTGGCCAGCATTCTGCCCCAGACAGTGTTGAACGACCCGGCCTACACCCCGCAGAACCCAGAATCGGCTCTGCCCAAGGCTGACCTTCTGGACTTGACGATCTACCAGTTGAACGCCCAGCAAAAGGACCTCGAGGCAGCCAGCATCAAGCTCAATGAGCTCTGGCTTGTCAAGGGATTGTATTCTGAGCTTGAACACTCGCTCGGAGCCCTGGATCCGGCCGAGATCTGGGAGATCGAGCGCTTGCACGCAACACAGGCCAGTTTGGGCAAGTTGCGTGAAAAAACAGCAAGACTCCACGACTCCCGTTTGGCCATAGCGGTCCCGCTTGCTGAAAAGCTTGACCTGCTAATATCTGAGTACGCTGCGTTGCTCAAGCGGACGTTTGAGCTCTTTCTTCCGCCGCCCCACGACAACATGTACACCATTCACGGCACTTTGACCTCGGAAGACGGCACGCAGCTTGGCTTTGGAGATTTTTTGGCGGTTTGCCGTGAGTTTGATGGCTTCAGCTCAAAAACTGACTTTGCTGACATGCTTACTGCCGAGAAAAGGCGCTGGGACTCTCAGCTCTTGCAGCCGGTGATCAACCGGCAAACCACGCTCGAGCTCTCTGGCGAGAGCGGCGCGGCGACCGTCCGTGCTGGCGAGATGTCCGAGTTTTCGCTCGAGGCGTTTTTCCAGTCGCTCACCGCTTTCACCGTGTTTGTGAACACAGCCGGATTGGACTCCATCAAAAGCTTCTTCTCGACGCAAATCTCCAACAGCTTGGTGGACGCCGTCTCTGAGAACATCGCTGCGTTCATGCACCAGGAGGACGTGTTGACTGTGCAGTTGGCAGACTTGATTCTGCTCTTCACGTCCTCGGGCTGGAACATGCCTATCCGCAATGCATTTGCCTCGCAGCACGACATCCACAGAAACTTGCAGGAGCTCTACGTCAATTGGACGACCGACCAGTACGTCAATCAAATCAGGGAAGTGTTTACGGGGCCGCTTTTTGACGAGCAGTTGAAGCAATTGACCCCGGTGGAGCGCACGGTGGTGCTACCTCCTCAGCCAGAACCCCAGGCGCCACAGCCCGAGCTACCAATACAAAGTAAGGTACCACAAACACAAAAGCATCCGCAACCACCGGCCTCTGCTCAATTGGAGGAGGTGGACTGGGACGAGGAGTGGGGCTCTGACGACGACAATGCAAAGTCCAAGCGCCGCAAGAGCGTGCACAGCGGCACCTGGGATGACTGGGGCGAAGACTGGGACGACGAGGAGAAAGAAGACGAGTGGATAAGCGACAACGATGGCTGGAGCAATGATGACGAGGATGACCGGTGGAGCGACGAGCCCAGTGAACCAAAGCAGCGCAAGGTGGTTGCTACGCCAAAGCAAGCTGTTGAGCAGGCTGTGTCGCAGGCTGTGATCGCTCCAGCTCCACAGCCTCTAGCAGCGCTAGCAAAGGAACGAACAGAGACCTACGCTGTGGAGGTGAGCGCTGTCCCAGAGATCTTGGGCCGGATCTTGCAACGCTTCGACGAGGAAACAGATGGAGCGCCGAACCAGGTGCTTTTGGACGCAATCATGTCGTTGGCGCTTGTATCCTATCCTCCCATATCCGAGCTGCTCTTGCTCTTCAACGACTTGTCGAGCATGCAAAGCCCAGACTTGGAAGAGTTTGCATTGGCTGAGTGGAGCCATTTCTGTCTGGACGTCTTGAGACATGCTGCCGAATTGGCTGGCCGCGCAGACTTTGACAACGACAACGACGTTCCAGGCGCAAATCCAGTGTTGAATGAGATCAAGCTGTTGTTTGAGCTGTTGACAGAGTCTCAGTTGCGGGCGTCCAACAGCTACGAGCTCAGGCAGCTTGTGGTGCACGTGCTGAACGTGGCCAATCATGCTGCTCTACAAAAGGCACTTGGGTGTTCTGAGATCACCGAGTTCCATTCCGAGCGAATTACCAGTTTCTTGGATGCTATGCAAGACATAGAGGCGGAGGCGCTCGTCCCTTGCAAGCTAGAATTCTTCCAGCTAGCCACAGCCAGCAAGGTGACGCAGCTCAAGTTCCTTGTCAACAGTCGCCTCAAAGAAATCATGGAGTGCTTCTATCAAGGCGGGCTCTTTGAGTTTTCTACGGAGGAGTTGATCGAGATACTCAAAAAGGTATTTATTCAGAGTGACTTACGGGACAGCTGCATCGAGGAGATCTTGGAAGTCCGCACCAGCTAGCTTTTTGACTGGCAACGCCAAAATTGGAGCGAAGGGGATGCCAGGCTCAAGCAACAACCTTTCCGCCGGTGACCTTCTTGCCGGTCTTGGAAATGGCGTTCAAAACGGTGTCATAGTCAAGTGTGTCTGAAGAGACAGTGACCGACTGGGACTCGAGGTCGACTTTCGAGCTGGCCACGCCCTGCAATCTGCCCAATGCCTTTGAAACAGCATTGGAGCAGCCTGAGCAGGACATGGTGACGTCGTATTGGTATGTGTGGGACATGTTGGACCGGGTGAAGCTAGAAGATCTGGTTGGCAAAGCAGGTCTTTTCTCAGTCCTGCAGAGACGCCGCCTCCACAGTCAGAGCCTCCGTACCGGCGATGGCTGCAAAGAGCCGCAGTGAAGGACCCCGGAAAGCCACAGCACAGCCGCTGGATTAAGTCTAGAGCTTTGGGCTGAATGTCGACAAGAAAGGCGCTCCATCAGCCAATCAGAGAAGTTCCCGCACAAATTCGCCATTGTCCGCGTGTGCCAGGCTGTCTCTGTGAACAGCCGCCATTGACACTTTGCGCGCTCCTGCCTACTGGGCTTCTCTTATCGTGATCACATACATAAAGTACGATAGGGAGGTCACCCCGTGTTTCAGAGCCATCTTCGACTTTGGAACGAATCTCGCTTACTGAGCCACGCACACTGAGCGCCTTTGATTCCGCCGCAAAGCACAGAGGAATTGCAATCTGAAAGCTGTTATTTTCACGCCGGTCGCACCAGAATGTTCGGCCTTGTCAGCTTATTGAAGTACGTTTCTACCCCACGCGATGGCTGCGGGCCCGCCTTCATCACGAGGACCGAGGCTTTGGAAAAACCGCCCGCTCAAACCCAACTCGGGCTCCTTACTAACTTCAGCTTGGTGGCTTCTACAGTCTACCCCATCGTTGCGTCCTACAGAGCGTACAACAGCTACTCTGCACTTGCCACAAAAACCGGCGCCACCACCTTTAATATGGGAGGAGTTTCCATTCCCGTGGGCACGCTTTTCAAAAAGGCCACTGCCGGAGAGGGCGCTGCAATCGAAGAGGACACGCTCAACTACCGCTTGCTAACCGTGCAGATGTGGATGATCTACTGGATCACACACGCCACGTTAAGTGTGGCAGAGAGCGTGCTCTTGCTCAAGGCGTTGCCCTTGTACTCGACCGCACGGCTTGTGGTGTCGTTATGGCTCATCTCGCCGATTGTCGTGAGCGAGAGCCAGCTTCGAGGCTCAAGGGTGCTTTCTTTTGCAGACGTCCAGCGGGAGTGGGTGGCGTTTTCCGGCCAGGGCTGCGGCTTGGTGTTCTTTGAATACTTGAAGCCGTTTTTGGACAAACACCTTGCCATCTTGGACCGTTTCAGTCTCGAGCCGCTTATAGCAGCTCTTGGCGGTAACTTGGTGCTCCCCCTTGCGGCCAAGATCGGCCTGTCTGTTGCTGCTGGCCAGACCACATTTTTTGGAGCTCTGGCTGGCGGAAACAGAAGCGCAGCTCTGTCGGCACAGGCTCCGCTGGGTGCTACTGGCTTTGGCAGCGGTGCCGGTGGAGCTGGTGGGGCAGCAGCGTACGCTCTGATGTTCAGCGAGTACGCCCGCAAGTTTAACCGTTCTCCGCCACAAGAGCCGGAGAAGCTGCCCGAGGCAGATATGTCCGACTACGACTTGGTGGATAAGCCCGAGCGGATGCTGGATTCAGACTTGAGGCAGCGTGCGGCCGCCACTGAAGCAGGCACGGAGCCAGAGGGCAAGAAGGCGAAGGCAAAGGCAAAGGGGCAGTGGTTCTGGTAGTAGACATGTATGCGTTTGGTCAGGTTAATGGATTGATTGGTTAAGAATGTGGTGGGTTTACGGAGGTGGAGAGGCTAGAAGGTGTTCTTCGTAGTATGTACAAGCTATAAGTTAAGGAAGGAAGACACGGCAGCACGGTCAGCAGAAATGTCTTCGGGAGACAAGGCGGACTGGGAGGACTTGGCCAAAGCCTGGCGGCGGCTTTTGGACACAAAGATGTTGGGTAGTTGTGGTTTGCGGTACAAGCCGTCGAAGGCGTCGTTGGGCTTGTGTTTGTCGGAGCCCACGGCGTTCACCACCAGCGACACCTCCATCTGGTCGTCCTTCATCTTGCTGGCGGCCTCGGCCACGCCCTCGGGCAAGTCGGGCCAGATAAATGGCTCCTCCATGTCAATGGTCATCTTCTTATACTGTGGGGCCCGGAAACGGGCGAGGTCGTTCATGCCACGGGTGTAGGGAGCGTGCAACAACTGCACGGTGACGTTCAACGCACGGAGCCCGTACACGTGCCACAAGTAGTCACGCAAGTCCATCTTGTTGAAGTTACGGGGCACAAGGAACTTGGCCTGGTACGGGGTGTGCTTGGCGTTGGGCCTCAAGAGGCACACGCGGGCCTTGGGGAAGTACACCTTGCGCTCACCCACGCGGAAGTGCGGCAAGCCCTCAGCCACCTGCTCCTTATAGAGCTCGTAGTTGCGGCGGGAAATGGCGTCGCTGCGTGACTTGTACTTGTTTGGAATGGGTTTGCCGGCTGCAAGGTACTTTTCCCTGATGGCCTCGGCGGAGAAGAGCTCGTCGGTCACCAGCTGCGACAAGAGCGGCGCACGGTCTTTACGGAAGCCGAAGCGGGGCTTTTCGAGAGCAACGTCCTTGACGTTCACTTTGGGGTACGCCCGGGGGCTCGGGCGGTGGTGCACTGCTCTGGAGGCTATGAGGAGCCGCAGAAGGCCTGTTCTGATGGAGTCCATTGGTGAGAATGCTGGCTAGTTGAAAGCTGGTCTGTGAGGCGGTGAAAAGGAGGTCTTTCACGTGCTAGTCAAAAGGCTTTTGACGCTGTGAATGCTAGTCAAAATGCTTCGAATGCTCAAAACGCTGTGAGTGCTGTGAATGCTGATATAAAGGTCGTGATTCTATGGTCAGGGCTCGTCTGGGCAGTCCTAAAACAGGTATGGTACAGTCCTGAAACGGCTATTAATAGAATCGACGGTGGCAATCCGACCCAAACTTTAAATGCAATCAGAAATAGCCAGTGGGCAGTTCGACCGGACAGTTCAGCAAGGTCTAAGCGAGCTCCAGGTGAGTTTAGTAGGCGCGAAAAAATTTGACTGGGCGTGCGCAGCCCAGAAAATCACCATACACCAACAGTGAGCGAGTGTTGTTCGAACCTCCACCGCCACCACCGCTAAACACCATGTCGGACCACATGCCGGACGACCCGTACATGTACGACGAGGACGACGCCAGCAGTATCACGCCCGAGGACTGCTGGACGGTGATCCTGGCGTTTTTCCAGGAGAAAGGCTTGGTGTCGCAGCAGTTGGACTCCTTTGACGAGTTCATCGAGTCCACCATCCAGGAGTTGGTCTGGGAAGACTCGCATTTGATCTTGGACCAGCCGGCACAGCACACCTCCGAGGATCAGTACGAGAACAAGCGGTTTGAGATCACCTTCGGCAAGATCTACATCTCCAAGCCCACCCAGACCGAGGGCGACGGAACAACCCACCCCATGTTTCCGCAGGAGGCCCGTTTGCGTAACTTGACGTACTCGTCGCCGTTGTACGTCGACATGACCAAGAAGAAGTTTTTGTCCGACGACCGTGTGCGCAGAGGCACCGAGTTGGACTGGGTCGAGGAGAAGGTCGACGGCGAGGACGCCCAGTCCAAGGTCTTTTTGGGCAAGGTGCCCATCATGCTTCGTTCCAAGTTTTGTATGCTTCGTGACTTGGGCGAGCACGAGTTCTACGAGTTGAAGGAGTGCCCCTACGATATGGGTGGCTACTTTGTCATCAACGGTTCCGAGAAGGTTTTGATTGCCCAGGAGCGTTCTGCCGCCAACATCGTGCAAGTGTTCAAGAAGGCGGCGCCTTCGCCCATCTCCCACGTGGCGGAAATCCGTTCTGCCCTCGAAAAGGGCTCTCGTCTCATCTCGTCCATGCAGATCAAGTTGTACGGTAGAGACGACAAGAGCACTTCTGCCCGTACCATCAAGGCTACCTTGCCTTACATCAAGGAGGATATCCCCATTGTCATTGTTTTCCGTGCCCTCGGTGTCGTGCCCGACGGTGACATCTTGGAGCACATCTGTTATGACGCTAATGACTGGCAAATGTTGGAGATGTTGAAGCCGTGTGTGGAGGAAGGCTTCGTCATCCAAGAACGTGAAGTCGCCCTTGACTTCATCGGTAGAAGAGGTGTTTTGGGTATCAGAAGAGAAAAACGTATCCAGTACGCAAAGGACATTTTGCAGAAAGAATTGTTGCCTAACATCACCCAGGAGGCTGGTTTCGAGTCCCGTAAGGCGTTCTTCTTGGGTTACATGGTCAACAGATTGTTGCTCTGTGCCTTGGAGAGAAAGGAGCCAGACGACAGAGATCACTTTGGTAAAAAGAGATTGGACTTGGCCGGTCCTCTCTTGGCCTCCTTGTTCAGAATCTTGTTCAAAAAGTTGACCAGAGACATCTACAACTACATGCAGCGATGCGTGGAAAACGACAAGGAATTCAACCTTACCTTGGCCGTCAAGTCTCAGACAATCACCGACGGTTTGCGCTACTCCTTGGCTACAGGTAACTGGGGTGAGCAGCGGAAGGCCATGAGTGCACGTGCCGGTGTCTCACAGGTCTTGAACCGTTACACATACTCCTCCACATTGTCGCACTTGCGGAGAACCAATACTCCGATTGGTCGTGATGGTAAGATCGCCAAGCCCAGACAGTTGCACAACACCCACTGGGGTCTTGTGTGTCCCGCAGAAACCCCAGAGGGTCAAGCGTGTGGTTTGGTGAAGAATTTGTCCTTGATGACTTGCATCTCGGTGGGTACTTCCTCCGAACCTATCTTGTACTTCTTGGAAGAATGGGGTATGGAGGCGTTGGAGGATTACGTTCCTTCCAACGCTCCAGACTGTACAAGAGTCTTTGTCAACGGTGTTTGGGTCGGTACGCACAGAGAGCCTGCCCAATTGGTTGACACCATGAGAAGATTGAGAAGAAAGGGTGACATTTCTCCCGAGGTCTCTATCATCAGAGACATTCGTGAGCGCGAGTTCAAGATCTTCACCGACGCCGGCCGTGTCTACCGTCCATTGTTCATCGTTGACGACGATCCAGAGTCCGAGACCAAGGGTGAGTTAATGTTGCAGAAGGAGCACGTGCATAAATTGTTGGACTCTGCATACGATGAATATGCCGATGAGGCTGACTCTAATGCCTACACCTGGTCCTCCTTGGTCAACGATGGTGTGGTGGAGTACGTCGACGCGGAGGAAGAAGAAACCATCATGATCGCCATGACACCCGAAGACTTGGAGGCTTCCAAGAGCGCCTTGTCTGAAACACAGCAGCAAGACCTCCAAATGGAGGAGCAAGAGCTTGATCCCGCCAAGAGAATCAAGCCAACATACACTGCTTCCACGCATACATTCACACACTGTGAGATCCACCCTTCGATGATTTTGGGTGTTGCTGCATCCATTATTCCATTCCCTGATCACAACCAGTCGCCACGTAACACATATCAGTCTGCCATGGGTAAGCAAGCCATGGGTGTATTCTTGACGAATTATGCTGTCAGAATGGACACCATGGCCAACATCTTGTACTACCCACAAAAGCCCTTGGCCACCACCCGTGCCATGGAGCACTTGAAGTTCCGTGAATTGCCCGCTGGTCAAAACGCCGTTGTGGCTATTGCATGTTACTCTGGTTACAACCAGGAAGATTCGATGATTATGAACCAGTCCTCGATCGACAGAGGTTTGTTTAGATCGTTGTTCTTCCGTTCATACATGGACCTCGAGAAGAGACAAGGTATGAAGGCATTGGAGACGTTTGAGAAACCATCCAGATCCGACACTTTGCGCTTGAAGCACGGCACATATGAGAAGTTGGACGAAGATGGACTCATTGCACCTGGTGTGAGAGTTAGTGGAGAGGACATCATCATCGGTAAGACCACACCTATCCCTCCAGACACTGAGGAGTTGGGACAAAGAACGCAGTACCACACCAAGCGTGATGCGTCTACGCCATTGAGAAGTACCGAGTCCGGTATTGTTGACCAGGTGTTGTTGACCACCAACGGAGACGGAGCCAAGTTTGTGAAGGTGAGAATGAGAACCACCAAGGTGCCACAGATTGGAGACAAGTTTGCCTCGAGACACGGACAAAAGGGTACCATTGGTGTGACGTACCGTCACGAGGACATGCCGTTCAGTGCACAGGGTATTGTGCCCGACTTGATCATCAACCCACACGCCATTCCATCGCGGATGACAGTCGCTCACTTAATTGAGTGTTTGTTGTCGAAGGTTTCATCGCTTTCGGGATTGGAGGGAGACGCGTCGCCGTTCACGGATGTGACGGCGGAGGCTGTGTCCAAGTTGTTGAGAGAGCACGGGTACCAGTCTCGTGGCTTCGAGGTGATGTACAACGGGCACACCGGTAAGAAGTTGATGGCGCAGGTATTCTTTGGCCCCACGTACTACCAGAGATTGAGACACATGGTGGACGACAAGATCCACGCCAGAGCACGTGGACCGGTGCAGGTGTTGACCCGTCAGCCTGTGGAGGGTAGATCGCGTGACGGTGGCTTGCGTTTCGGAGAGATGGAGAGAGATTGTATGATTGCGCACGGAGCAGCCGGGTTTTTGAAGGAGAGGTTGATGGAGGCGTCGGACGCCTTCCGAGTGCATGTGTGCGGCATCTGCGGGTTGATGTCGGTGATTGCCAACCTCAAGAAGAACCAGTTCGAGTGCCGCTCGTGCAAGAACAAGACCAACATCTACCAGATCCACGTGCCGTACGCGGCCAAGTTGTTGTTCCAGGAGTTGATGGCCATGAACATTTCTCCGCGGTTGTACACGGAGCGATCTGGGATCAGTGTCCGTGTGTGAGGAGAACCCACTGTATCATAGCAAAAGTAACGAATTAATAAACACTAGATTTATAATAAGAGATTTATAATAACTCGACTCAACACTCAGTTGATAAATAAACACTTAGATGTACAACAACTCTGATTAACACCTAGATAATCAATAAACACCTAGTTCTACACTCTTAGACTCAACACCTGGATATTCCCTGACTATGTACATTACTCCAAAAACTTGGCCCGAAGCTCCGCCATCCGAGCAGTCTTCTCCTCCAACACCTGGGCCTTGGCCCGGGCCTCCGCAGACTCGTCTGCAAACGCAATCAAGTTCTCCTTGTACGGATGGCTGTCGCCGTCGTAGACCTTGAGCCGGGCAATGCGGTCGAGCCGGAGCTTGTTCTTGGGAATCATGCCCTTGACCGCCCGCCGCAAAACCTCGCCGTAGCCCTTGTTGGCGATCATCTGCTCCATCGGCACCAACTTCAACGAGCCGGGCCGGGTCGTGTGCGACCAGTACGTCTTGTCCTGGAGCTTGCTGCCGGTCACCTTCAAGTGTGCACAGTTGGTCACCACCACGTAGTCGCCGTTGTCTCTGTTGGGCGAAAACGTGGGTTTGTGCTTGCCTTGCAACGTGAGCGCTATGCTTGCAGCCACGCGACCTAGCGTGCGTTCGTCCGCGGCGATGTCCACGTGGTGCCAGGCTCGCGTCAACGCGGCCGTGGCGTTACCGAGTCTCTGTGACATCGCTTGTTGTGTGTTTTGCGGCGCCTAGATGCTGTTCACCGTGTGCTCTGGCGGCTGCTTTGGTGGTAGCTTCTTGGCTGGTGAGAATTTTGTCGTGGGGCGCCGCTTGCCTGCAGGCCCGCGAAACTACATGTTCACCGAAATTCAACACTGCCTAACGCTGTTGCAACTTCACGTTTGGACATTTGGCAGTCGGTGGTCTGCTTGCGTGTTTGCTTCGTTGCGTTCTTTGTTTGTGCCTGCTGCTCTTCAGCCTCGCTTTCGCCCGACTCTCTCACGGCTCCTGGTCCCAAGTACCCGTCCAGGCTCTGGTCGCTACTTTTCACTGGAGACAATTGGAACGCTGGGAGTGTTTCTCTTCTTGTGTCTTGGCAATATCCTTGCTTGCTGCCTTTTATTACTGCTGGCTCTCTGCTTGCCGCCTGCCGTTCTCCCTTTCTCCATGTTCTTCCTCAAAGACTTGTCCCTCAACTTGACGCTCCATCCGTCGTACTTCGGTCCACAGATGGATCAGTACCTCCGCGACAAGTTGCTAAGCGACGTCGAGGGCACGTGCACGGGCCAGTTTGGATACATTGTGTGTGTTTTGGACTGTATGAACATCGACGTTGGTCGAGGCAGAATCATCCCTGGAAGCGGCCTGGCCGAGTTCGAGGTCAAGTACCGTGCGGTGGTGTGGAAGCCGTTCAAAGGTGAGGTCGTGGACGGCGTGGTTTCCACTGTCAACAAAATGGGCTTTTTCGCCGACGTCGGGCCCTTGTCGGTGTTTGTCAGCACCCACTTAATCTCCTCCGACATGAAGTTCAACCCCTCCGCCAACCCCCCGGCGTACGTCAGTCCCGACGAGACCATCGAGAAGGGCTCTCGAGTCCGCTTGAAGATCGTCGGAACGAGGACCGACGTCAACGAGATCTACGCCATCGGCAGCATAAAGGAGGACTACTTGGGCCCTAGCCCTATGTAGCATGTACTATAGAGAACATAATAAATACACCCAGAATCGCTCCGCTTTAGTCGTCCAACTCGATGATCTGCGACGAGTTTAACTCGCTCGGGTCAAACTTCATGCTGCCCTTGGACGTGCGCTTGTTCCAATTGCGTGGTGGCGGCGCTTCCGCCGTGATCTTGCGGCTCTGTGGAGTTTGTAGCTCGATTCCCTTCACTAGACTCTCGAGCGGCGTGAACAACGCTCCGGAGCTGCGCTCGCCCTCGCCGTGGTCGCCATAGGAATCTTCAGCGAGAGGAAGCGTGTCTTCTGGTGCTGGGCTTGAATCGAAGAATCGAGGTTCCTCGTCGTCTTCGTATGGACGCTTCGACGGCGTGGTCGACAACAACGCATTCTCCGCAACCTCGATTCCTAAAATGCCCTTCACCTTGCTTGTGCATTCCTCCTCGATGTCATCGAACGCACTCCTCGAGAACTTGGGGGCCGCTTGAGGCATTGCACTTGGAGTCTCTGTGGAGGAGCTCTCCAGAATTGACGCTGCAGCTTGTGCTGGAGCCGTCGCATTGGCGCCTCGTGCGGCCGCAACCTCAGCGTCGTCAGATCTCCGTCCATTGACTTCTGCCAGTGCCCGCCTGTCTTCAATTTGCGCTCTCTCCGCGGTCTGTCCTCCGTGACCAAGTCCCCCAAATTCTCCATTTTGCCCAGGAGCATGAACTGCCGATCCGCTGAGCCCAGTGAGCCCATTTTGCATACCATGGCCAGGCTGTCCACGTATTGGTCCACTTGGTCCATGAAGAGCCGCCTTTTGGTTTTCGGGAGTGGAATGTGCCGACTGAGGGCTTCCTGTGGATGTTTGGACAGTGGGCACAGTTGGGCTTGGAACTTGTTGTCTCTGGTATTCGCCTCTGTGCTCTTCGTGTTTGTGAATTGGTGAGCCATTGCCAAAAGCTGAGTCCCTCGTGTTGCTGTAGGCAACACCTGGGAAATTGCTCTGTTCGTGTGGTGCTCTCATGGCGTATGCAGCTCCTGGTCCATAGTATGCTGCCATACCCTGCCGTGTCGCAAGGCCTGGCTGATAAACCCGATAGTCGGCATTACTGCTTTGGTCTCGGTACCCGGTTGGTGAAACGCCAGATCGACTGGGCGCAGTCAACCCTGCCATTCTAAGCGCTTCGCCGCAAGCGTTCCTCACGATGGTAGTCATCAATTCAGAGGGAAGCATAGCCCCCCTTAAAGGTATTGCGTTAAAGGCGCCACCATGAGTCTCGGCGTCCTGTTGTTGGTTCTGTAGTTGCAGTCCATGTTGCACGCCTCGTTGCCTCGACTCTTGCATGAGATTCTGAGAGTCCACACCGGTAACATGACGTGCGTTGGCTTGGCGGTATCTTGCCGGATTGTCGGTGCCGTTCATTTGCGCCAAACGCCTCCGTTCAACTTCCCGTTGTCTCTCCACTTCCGCCTGTGCGCGATTCTTGTAAGCATTGATCATGCTGGATGAGTTTGCAAGTAGATGTTGGTATGTAGGGTCAATTGCTTGCGTCCTTCCTGGGTTGAGCTGGCGCCCATATTCTCGAGCCATGTTCTGCCGATGGTGAACTGTCATGCTATCACGGTGCATCTCATGCCCTCTCCCGCTTGGTGGATGGGCATTATCAAAAGATGACTTGCTTGCCATGTCCTGTGGCCGTGAGTGGTTTAAATGCGCCTCATTATAATTAGGGTGCACGGCACGAGGGACAGAATGGTATGCTGGCATGCGTGGCCGATTTTGAGCGACAGGAAACTGCTGATTACCACTTGCGTGGCCGCCAACCTCACGATTCGTCGCCCAATCCATGACATGTGCTGGTGCTTGCACTTGAGTGTTGCGTGATTCATTCCCAACACGAGGACCATGGCCAGGCAAGCTTTGCGATCGGGAAAGAGATGGCTCTTGAGAGAAATTTGGGCTGTTGATACTCGACACACCGTGCTTTGGGCTCTGTTGCGTCGTGCCATGTTGCGTGGAGGCAACATGCACGGCTGGACTATGCCGTGGCGCCTGAATGCCATGAGCTCCTTCTCCCGCATAATTGTCAACTAACGTGTGTCTCGAAGTAGAGTCAGCATTTTGCGCCTCTGACTGTGTGGATCCAGAATCGCCATTGCGCTCACTGGCTTCGGTAGTCGTTTTGTCCTTTTGCAGCAAAGCCAGGTCATTATTCACGTTGCTACCAACAGCCTGAACATCAGGTGAGGTTCCTCTAGATACCTGATTCTGTATGGCACTGATAAGCGAGATGGATTTTCCGTCCTTGCTTATGGGCACCTTCGACAACGTTCTTGCGCCAACAAGATTCGAGCTTGCCATTTGCTGTGCATTCGGTTCAACAAAATTGCCATTGTAAGGCGTTGCTGTGGCAGGCTGAGGAGTATTTGTCACCTCTGAAAGGGACAGAGCCGGGCTCGGGATCTGTTGAGAGCTAATACTTGGGCTGCCGATTTCTGGTCTTCTCTGAAGACTTAAAGGTATATCCTCCCTTCGAGTGGGCGCGTTTCCGTTAAGAACTGTCGAGATTCGAGGCTCTGGTTGGTGACTGTTAGTGGGAGTAGGCATGCTTGATTGTCCATCTTCTGCTAGATTGAGATCACTAGCTGTTTTCGAGACAGGCGAGGACACAGCGAGATGGGCTCTGCGCGGAGCCATAAAAATTCGCTCTTCTTCCGACTCATTCGACATCGGGCGTTCTAGTGAGGGTAAACCCGGAAAGTGATTCGTGGGTGATTGCTGGGAAGGAACAACCCCGACAATTTGCGGGCTTATTGCATTAGCAGACGTCGCTGAACTAGTTGGGAGTCCATCGAGTGAGCGACTTTGGTTGCTTGGGTTTTGTGGGGCAGTTGCTTCGGGAGTTGGAGAAGATCTCTCTTGTTCTGGTCGAGGTGCTTGCGTTTCACCTGCTGATGTTGCGGAGTTGCTAATTTGTGGTGAGTCGTTAATAAGGGCATAAGGGTGAGTTGGGGGTATGCTGGTGCTTGTTGCGTTCTCAGATTGGGTAGTGACCGCTGAGAAAGCACTGTTCTCGGTCTCAGGAGCCGTTTCTGTGTCTGTATTCGCCGGCGATCTGTTTGCACATTCTCTGGGACTTGTCGATTGCACAGGTACCTGAGAAACAGGCTCTGGCAGAGTCTTGACTGGAAGCTCTGATGCATCAGAATCGGGTGCCATGTTGTTCGATTGCACTGGACTTGGCTGACCGCTTGTATGGCGGGCCAGCACCTCTGCCTGTGGGGGCTGTGGTTCAGTCTCAGACTCCGAATCGCTGTCCAACAGTATGATTTCTATGCTATTGTCGACAATCGGGATCTTTATGTCGACCTCGTGCTCCAAGCCGTCGTCACTGTCGTCCATGGAAACTGCGTCATCATGAACCGCCGTCCACGAACCGTCAGCGTTTAAATTGACACTGTCGACATCAGAAGGCGTCGAATCGATGATCTCCTGGATGTAGTCGGAATAAGCTAGAGAGCTTTCGGGGATCGACGACGAGCAAACGGGGCATTGCCATGCTGGGATTTTCTGCTGCATTTGCAAAAAAGAGAGCCCGTCGAAACACTGTATATGACTGCAGCTTGTGCTTTTCATGGGATGGGTGATCCGTGCGTAGGTGATTGGACAGCGCAACGAGAGCGAGAAATTGGCCATGACAATGTCCTCGTCCAGCGAAGCCTCGTTTTCGTTTTTAATGGCCAATTGCGTGCTTAGCACGGAGATGTGTGGTTTAGCAGCGATTTGCTTGAGTATGGCCTCGGGCTGGATCTCCTCAGCCAAGTACACGTAGGTCAAGTAGCGCTCTGCTGCGTCCGAATATATGATCCGCACACTGAAGGCGTCTTTCACCAGAGAGATGTACGGAGTGAGATCGGCTGGCCGGCAGGAGCCAGCTTTGCCTTTTATGCCCTTGATATACTGCTTGGTCAAAGTGCCGTCCACATAGAGCTCGATAGGCGGGAACAGGATATCAGCGGTTGAGGAGTTTGCAGACGATTCGAGGCCGCAGAAGAGGTAGAGGCGCATGTTGGGGTAGCTCAACATGGCGGCCTCCTCCTTCTTGAGGTGGATCACAAACTGCTTCAGGTGGCGGCCCTTGCTCGCCCGCAAAACACGCACCTCACCAATGAGACGTCGTAGGTTGTAGAAAATGGTGCTGCGGAAAAGAAGCATCGGGCCTCGGTAGGTGTCTTCCTCCGAAGGTATGAGGGCCGGTCGGTTGATTGGCGCCAGGCGGGCAGGGTGCATTTCCTGGAACAGCTGGAGCAGGCGGGCAGTCTGGTTGTACGCCTGCGGGCTCAGCAGCACCGTCCGAACCAACAGCACAAACTGGGGCAAGGCGTCGTCCTGGTGCAGCTTTGCAAGGAGAACCCGTAGCGCTAGAAGCTCGACCTGGTTGTTTGCAGCGGCCCGCGGGCTCACAAACTGCAACACCCGCTCGACGAGGTCCTGTTTCTTGCCTTTCTGGGCGAGCCCGATAGACTTGCAGAGTTCTTTCAACTGCAAAACCTTTAGCTTCTGCACATCCGCTGTGATTTCCGCCATGGCTGCCGGCACTGAGACATCTGCGCCGGAATGCAGGTGACTGGTCATTACCTGGGTGGCTGGAGAGTATCAAGAAGGTGCTATTTGGGGCCACAAGTCGCTCAGCACGGCGTAAGCCAGACGAAGAAGGTGATTTCAAAGTAATGATAGTGTGCCTACTGTCTTCTTTGTGCACGCCGTATGACCTGTCTGCAGTACAGAAACACGAAGTGTTGCAAAAGCAGGTTTTGGGTTTTACACTTTTGTCAAATTTCGTGATCTGGGCCGAGACCTCTATGATTGTATTTATTACTGTTGAACTAGCCCCCCGATGGAGGGCTACTTTGTGCGCCGAGCTTGGAAGTGACACATCGAGAAGTGACACATCGTACTATGGCGCAGATCATGCTGAAGCGATGTGAGCCGACTGCTGGGTTTTCTGGCTCACTGTCTGGCTCACTGTCTGGCTCACCGTCTTTGTTGGCTGCGCTTACATTCTCTCGACGGGAGTCAATCCCAACAACACCATACCGTTGTACAAGACCTGCTTGGCGGAAGCATACAAGGCCAAACGAGCGGTGGCCAAATCCTCCTCCTGGCCAGCGACCCAAAGGGTGTCGTAACAAGAAGAGACAATGTGCGTCAAGTTGAACAAGTAGGTGACAATGGTGGAAGGCTCGCTGGTCTTCATGGCCTTCTTGATGATGTCTGGGTAGAGAGCCAAGGTACGGATCAAGTCCGCGGCCGCAGGCTCCGTCAACAAGTCGAAGTTGGCAGCAAGCAACTTCTCCTCGGGAATGTTGGCCTTTCTTTGCACCGAGCTCAAACGAGAGTGGGCGTACTGCAAGTATGGACCTGTGTCACCCTCGAACGAGAGCATTCTGTCCCACTTGAACTCGTAGTTGTTGATACGCTTGGACTGCATGTCCTGGATCATGACTGCAGAGATACCAACCAAGTCGGCGATCTTCTCTGGGTCCTCGATCTGGGCGTACTTGGCTTCGTTCCGCTTCATGACCTCGTGCATCTTGTCCTTGGTCTCCTCCAAGATGTTGTCCAAGAAGACAACCGTGCCCTTCCGCGTGGACATGCCCTGGACCATACCGAAATTGATGTGCTCCAAGGTCTTGGCCCAGTCGAAGCCCAACTGCTTCAAGATCTCGAAGAACTGGGCGGTGTGCAAGTCTTGCTGGGAGGCAATCACGTAGATCATCTTGTCGAACTTGTAGGTTTCCTGACGCTTGATGGCTTCGCCCACGTCACGGGTCAAGTACAAGGAAGTGCCGTCGGACTTCTGCACGAGGCACTTGCCCAACTTCTTGTTGAAGCGGGTGAGGTCGATCAACTTGGCGCCACGGTCCTCGTGCACCAAGCCACGCTTGTTGAACAACTCAATGACCTCGGCCATTTTCTCCTTGGACACCTGCGACTCGCCCGAGTACACGTCGTAGGCAATGTTAAGACGCGAGTAGGTGTCGATGTACTTGTCGATGGACAAGTCACGGAAGGTCTTCCACATTTTGAGGGCGGACTCGTCGCCGTCCTCCATGCGGCGGAAGTAGGCACGGGCCTGGTCGTTGGTTCCGCCCTCGAGCTCGCCCTCGTCGGTGATGTCCTTGTTGACACGGACGTAGACCTCGAACAAGTGGTTGATGGGGTCGGACTCCAACTTGGCGGCGTCGCCGTACTTGTCGAAGCCCACCGCCAACAAGCCAAACTGCTTGCCCCAGTCGCCCAAGTAGTTGATTCTGGTCACGTCCCAGCCGGCCTTCTCGTACAAGTTGGACAAGAAGCCGCCGATGATGGTGGAGCGCAAGTGGCCGGCGTGGAAGGGCTTGGCGATGTTGGGGGACGAGAACTCGATCACGATCTTCTTGCCCAAGCCAAGAGGGAGGAAGCCGTAGTCGGTCTTTCTCGCCAACACGTCCTTGATGACAAGATTGAAAAGGGTCTTTTTCTCAAAGAAAAACTGCAAGAACTGGCCCTCGGCACGCACCTCAGACAAGTAGCCGCCCTTGTCGAAGGACAGAGCGATCTCCGAGGCCTTGCTCTTGAAATCGGTGCCCTTGGGAAGCCTCAAGCGGGGAAGAGGAACAAGCAAGTCGCCCTTGTCCAACGTGGAGGGCGAGTCCAACGCCAGGAAGATGACATCCTCAGAAATGCCGGTGATGGAGTGCAACTGCAGGGTGATGTAGTTTCTCATCACGTCCACGACGTTGTACTGCGGGTGGGACCCGGCGACGGGGGCCAGGGCGCTGAGGCCCAAGGCGGCGAGAGAGTCGGAGAGTTTGTCTGCACACATGTGGGATTTCCGGATGGTGTTGCGTAGATAGACAGCCGTCCGGTGGAGCATAGGGTGTAATTTTTCTGTTTCGCGGGATGCGGTTAGTCACTTGCACGACGCCTGCGTTGTGTCTGGCGGGGCAACATAGGTCGGTGATTTTTTGGATTTTCTGGGGTGAACCTGGTGACCGGATTTTGTTCTTTTATATGGTGGCTTTTGTTTTTGTTGGAAATTTGGGTGGCCTTTGTGTGTTTGTGGTCTCTCTCTGTGCGTAGGAATAGCTGCAAAATGGGGAAGTTAGGGAGGAGTACGAAGGAGGAAAGAGGAAAAGAATAAGAAAAGAGGAAAATGAAAATGAAGGAAAAGAAAGAGAAAAGAATGAAAACAGCTTCCAGAATTGCCCATTGAGTGAATAAACTCTCGCCAGGTCTCTCTTCCCTTTGCTCTCCGCTACATGGCCCTGTTAACTATGTGGCTGCAAACCCCAGACAAAGGCACACAAAGTCTATGAAATTGCAAAAGAAACGAATGCACATATCAAAATGGTGTTCCTGGATGTTTCTCCGTCGCCATTTTTCAAAAATCGCCTAGGCCCAGCCAGATCAATCGACCCTCTGGAGCTTCACACCCGTGCACCAGCCTCATATCACTCCACACTACACCATCCTAAAACCACCACACAATGGACAGAGAAGCACACGTACAAACGCTCCAGGAAATGGGCTTCTCCGCCCAGCAGGCGGCCGACGCCCTCAATGCAACCCACAACGATCTCCAGCTGGCAATTGCCTTCCTCTTTGGCGAGCTAGACGCCCCGCAAGGCTCCGGCACCAGTCTGCAGCCGTACCTCGTAGATGCCCCGCCAGATTTGCCCACACAGTCGGTCAGCGTCTCCAACCCGCAGGATCTCCCCGAGTTCTTGGGCTCCTACGTTCCTGACCCCGCCATTGGGCCCCAATTGCCTGCCACGCCGAGCTACGAGAGCATCGTGGGTCACCCGAGCCTTCCGCCACCTGATTCCGCCACCAATCTGGCCGAGGACGTCCGCAACGTGGCCTCTTCTGGCCTGCTGGATGTGGAAATGGCCACTAGCTCCGACGTGCACTCGCTCACGGACTCAATGTCTCCAGCAACGTACCCTGCCAACTCCAAGGCGGAGTACGGGCCCACGCCACACGCTGCCATTCTCTGCTGCGAGCCGGACATCCAGTGCTGGGTGCCGCTCTTGGCTGTATTGAGCAACATTCCCTCTTTTGCGCAGACTGTGCTTGCGCTCGAGTCTCCCCTGCCGTTTGTGGCCGAGGTGCAGCGCATTGTCTACTTCATTCAGAACTTCGAAAACAGCTCCCGCTGGTACATTGGCACCGACGGCTTGGCCAAGGCTGCCAACGAACAGACGCCACAGGGCTCGTATGCGGACGAGGAGATGGTGCTAGCGATGCTTGAGAGTCTCATGAAAGAGGAGCCGCTGGTGCGGACGCTCTTTGAGTGTATGGTGGAGAGCCGAGACGAGGAGATCACCAAGGAGCTTGTTGTGCTAGAGATCGAGTCGGACCTGCGCTCCACAACGCTCTACGAGACCCTCAACGAGCTCTTTTGGCATAAGGACTTTGAGGTCCTCGGCAAGGTCAAATACAGCTACGTGGCGCCCGTGGTGACCTACCAATTGGTGTCTGAAGACAACCTGCTCTTGGCGCCCTTCCACTTGAGCGAGACGTTTTACCCGGAGATCTACAGCGAGGTGGCGTTGGCTGGCGTTCGCAAGGAACTTACCGATATCAGAGGCGCTCAGCAAGCGTTCCACGCTGCGGAACGCCGGTTGCTCGAGCTTAATTTCTTTGAAGGCAAGAGAATCGATAAATTATTGAAACAGTCTGCAGAGGCGCTTGTGAAGGAAAACGCAACCGCCGAAAGCGAGGACCTCCAGCAGTTGCAGCAAGCTATTGCGCTTCTACGCAGGGAGGAACTAGAGGCCCAGCAGGTGCTCAAGCATACCGCTTCGCCAGAGCGCTTGAAGCTGTTTGAACATGTGATTGCAACCACGCCCGAGCTCGTCCCGTACACGCTAGTGGGTGTGATTTTCTCAGAGTCCCGGTACTACGTGAAGGCGCAGGGCCAGTGGCTCCAGTTGGGCGGCGGCGACGCGCGAGCCGCAGACTTTGAAACCGTGCAACGGGCGGTGGAAGGCTGTCCTGGCCCACACACCATCACGCTTATGTATGCCGATTTCAGAGCGCGTGCGGCGCTGGAACAAAGCGCGTGTGACACGGAGCATGAGGGCATTTCACCCAAAGAGGACGAGCCACAGGCGGAGCCAAATAAGCTCGGCGCACCAGAGAAAAGTGAGCAGCCCCAAGCGGCTGCCAAAGCCTCCAAGAGCCAAGATATGGTCGAAGCAGAGTCCCGCAGTTTGCAATCAGCGGCCGAGACTCCCCATGCGGGCGCGGAGCCAGGGCTGCAATTACGAGGCGACGACGTGGGTCTGGCCCTGCGGGGCGGCGCCATGTCGCGCGCGGAAGGCCCAACGGGCGGAGGTGCCGAAGCGAACACCCACAGCACGGCAGCTCATAGCCAACTCAACAGCGGCGACGTGGTGAAAAGACCCAAGTGGGCCAGCAGCCCCCGCGAGCCGCCTGCCGCCGCAGAGGAAAACCGAACCGAGCGCATACGATCTCCTGTATCTACAGCCGCTTGCCAAACTGTCGTGCAGCGCTTTTTGCAGGACGAGCGACTGTTTGCCGAGTGAATCTGGTGGGGTTGGATCGCCTAGGGGCCGCTGGCGGGGCCCTTGCAAGAGGGTCTCTGCGGAGGAAGTCCGCTGGCAACAGGCCACCCCCAGGCCCGATTTGGCTAGCGTTGGCTTTTTCAAAGTCTGCAGCAAAATTACTCAAACTGGTCGCCGCTGGCGGAGTAATCCGCAGCCATGTGGCTTGTGGCTCCGGCGGTCTCAGATTTCTTGTGTGTTTCTGCTGCACTGTTTTACTGGCTTGTCTTTTTTTCTCTGGGGCGGGCACTGCGTCTGCGAATGCATAAATATGCCGTGGAACGCACTCTGCCAGCTGCGCGCTAGTCCTCATCGTTTTTGGTCTCTTCACGTAGGGACCGTCCATACTGCCAAATGGTGCCCATCGTCTACTCGCTTCTTCGAAATCGAAAGTTGCACTTGGTGGCGGCGTCGCTTGCGCTCTTCCTTGCGGTGTTCCACACCTTGCGCGGCAACCACTCCATCAACCGGGTCGAGGCGAGCAACATCTACTGGTCTACCCTGGAGACCATTGCCAGATCCTACGTTGTGTCGGACATCCGAATCAAAAAGTGCCTCCGCGGCTTCCCGTGCAATGCGCCTGCCGCTGGCGAGCGCAGCTTTTGGGTCAAGATTCCCACCAAGCTCAACTTGTTTCCCTCCGGCTTCTACATCTTCGACTACTACATGTTCGTCGAGAAGGCAAAGGGCAACGAGGCAGAGCGCTTTGTCACAGACGTGGTCTTCTCCTACACCGCTGGCACACCGCCCTCGCAGGCCGAGGGCGCCAAGTGGATCCAGTACCAAATTACCTCCAAGTCATACATGTCTCTTCAGTACATCGACTCCATCCAGTTCAATGCGCCGGTGGTCCGTGAGGTGAACGTCTTTTACGGCAATCGTGACATGACCGACTCCCGGAGGCACTGGAAGTTTGATCCGGCATCAATTCCTCTTCCTGGCAAGCACTCCATCCACCCCAAGCTCTCGATTCTCCGCGTGGCCGTGGTCGACGAGATCGCTATCATGGAGAAGGAGCAAGAGTTCATCAGCATCTTGAAAAAGAATGAGATAATCACCACCGTCAACCCCAAGTTCAAGATACTTCAAGTCAGCGACATGCACATTGGCCAGGACTCGGGGGCTTGCTACGAGAAGTGCAAGTTTGACGCCAACACCTTGATGTTTGTGAAGAAAGCAATAGAGAAGGAGGGCGACGTGGAGCTCATTATGATCACTGGTGACATGATTGACTACCGTCGAACCAAGCATTTCGAGTCGGTGGTGTTGAAGGCTTTGTCTCCCATTCTCGAACTGCGGATTCCCTTTGTGTTCCTCTTTGGCGAGAGCGACGTCACTTCTGGCATTGAGCGAGAAAACTTCATAAACTTCGTGGCCAGTCTTCCCGGCTGTTACAACAAACGAGTTCCCGACTTGGACCCGAAAATGCCGGGCTTGACTAACGGAAACCTCAAGATCTACCGCGTGTCTGCGACCGAGGGTCAGGAAAAGCTCGACCACGATACCATCCAGCTTGAAAATGCGCAGGGTGTCGTCACATATCTCGACTCCGAGCAGCATACCTTGCAGGCTGCGCAAGCAAATTATTTATACCGGGTCAACCACCGGATGAGCGAGGCCGTGCAACAGAAGCTTCTTTTTCTTCACCACCCGCTTCCGAACTTTAGGCCTCTGGGTACAGTCAAGATCATTGGTTCGTACAATGAGAAACACAACATGAACTCTGGCACGGACCTGAAGTTTTTGCAAGACGTGAAGGCAACCGGGTACAAGGCAGTTGCTGTCGGGCACGAACACGAAAACGACGCTTGTATCTGGGATGAGAAGGATGGGCAGAAGATCATCTTGTGCTACTCTGGAGTTACCGGAGAGTCTGCCAACACCAGGTTGGACGAGAACTACAAACGCCGGTTGCGGGTGTTTGAACTCAACTTTGAGAACAACATCATCCTCAGCTGGAAGCGAGACCACGAAACGTCGCTAGACCACCAGGAGATTTGGTCCCAAGAACCTGCACCACCGGCCATAGCCCAGGATAAGGCACCTGCTGCCGCCGAGGCCAACGCCTAACCAGCGCAAACTCAAACGGAACATAGTCTACGGGACCCGGCTGCCACGGTGCAGTCGCCCACTCTAATATATAATTATTCGGAAAACGGGAAACCGTGAAAGTGGCTGCAAAAGAAGCCCCCAACACCCCGAATGCACGGGTGTGTGGTGTACGGGTGTCACGAGAAGATCATCAAAACTCCTCTTGAGATGAGGTTTCCAGCCATCCATCGCCACTCTAATCACACACACACCATGGGAAAGGCTAAGAAAACGCGGAAGTTCGCGCAGATGAAGCGGGCCATCAAGACGAAAGACGTGCAAAAAGCCAAAGAAGGCCCCAAGCCCAAGACCAAGGACGTGGAGCTCACCAAGTCCGTGCCACAAGTGTCGAGTGCCATGTTCTTCCAGTACAACCAGGCCATCAAGCCGCCATACCAGGTGTTGATCGATACCAACTTCTTCAACTTCTCGATCCAGAAAAAGATCGACATTGTGCGTGGACTCATGGACTGTCTCTACGCCAAATGCATCCCCATAGTGACCGACTGCGTGATGGCGGAGTTGGAAAAGCTTGGGCCCAAGTACCGTATTGCTCTTAAGCTTGCAAAAGATCCACGAATCAAGAGACTCAGCTGCTCTCACGGTGGCACATATGCCGATGACTGTATGGTGAACAGGGTGATGCAGCACAAGTGTTACATTGTGGCCACAAACGATGCCGACTTGAAGCGGCGCATCAGAAAGGTGCCTGGTATCCCGCTCTTGAGTGTGGGAGGCCACTCCTACGTTGTGGAAAGACTACCTGATGTGTTCTAGGTGGGAAGAAGCAGGGCCCTGCGTCACGTGACCGGAGCATAGCAAGCGGGCCGGGCCCGAAAGATTATAGAAATGGGATACTGGCATTGGACGAGTGTAGGTTTACATGTTTTAAGGATTATGGCCTTGGGCAGCTGGCCAAGTTTGAGGCGAGAACAGGCTGTCAAGGTGAGGCGGTGCGCCGAAGTTTAGTGATGTGAGTCTGGCGGAGATGCATTGAAGCTGGATGAGCCACTTCACCCAAGAGTCACTTCACCCAAGGGTCGCTTCACCCAAGTATATTTTACTGTCACGTTGCAAGCACTTTCAGTGTTGTTAGCGTTGTCAGTATGGGTAGCATAGGCAGCATTGGCAGCATTGGCAGCCGTGGCAGCCGAGGACGGGACACCCGTGCATCCGATATTCAGCCTTGACAATCTATTCATAGACACTGTCCATCCTGCAGTACCGGCGCAGGGATGGCAACAATTGCCTAAAGCGGAATAAACTTCTTTGGGCAGGGGATAATCGAATTAGGCCATGTCGGGACGCCGAACAGAGCAAAATTCGATTAGCGTGTTTTGCGGCATCGGTGAAAAGGCGCCATGGCGAAAAGCAACACAGCTTGGCGTGGGCCGTTGCTGTTGCAACCACCAGGGAGCGTCAGCCTTATCAAGGCGCCCATCAGGTGACAGGCGCCTAAGCAGGCCGGAGACGCTCCCCAAAGTAAAGGCCTCGGCTACCGCTAGCACAGCCTTGGCGGCGGTGCCGCCCGTGCCCCTGAGTCGGCCGGAGCACTCGAGGATGCGCAACTACGAAGCGGGCTGTAAAAAAAGTTGTAGATTGATATAAAAAGGATTAAAATTAAATATTAGAAAGTAGTACAGGGCTCATATAGAGAGCCTTGCCCGCGTGGGCTAGTCGGGAGCGACGCTCTTACAAAAGAACAGCGACGACACCGGCAAGAGCCAAACCAGCGCCAATGGCAGCACCCTGGACTGGGGCAACGGCACCAGCACCGGAGGCGGAGGTGGAGGAGGAGTTGTTGGCGGCTTGGACAGCGGCAACGACGGAGGCGGCAACGGCGATCTTGGAGAATTGCATTGTAGGATGAGTTGTTGGTGATGAAAAAAAAAGAGGGAATGGGAAAGGACGCGGTGCCGGTGCCAATTTATACCTGGCGCTATCTGTCTCCTGCATTTAGTGTGTGGCTTTTCCATGGGAGTGCATGGGGCCGCGGAAGCTGCGACAGGCAGGCACACAGGCGCAAGGTGGGCGCAGGCGGGTGGTGCGCGCACGACTTTTCTGGAGAATTCCAGGCTGATAAAGGCAAGAGCGCTGCTTATCTGGGCGAGCACGAGGGCCAGACGCATGCGGAATGGCACCACGACGGTGGGGCCGGGGTGATATGGGTGTTGAAAAATAGCTGGGGACGCGGAGAATCGTGTGAATTGCAGCATGACGAGATTCCGTCAAAAAATTCCGGAAATGAGCCAACGGAGTACTGGCGAGAAGCCCCCACCCACCCAGGGCGAGGCGCGTAGCAACACAGCCGCAAAAATGCAGCGAACCGCAAAGAACCACCGCGCCTCTGCAGAAGCAACCGCAATGCAGAGCGGCGGAACCCACCCAGGGAGCAAAAAGGGGCCCTCTCCGTGGACGAAATGCGTGGGAACACCCCGAAAAAATTACGGGTTCGGGCAGAATTCATGGGGGATTCGTCGCCTATTTATATTTGCCGGCTTGTGACTGTTTACAAAATCAGAAAAAAGGGGCTGCCGAAAAAAGCAGTGGGCCCAAACACGGCCCTGCGTGGCCCTGGCGGCCCTGCGTAGCCGGTGTGGGGCGGCCCCAAAAATGGCGGTGCGGCCCTGAGCTGCGGTGGGAACAATCCACAAAAGCCCAGACCAGGCACAGAACAGAAGCCAAAGCCAGATGTCGCGATTAGCCAGATGTCGCGATTCCGGCAGAATGCCGGGTTTGGCCCGGGCGTGTGATTCATGATTCTTTGTGCGGTTGATTGGCTGCGGCGCTACGTCAGAAGCGATGACGACCGCTGCAAAGCCCGGAGCAACGCCGTGGGATGGTGTGGATTTCTTTTTCGGCGTCCACGGTGATTTGCTGGTTTGCGGATTTCTGTTACTTCGAGTTGCTCGCCTCGCCTATCTTGAGGATCTTGCTGTTTGGCTGGGATGCTGGACGATTCTATTGTGTTGCTAGTTGCTGGGCATGTTTGCGATTTTGCAGCTACGCGCACAATCTGGGAGATGTGGAAAGCACAAAGGGCCACGTAAAAAATAGAGAAACGGTGGAAATAGGGAGAAAAGAGAGATTCAGAGAAAAATCAGGCTGCAAAAATGCCATCCATTTTTTTTCTGCGGATTTGCCGCTTGGGTCGGTCTTTCACCGTCCCCTTTCCACCTTCCTCTCTCACTGTTTCTACCTGTTCCTGCCCTCACCTACACCTCAAAAGTCGCCTAATCGTCCACACTCCCGCTCCACTGCGTCATCTCCAATCGCCCAATCTCCCGCCCAATCTCACGCTTATCGCCGGCGATGACTCTTGCCTTTCTTTTCTTCCGAGGCCCGCCCGTTTCTTTTTCCCCCTCCGCGCTTGCTACGCATGACAGTGTGCTTGCAATCTCCGGCATCTGCTGCCGCTGCTCAACGTCATGGCTCCCGCTGCGTGCTTGGCCCGAGATATCCACCGCCAAAATAGGAAGAAATGGCGAAAGCGGAAAATGGGAAAACTCTCAAACCCGTGCATCTGCCTCCGGCCTGGCGCATTGGGCTTTTTATCTCTGATGGTCTTGACCGCACCCACTCGCTCTGGCGCACTGTTTGCAGCCATTGTGGTCCGCCCTCCACCAACTCCAGCCAAGGAGAGACTCTCCAGCTGAAACTGCTTTTGTGGTTATTTTTTTCCTCTCTCTCTCTCAATTTTTCCTAATCCATCATGCTCCTCTTCTCTCCCCCGTCTCCCTCGTCTCCTTCCTCTACTCCTCCCTTTTCTTCTGACGCATGCGCTGAAACAATTCTGAAACAACTCTGACACACCTCCGCCAAAACAAGTCCCCATATCTTCTCCGCAATCCGCCTCCTCAATCGTCTTCATAACCACTTAATACTCCTCTCCACAACCTCACTGCTTATGTTCTCCTGGAAAAACCTCAAGCGGACCTTCTCCCAACTCTCGGAGTCCTCCACCCCAGAGTCCGACCTTACATCCATGAAGGTCAAGCTTCCAAAGGCCGAGCCGGCCCCGGAATCAGACTCGTCGTCTTGCTTCGCCAGCTTCGAAGAGTCTTCCTCGCTCATTTCTGTCCAGGTCCCGAAAAGAGCAGACTTGCCGCCGGATCATGTGCTCAACGCTGAGGGTCCCCAGCTCGCCAAGAGATCTCGCTCCACCCCAACACACAAGTCTGCTTCGACAGCTTCTACAGTAGAAGCGGCTTCCACCAGCTCGGCCCTTGTCAAATACAGCTCCTTTTCCTTTGCCTCTCGCTTTGGCACTCTCCAGGCGTTCCCGAATGTCGACACTGCCAAAACAGCCTGCTTTCCCTTTGGCATCCGCCGCCGGCTCTCGGCCGCACGCAAAAAGAAGCCGGCACCGTCCGCTACGGAACCTCCACGGACAGACCAGGCCCAAAACAAAGAGGCAGCTGCAAAAACCGGCCCTTCTAGCACGAAGTCACGTGACCCAGGCCCTCCTCCACCACCACTCAAGTCGAAGACGCCGGTTCCGCCCAGAATCGAGGTTCCCAAGCTCGCCCAGTTGCCCAGCACCCCCGATTTGCAAGACTCTCCGCCAAAGCTCAAGCCCAGCAAATCTTATCCTGATTTGGTTGCAGCAGCCAGAGATATGCTGTTGGACGAGGCCACCCACGGCTCGCTTATCATGATGATGGAGGACACCGACGAGGACACCGACTACGGCTGCCTGGACTTCTCCGAGTAGACCGAGATACTTTTTTTCTCTTTATATATCCCAGAATATTTCCATTTTTCTTTCTTGGTAGTGGCCAGCGGTCGTTTGCAGCCGTCACAGGAAAGTGGTCCTTACTCACGTGACTTCCCCAGCAATGCGTTCACCTCTCAGTGCCAAGACCCGGGGCGACCCACCACGATTCCTCCTTGTGGGACAATTGTAACACAGCTCCCGAGGCTCTTTGACACCTCTAAACACCCGTGACGTGCTCCTGACCAAGCCCATCCGCCGTATTCCTAATCAGCGTTTTCTGATTCGTCCTCGCTAGCACACCCCGCAATCTCCACCACAGACACTCGGAGCTCCCGACTGCGGCCGCTATCACCGATTCCGTCGTTTCACAATAACCCAAGCCATACCACAACTCCAAGATGATATCTACAGGACGTGGCGGCGCCGGAAACATCGTCAACGCAAAGGACGTGGGCACAGAGAGACCCACCAGTCCCACAGAGCACAAGAAGGATAAAGTAACGTACTATCTGACCGGCCGTGGCGGCGCAGGCAACATCAAGTCGACCAACGAGATCCCGTCGCCCAACCTCGTGCCGCAAGGCTCCAACACGCCCAAGTTGACCACCGCCAAGATCACCACCGGCCGCGGAGGATACGGCAACATGGTGGACAACTCGGACCCCGAGCTCACACGCAAGCTCCAGGACGTGGACAAGAAGCCCACCGAGAACGACTTGTACGCGGTGGCGTCGAACAAGTCGTTTTCGGTCGGCCGAGGCGGCTTTGGCAACGTGGTGCTGCACACCCGGTCCAACGGCTCCAGCCACGGCTCGGGCAACAACTTGTACAGCGTGATCAGCCACGGCGACAAGAAGGACAAGAAGAAGGGCAGCTTCATGCTGAAGGTCAAGAACATGTTCTCATGAAACCCTCTTAACATAGACCGAGGCGGCTTATCTCCCATACACTTACTGTTAGAACCGAGACCTGTGTCTCTTGCATCTAGCTCATCAATACATGCTCAAACGATCGTCTGTGTCCTTCTGCCGCTGTCTGTTTCTGGCTCTTTCTATTTCTGGCTCTGTCTATTTCTGCCTCTCTCTATTACCGCCTCTGTCTGTTTCTGCCTCCAGATGTCTGCTCTATCACTGAGGCTCATGTCTATTACCCCCAGCCACTTACTGCTTGAGCAAAAACTCCTTTAAAAGATCAAGTGCCTTGTAGCGGTGCGACATCGTGTTCTTCAACGCCTTGTCCATCTCCGCAAACGTCTGGTCGTAGCCCACGGGCTCGAAGATCGAGTCCCACCCAAAGTTCTGGTGGCCCCTGCTCTCCACAATGTTGCCCTTGGTGATGCCCTGGAAGAGCTTGACCTCTTTGCCGGGCCCCTCGCAGTACCCAAAAGTGCAGATGGCCTTGGCGCCCTTGTCCTCGAACTTGTAGAGCATGTCCACGAGGCCCTGGAGCCCCACGCCTTTGACAAACCACTTGATGTAGGGCCCTGGCAAGTCGTTGAAGGCGCAAAACGCCAAGCACGTGTCCTCGACCAAAACAGGCCCGCCCACGAGCTCGGCTGCAGACTTGGCCTTGTGAATCGTCACCTCATCGATCGTGCCTTGCACCTCCTCCACGTCCAAGTCCTTGTTGACAATGGTGTACTTGCCGACGGTGCAGTTTTCGGCGGAGCCCGAGCCGCTCAAAATCGCCGCCACCTCGTTCTTCTTGTTGACGTTTCCGGTCACAAAGGTAAGCGTGCTCATGGTGATGTAGTAGGATACTCTGCGATATACAGGCGGGCTGTCTCTGTGGGTATGGACGGCCCCGGCCTCTAGAAAATGGCCGATTTTTAGTATGAAAATATCCGACAACAGCTCAGATGGGTCAATCACGAAAAAGCGTTTCTGGAGGTTTGTTTACGTGAATCATGGCGGTTTGGCTGGTATCTGATGGGTGCAATATGCCCACGCTGACGGCTAGAGACCGAAGAAACACCGAATGAGTCACACAATTTTTCCCGGAGACAAACACGTTCATCTCTCAGTGCTCTTCAATCCGACCATCTTTTTTTCGTTTTCTGCTTTCCATTTCCAGCCTGAAAGTGCCAGCCCCACAGTACCACACTGTCCATAGCTCCACTGTTCATAGCTCCACAAGTTGTCTCCACTGGTCCGCCTTGCCAAAATCCGGCCTCTATACACCCTGCCTACTTCCAGCTCTCAATGCCTCTATTACTATTTACATGACACCCGCTATATCTTGCCCAATCTCTTCTTCAATGCTCTCTGCGTTCTGCGTCTCTTGCGCAACTTGTGCTTCTTCATCTTGAGTCTTCTTTTCCGCAAAACCAGGTCCATGTGCATGGTGTTGTCCTCGGCTTCGGCCGGCTCTAGCGGCCACTCGATCTGCATCGTTGGTCTGGGCGTTTGGATCCATGCTGTGGTGTTCTGTGCTTCAAGCGGACGGAGCGCTTGTGCGATGGGGCTGCCTCTGAGAAGCGGGAGACTGAGCCCGATCTTTGGTCTGGCCACCGACGAGAGCTGTCTCGCGGCTGCGGTCGTGAGCTGCCTCACAAATGCAAATCTAAGCATGGCTAACTGGTGTTTAATCGTAGGTGTGAATTTTCAGTTTTTTTTTTGGCGGGCGTGCGAGCCCCATACCGCGCCTAACGGCTGCAAAAGATAACATCTAGATACACATAAACAGCGTTTTTGGTTCTGCCTTTTCGGCCGTCCATCTTTTACAGTTTCTTCTCTTTCTCTCCTCGTCTTTCTCCTTCTCCCTCTCCGAGCGTCTATTTCTTGTGGCCCGTCTCGACGTTCATCACGATATCCCCAGTGCTCTCTATAACAAACCCTGTCTCCCCCACCACACCATTACTGGAAGATACGTTTCCGCCCACCTCGCTGTCCCAGTCTGTGACGTCGTACTGTAGACCCTCCGTGTTGAGCTGGACCTTTTTTCCAAACGGCAAAAGCCCACACTTGGGCATTTTCTCGACGGTGTTGAACACAGTTCTCAGCGAATACTTCACCCATGTCTTTCCTCTTGGGCACAAGAAAACCACGTCCAGCGCCGTGTAGAAAAAGAGATTGCAGAACTCGTACTCGGCCCGCATCACGTAGAGCTGGTTGATCAGCTGGAACGTCTGGTCAAAGCGCCCGTCAATGCCGCCAGCGACGTTGAGGGTGATCTTTGGCCAATTCCCTCCGAGTTTGGCCAGCTCCGCACGCAAGAGTTCGGCAAGACCGTCCACAAGCTCAATTGGGCCCTGGAGAGCCGCCCGGCCGCCCTCTGTGCTGTGCAAAATGGCGATCTTGATCGCTTTCATGAAGTCAGACGCATACTGCGTGTGCTGCTCCACCACAACCGTTCCGTGCTGTTCGTAGTAAGCCCTGACTTCGGCCCGGAGCGAGTCGCAATCTCCAGTGATGAATTCCGGGATGTGGTTTGCCCGGTCTGCCTCGGAGAAGTAGTCGTAGAGCCGGTTGGCCCCGCCATCGGCACACACACGAAGCGACGAGTGCAGCCACAAGCGGCGGAGATCGATCTTGCGCAATTCCGTATTTAGAATGATGAGCGACGAACGAGGCTTGGCTGCTGTTTCTTCAAACACCGCAAACGGCTCGAGCACCGTCGCAGCGTCCGACGGCTCCGCCACACAGTAGTCTTCCGGCCGCTCCTGAACAGACATGGTGCTTTCTGAAGCTTGGGTATGTTTTGAACTCAGGTTGCCCGGAAAAAATCGGGCTATTGGGCTCACAGCTGGTGAAACCAAGCACTTGCCAAAGCTCAGAGAGGTGGTAGCTTCACACCCGTACATGCGCGCACTGGGACCTCAACAGTACACATAGTTAACGGGAAACAGCCATAAAACAGCCGACCAGCCGCCCCCACAAACCGCCACACATCAAAAAGAGATGACTCTGAACGCTCCTGCTGCCAACGGAGCCCAGAGCAGCGAGCCTGCGGTTGTTCCGCGGGACGTGCGGCTTCTCCACTTGATATTCGCCACACAGACGATCCAGAACTACCAGGACCATGTGCCGCTCCAGCTCATGGACTTTGCCCACCGGTACACGACGTCTGTGTTGAAGGACGCGCTCATTTACGACGACCACGCCAAGAGCGGCAACGGCTCGACGACGCTGAACACAACCGTGACCACGGACGACATCCGGTTGGCGATAGCCGCCAGGACCAATTTCCAGTTCAAGCCCACACCCGCCAAGGAGCTCATGTTGGAGTTGGCACACGAGCGCAACAGCAAGAGCCTCCCGCCGGTGATTCCCAAGTGGGGCCTCAATTTGCCTCCTGAGAAGTACTGTTTGACTGCAAAGGATTGGGACAGTTTGGACGACGACAAGGACGAGGTGGATGCCAAGCGCAGACGTTGAGCCCTGGCGCTGAGCCAGGCGTTGAGCCAGGCGAAGCGACAGAATGAACTACCAGGGAGTCGTTTTGTTCTGAACTACCAGGGAGTCATTTGTTCTAATCGAGCCGTGCCTAGACTAGGCAGACCAGCTAGAGCAGCTTGACCAGCTAGTCCAGAGGAAGCGTTTTCGCTCTGCAACTGGCAGGGTGCGGAGAAATTCTATTGAGAGACCGACGACTGGCGGCTCTACTTGTGGCTCAAAGATCTACTGATTGCTTGCACACGGTCCGCAGTCTGAGACCCTACCCCACAAAGGCAAGTGGACAAACAGAAGAAGTTGCACCAACTGGAAACGACAGCGGCAACGACAGATACGGACGAAGACACCCTCATGACGTGTCTCAAGCCCACCTCACAACTTCACAGCCAGGCGTCTTCCCACGCTCAACCTTCGCAAATCTCACTCTGTTTCAGGCGTCACACCACCACGAGCGCCACCCACCATCACAACTGGCCGCTTTCAGACCGTGATTCTTCGCCTTCAAGGCAGCCCCAAAATTTAATAATATATAATTATTCTGCAGCCGCCAGCGGCGCCAAACCACCATAGTAAACCTCATATCTTCCCACCACGCACCCTCCTGCACCGTCACCAACACCTCCACGTTCACCAACACATCTCTACTACACAGCCACCAGAGCATGAACATTAAAACCGCAGCGTCGTTGCCGGAGTATGTATCACGTGCGCGTGCCTAAGACGGCCCGCTCGTCTTTTCCAACTCAAACAAACTAACCGCAGAGCAATTGAAGAGTATGTGGGATCCTCAGTGGTGGAGCGTACCTCCAGGCTCCAAGCCTTCACCGATGTGGGCCCAGCGGACATGTGCACGATCCATAAGATCTCGGCACAGTCCCAGAAAGAGGTGGGAACCTTCCTCTACTACACTGGTGTGGACACGCTGAACCTGGCGTCAATTGCAGCCCACCTCCAGTCGATAGCGTCACTATTCACCGGGCGCAGCCAGTACTGGTTTGGCGAAAAGAAGCACTGGCGGGTGCCTGACTTGACCTACTGTGCGTACAACGCCTTTGCACGCGTCGACATGCGTGTGACGGTGCACATTCCCGGTAAGTTCGAGACCCAGATCGTGGCCCACGACGGAAAACTCGTCCAGGACAGAGTCTCTGCCGAGCAGGCCGAGCGCTTTTGGCTCGAGACTTTTGTTTCGTCGATGGCGCGGTGCCTCATCGACTCGGACGACGACGATGCCAACAAGGTCGGTGGCTTGGTCGAGATCCGCAGAGAAAACCCCTTTGCCAACGGCAAGGCGTCGCACGAGCTCGTGAGCAACTTCTTTGCTGCTTTCGAGCTTCTCTTCGTCGAGGGCCCCAAGTTGGGCTGCTCTTTCGACATCCCACAGCCCACGCTCACCTCCAACTACCTCGTCGACGCCTTTCTCAAGTGCGTGAACTTGACGCAACGGTACGACGAGGCTCTTGAGATCTTGCGCCGTTTGGAGTCCTCTCAGCCGTCAGTCAACTGCTTGATTGCGCGTGTGTTGCTCATGAACGACGAGGAAATCAACGCTGTGCGTGTCATGCACGACGGAATCGAGTCCGACCCCAGAGAAGCGGAGTTGTTGTTGTTGGAGGCCCAGTTTCTCATCGACAAAAAGCGCTACGACTTGGCCTTGCACATGGCCCGCCAGGCCGTGCAATCGGCCCCTTCCGACTTCAAAGCCTGGGCCACCTTGGTCCAGGTTTACACCAAACAAAATGACTTCGAGAACGCCTTGCTGACATTGAACTCGTGCCCGATGAACTCTAACAAGGAGAAGTTTAGTTTGCGCCGTGTGGTCTCTTTAAAAGACAGCCACGACAACTTACATTTGCCTTCGCCCGTTGACGTCATGCTTGACGAGGTTTCCAACTTGCAGAGCTCCGAAATCGCCATCGAGCTGAGAAACCTCAGCCAGCAACTTGTCAACTTGCCCGCTGCCAACTTGAAGTCCACCTTTGCAGGCGCCTACGACCTTTTGACAGACATCGTGGTTCGCATTGGCTGGGAGGCATTGTTGAAACACCGTGCTAGAGTCTTTGTGATGGAAGAGGAGTACCGCAAGGACAACTCCCACAAGAGCTCCTCGCAAGTTGAAGTGGGCGTTGTCAAAAATGGGGACTCCAACGGCCACGCAGACTCCACCAATACAGAGAACACCGACTCCGGCCCCGACAACTCCATGACCATTCCTGACGACGCGTCGACGGTAGCTGTCAAATCACCTACTAGGGATAGAGGAGAAGGCTACGAGATTGAGTTGCGCAAAAAGAGATTGTGCGAGAGATGGCTCGATAACTTGTTCATGTTGCTTTACAAAGATCTCAGTGTCTACACGATGTGGCAGGCTGAGTATGTGCATTTTCAGGCACAGCAGATGGAATACAAGAAGTCGACGTTGGAGTGGGAAACGTTGGGCCAAGTGGCGTTCAGGTTGAAGCATTACAAGGAGGGCTCCATTGCGTTCAGCAATGCTTTGCGTGGGCGTTTCTCGGCCAAGTCTCAGAGGGAAATTGTTCGATACTACCAGTTGGAACGTGCTAAGGTACTTTTGAAGACAAGCGTGTCCGAGAACCCACGTGTTTCGACTCAAAATTTCACAAAGACCATCAACCAACTAAACGATAAGATTCTCGAGGGATGCATCAAGTTGTTTGTGTGGAACCACCGTTGGTATAATGACTTTTCGCCCAGCCTTATTCTCACATTTGACGACTTGATCGCCAAGGAGGGCTTGATCAAGATCCAGTCGCTGATCCAAGCAATCTACTCCAACGAGCTAAATCACCACGACAGCACCAATCTGGGTATCATCGAGATGATGCAGAGATTTGTCGACTTTGCAAGAGAGTACAAATTGCAAGGTGTGGACAATTGATCTTCACGGTGAAGCCAGTGGCATAGATTTCGCAGCCGCTGCGGGTCACGTGCCGTCACCAAATGGGAGAGCCCAGTGATTCAGAGGTGAGACAAGGTGAAGGAGAAACCAGGACTCACGCGGAACTGAGCGAGTTTGCAGTAACAGGCAGAAGCTTAGAAGAACCATGAGCAACCCAGCAGACCGTTTGTGGATGCTCCAGAACCACCTTAGGCGGATACAGCGAGGCGAGATGCGGCCGCAGTTCCCCATGAACCCTCCAAACTACAGCACACGGCCCGTGGCGAGTCCGTGCGGCGTTTCACAAACACGGAAGTGAGCTTAACTATGTACAGCAAAGGAATGAAGTGCGTGGGCAAGCGCTAGAGCGATGGCCATTGAGCTACTGGTTGTCTGGGTCCGAAGAGTCCTTGGAGGTAATGTCCCGCTCCTGCTGGAAGCCGTCCAGGGCCACACGCATAAGCTCCTTCTTGGAGTCCTCAAGACGCTGCTTGCGGGCCTGGATTTGCTCGTCACGACGCTCCAACTCCTCGATCCACATTTTCTCACGCAACTTGGCCTTCTCACGCAAGAGGTCCTCGCGAGACTTTCTCTCCTCCTCGGACTCACGCTGGTAATAAATGCCTCCGGCAATGAGAGCAGCCAAGGTGAATGCCTGGAACCCCACTCTGTAGCGGAAATAGATTTGGGTATCGCGTTTGCGGCCTTGCTTGAGAGACTTGGCGGCGAGCACAACGGCACCGGTGGTCAAAAGCGTGCCGAGGGGAACGAGGGGCTGCTGCTTGCACTTGAACACGAGTTTCTGAATGGTGTCCATTTCACTGGGGTTAGTATTGAAAAGAAGCCAGGCGAGCGAGAGACGTAGAATGGCAAATGTAGGAGATGCACAATTTGATGCGCTGTAGCTGGCCCTGACGGACTTTAAAGGCCGTATTTAAGCCCAAGTCAAAGCGACAAAGAAACGTACTCTTCTTCGAGGCCCTTGCCATCGAAGGACGAGGGAAATTGCATGGCGGAGGCGTAGCGGTTGTGTGGCTGGAGTGGTAGCCAGGAGTTCCGGTTGGGTGAGGTGGGTGCGAATTTGTGGTGCGAGCAGTTTCGACAAAACAACGCTAACAAAGAGATTTGGGGCGATTAGGGGACTTGAAAAGAATACCTCAATAGTCTTGAAAGGAAAGCCCCAGCTTTGAACCGCCCGTTTGTTGCAAGGTGAAGCAGGCCGCCAGGGATGGTCACGTGACCGGCCTCGTCCGGGCCGGAGTCGTTTCCCCTTCCCTCTGGGTCCCTTCAATTTCTCCGATCCCCGACCGAATTCTACCTTCCTCCTCTTCCTTCATCCTCTTCCTTCCTCCTTCTTTCCTCTCTTCCCCCCTCTCCCTCCTTCGTCCTGAAGACAGAGCCCAACGACCCGATAGGCAGTGCGGAGAAGCAAGATAGCGAAAAAGAAACAGGCGCCGACCAACGCTTATCTGGCTAAAGTCCCCTCCTTTCGCCGGTGAAAAACAACGATTTCTTGTTTCCTGGCTGTCATTCCAACAGCGGATCCCTCCCTATTTATAGCCGTGCCCGTGCCCCCTGCTGCCGCCGCCGCCCCACGCTTCCGGCCCCACTTCGCAGCCAAACGGTGCTCCTTCACCTGCATGCCCACCCTCCACACTAGACCTTAAAGGCTTCCACAGCGACTACAGGCGGAATGGTTTCCGCTTCTCTCGTTGTGATTGCGGCGTTCCGAGCAGTGTCGCTCGTCGCCCTCTTCCCGCTCACCCACGTGGTGTTTCCGCTCGTCCGCCTCGCCTACGCCGTGGTGAAACACCTCGTCTTTATTCCGCTCCTCTTGGTGCTCCGGACTGCCCTCTACGGCCTCGTGTACGTGCCCTTGACGCCGGTTCTCGTGGTCGCTCAGGTTCCCTACGACACCACGGTGCCCGTCGAAGTGTCGCTTTTCCGTCTTTTCATGGACTTCCTCCCCAACTTGCACGTGATCGTCTACCACTTCATCCACTACTTCATGGTCAGCTTGTTTGTGGGCTCTTTTGTGGGCATGGTGGCCGGCTTGAATATCCGCATAGTCTCCAAGATCTTCAAGCTTGAGCCGGAGTCCGAGCTGCAGAAACGCCCTGCTGGGCTGGCCCAATCCCAGCCTGCAAAGCCTTTCGTGTACCCACGCGTCTCTGGGCGGCCCTCCCTTTTGGAAAACGCTCCCGAAACAGACTCGCTGAAGGCCATCGGCACTCTCCAGCTGCTCCCGCGGGTCCAGCCTGCCGAGTCGCCGCTCGTCAAGCTTGAGGCCGTTCCCTTCGACAAGCCGCCTTTTGGCGAGAAGCTGCCTAAACAGGCAAAAACACTTCTGTTCGACAAATCGGCGCTTCTGCCGGCAGTAGCGCCTCTGTACCAGGACGTGCCTCATAACGCTCTCTACGAGGACGACGACGGCTACAGCTTCATGGCGTATGCCGAGCCCTCCTACGACCACCTCTACGCGGAGGAAGGGTATGTTGAACCGGTTGAAGTGGTGGCCGAGGAACCGCCCGCTCGCCCCAGAAGGAGAGACTCCCGCCTGAGCTTGGTGCCGCCTAGCCTACATACTACCATTGAAGAGGAGGAGGAGCTCGACATCACCCCCACTCCCACGTTGGCCTCGGCGTCCATCTTCTCTGCGTCCACCGAATCCACTTCAAGCACTCTCAACTCCTTGAAGGACCCTGACGCATCTTTCATTGACGCCCGCAGTCTGTCCACTACTCCCGAAAAAGCCCCGAAGATCAAGCCCATTTTGGTGAAGAAGAATGCAGCCGTGACCAGCGACTTGTTGCCAAAGCGCAGTCCAAAAAGGGGTCAAGGACATTCGCCCAAATACAATGCGGAGTCAACAGAAAGAAAGAGAGCAGTGAAAGTTGAGCCACAGGAGCCGCAATTAAGCCAGAGACATGCCGTGGACGAGGAAAATGACGAGTCCACCGAAGAGACAGAGGAGACAGAGGAGACGGAAGAAGCGGAGGAAACAGAAGACGACTTTGACAATGATGCTCCGCTGACCGAGCAGCAGAGCCTGTCAGAGTCTCCAGACTTCTGATACGTTAATCGCTGCTCCGGGTCATCGTTCTTTATTGGTTGGTGAGCTGAAACACATATGAAACATCAGCCACAGTGCCCCAGTACACTTCAATTCACCTAAAATCTGCAACTCAGACACCGTCACCGCTTTTCCATGAAAACAACTTTCACTAAGCACAAATTCACTACATCCAGAAGCATCACTTACGACGAGGATGACGATCCTGCGCTTGCACCGTGGCTCCACGACCCCCGATTGTCGGTGGTAGGAAACCAAATCGTCCCAATGGAACCTGCGGGAACTTCGTTTGTTTGGATGGCCCGGGCGTTTGCCAATCATCTATTAAACACCGGGGTTTTGGACGGATTCGATCATGACTCTGGCCCAATGAACCCTCTTGTGGCAAATACATCGGCAGATCTTACTTGCAAGTTCCAAATCGAGCTCTTGATAGGTGAGGAGCTCTTTGTTATTCACGTCGACTTCTTCTACGTCAAAAGACAGGGTGCTGATGCTGCATGTTTTGGGTTGACCGACGAGGCAATGACTAATTGGCTCTTTGAGAGAGTCGTCAATGATTGCAACAACCTGTCGAAAGTGGAAATGCGGTTTAAATACTGCTTGGAGCTCATCGCTGTACGATGCACGATCAACGACTGGGAGATCACTCTATAAACTCTGCTGGGAAGAGAAGGTGGCTACAGCTCGAATTATCGTTGCCCTAAAAGTATATTGGTGATATATGATTCATGATTAAAATTTCGTAATATGCAAGGTGAGCGTGTCTTCATTAGCTCAAGCGAGTTTGTAGTCTTGGAGATACTCGGTGTAGTAGTCACCAAACACGCTCCAGTGGAACTTGATGAGTGTGGCAATGCGGCTGGCGATGCCAGACATCTCCGACTCGGACTTCTTGGGTCTGATTGACGTCTTGGCAGTGCCAAATTTCGTCTCGCTGTTAGGTTTGGTGGCAGTGGAAACGTCAGCAGCTGGCGCTCTGGCGACTCCAACCAAAAGCTCTTGGAAGATTCTGCCCTCCATTAAGCCGTAAACATCGGAGCTGGGCTGAATCTGCTTGATGAGCCAGTTGTAGCTGAAGTCGATCAAGGGCTGAGGCAATTTGGCGGTTCTCGCTGTTTGGGATGTTGGGTCGGTCACAACGTTTTTGACCAACTGGATGGCAATAGCCTGAATATTTCTTGTCCACTTGACATTTCCGTGTTCGTCCGTTACGATAGCCAAGATTTCCTCTTGGACTCTGGTGATGTTGTCGAGCTGAAGGCTTGCCTGCTTGTAGTCTGCGGCGAGCTCATAATTAGCAATCAATTGCTTAAACAACACCACGCAAAGCTGAACGCAAACCAATTGCCTCACATCTGCTCGAAGCAAAACGAGTCTGGTATGGTCGAACGCCAAGGTCGAGGGGAACTCCGTAGCCATGTTTCTGCATGAGAGGAGGTCGATGATGGCCGTGGTGATGACAAACTTGTAGTCTTGCACATCGCCTTTACTCAAATCCATCTTCTTGCGATAGCTCTTGTAGAACCACTTCAACGAGTCGGAAATATCGATCTTGCAGTGGTTGATAAGTTGATTGAAATAGTCCTTCTCGAAGTCAACTGCAGTTTCAATTAAGACAGGTCTCAAAATGCGGATTTGGTGGTTGGCAACATCCAACTTCATAGCCTCCAAGATGGAGAAGACCGATCTCAAACCCTGAACGAGCTTGGAAACCGAGTTTTCCTGGCTGGCCTGCTGGAATTGAGCGATCATTTCAGAGACCCACTGGTCTCTCATGGGAGCACAGTGAGACTTGAATACCTCGCCCAACCACTGGGCCATGGCGACAAAGTCAAAGGAGCAGTGTGTGAACTGTTGCACGACCAAGTCAATGTCCATGATTTCGTTGACAGGAGCTCTATCCTTCACCGGGAGCAAGGACAAAAGGATGTCGCGTAGGGTGATGAATAGAGCAGGCAATCTTGTGATTTTTGCGGGCTGAGCACCGGAGATGACGCTTGGCTCGAAAAACTGCTTGCACTCCAGCTCGATCTCGATCCAGTACTTCTCGATGATTGTCTTTTTTCTTCTGCCTCTGTCGCCGTCCAAGTTTGGTCTGAACTGGAGCTGAGGGTCGAAGAGGATGTCGTGACGTAACTGGGGGTTCTTCAAGATCTCCTGCAAGTCGATTTCTTTGAGAGACTGGAGGTTGATTGGCGGAAGGGTTGGGGCGCTAGCGGAAGAGGAGTGCGCAGCGTGATGCAGGTGTTTGTGGTGAGAAGGGAACTTGGAGGAAGATGACAGGGCGGCGACGGAGGAGTCCGCAGGGGCGGCTTGCTGGGCCAGGTGGGCGATCTTGCCACGCACAGGGAACATCTGCTGCTGCAACAAGTGCGAGCGGGAGGTGTAGTTGATGATGGGCAAGGAGCGGGAGCGGAAGCGGCGGAAGAGCTTAGGGGCCTTGGAGTAAGTGGCAGCGGAGACCGCCGGCACACGCAAGGACTTCTTTGACAAGTGGGGGGCGCGGACGGAGGAGTTCTTGCGGCCGTAATTTGGGTCAAAGAGCTTGGGGTCCTTCTCCTGCTGCAGGAAGTGGGGGTTTATAGGGGAGGCCGAGGACGGAGTGGCGGCGGAGTCTGGGCGGGGGAGCAGCTGTGGGTTGCCCAAGATGTGGTGCTGGAGGAGCATGTGTCTGTGGTGGATCTGGGCGTGGGGGTGGTCGTTGATGTCCAAGAGGGAGGCGGAGGTGGGGGTCAGGGAGGACGCCATCGGGTCGTGGGGGCCACCGGAGGGCTCCTCTGTGTTTGGGATGACCTGGGAGGGCGCCGGGCTGTTTGGGGCGATGACGGGGGCGTCCAAGCGGGCTCTCTTTGCCTTATCGCTTTGGGGCGGTTGGGGGTTTCTTTTCGCCGGCTGGTCGAAGAAGACCGGGCGCAACGTTTCCGTTTCCTGGAGGATCTGGTCCTGGTTTTCGTTTGAGTTGTTGAGCTGGGAGGTCATGCTTTGGGATGGATTAGGAGGGCCGTGGGGAAGGGAGGGAGATGTTAATTAGGCCGAGTCCAAAAGAGTGCCAGAGCCAAAGGAGTGCCAAGAGGGCCAGAAAAGCAACTTAAGTGGACGAGGGCAAAAAAAGGATGTGCAGCCGGGACGAGTGCAAGTGGCGAAGGCGGTGGCAACCGAGTTTGGGGCAAACAGGCCAGGACAGAGTGTGGAGGGAAAAGTGGGCCAGTTGAGTCAGAGGAGGCGGTTGAGTCAGCAGGCAAAGGGAGCAGGAGGGCCGGGGATGCGGGGAAAAAGCGCCAGGGATATAAAAAGAGAGCAGGGGCGGGGCCAAAGAGTCTCTGGGATAGGGCGGAGGGGGAAGGAGAAGAGGAAAAGGCAGAAGCAAGGGTGGAGGGACGGAAGGGCGAAAAGCGAGAAAGACGGGGGGGCCGGCACGATATAAGAGGGAAAAAAAGACAACGGGAAAAAAGGCTGGAGAGAAGACGCAGCGGTGATTGAGCGCAGGCAAAAACAGGCAGGGCGGCAGGGCGGCAGGCGGACAGGCCAGCAGGCGCGGCGGGCGCGGGATGTGCGGTGGGTGCGGGCTGTGCGGTGGGTGCGGATTGTGCGGTGGGTGCGGATTGTGCGGTGGGTGCGGATTGTGCGGTGGAGGGCGGCAGCGGGCCAGGGCCGCACGGGCGGAAAAAAGAAAAGCGGCATGCGGCAGCGGAGCAGAGGGGAGAGCGGGCGAGAAAAAGAAATTCTTAGGTTAGGTCTCTGAGGTCTTTCTTAGGTATTTGGTATTGGGTATGAAGTTTCTTAGGATTCTTAGGATTCTTAGGATTCTTTGGTTTTTCTTAGGTCATATTCCTCAGGTTTTTCTTAGGTTCTATTTCTCAGGTCTTACTTGTAGGTAACATAATTAGGTGATATATAAGGAATCATTCTAGTCTCTTCCATAAAGTCTTCGTATCGTTCTCACCAATTGCTGAAGCAAACCGCCATAGGCCTGGGTGTCACATGAGGTCTATGGCGTCACCGAGTGCGAAGGAGGCAGGGAGAAAAGAGGCCGCAGTGGCGCCGTAAGTCTGTGAGATCACAAGAAACGAGGGCAGTTTCTGGCAGATTCAGGCCGGAAAAGAAAGAAGCGCAAGGAACAAAATGGGAAAACATGTCCGCCGGGCTTGGGATGCAAAAATAGCAGCGCGGGATTGCCGCCGCAAAGCACAAAACCATGGTCAGCATCATCGGGGCGAAAGCGAGAGGCTGGAGCAACGCAACGGCAGCGGCGTCTCGCGGCCGCAGCCGCGGCTACTGCGCCGATCTGTAGGACCAAATAGAATGCGCGGCGGCATTCGGCTGTCTTAGGTTCTTGGGTTCTTAGGTTCTTGGGTTCTTAGGTTCTTAAATTTCTTAGGTTCTCAGCTATCTTTAGTTCTCAGCTATCTTAGGTTCTTAGGTCTCGTAAGCTCTTAGGCTTCTTTCTGAGGTTCCATATCTCTCATAATTCAATCCCAACTTTAATCCTTCCGTCCTTTGCTTTTCACTCTTCCATACCATTTCCCACTCTTTTTTCTGGCTGAGCCTCTTCTTCGGATGTGTGGGTCTCAATACCATCCCAGCTACAGTGTTCTCACGTACAACTGCAGAATGTATGGACCAGCCAGCGTTGCTGTTGACGGTACGATCAGGCGGCGCTTTTCTTAAAATGCCACCGTCCGCAAGTGTGAAATCGAGATGACCAGGAAACGTTTCTGGCATGGAAACGCGCGCCGGCTATGACGACGCCCGTGACGGCGGCGATGACGAAATTGCTTGGATGCGCGACGCAAGGGCTTATTTTGGGAGAGGAAAGAGGGAGGAGGGAGCAGGGAAAGGGGAGGGGGAAGAAGGCAAAAGTGGGAAAAGGCGAGAGGGCGAAAAAGAAAAAGGAGAAGACGAAATATGGCGGAAATGAGGAAGAGCTAAGGAAAAAAAGTGAAAGAAGGGAAGTTGAAGAACGAGGCGGGATTGGCGGTGGGTGTCGGACCATGCATAGAAGTCTAGCAGCGCATGGGGCGAGAAACCGTCAAGGTACACGCAGCAGTGGAATGAAGCATGGAACAGGATTGGGAAGAATGCTGGGAAAGGGACAAGAGGGAAAAGGGAAAAGGGAAAAGAGAAAAGAGGAAAGGGAAAAGGGAAAAGGGAAAAGGGAAGAGGGAAAAGGAATGAGGAAAGGATTGTGGAAAAAGAAAAGAAACAGGGAGAAAAATGGGAGAGGTGGAGAGGCAGAGAGGTGGAGTGGTGGGGAGGAGCGACTTGGGCGGGAGTAAGGCAGGAGAGAGTGAGGCAGGGAGTAACGCTGGGGGTGGCTGAGGGTCAACTGAAGCGAGACTGAGGAGAAAACTTGAAGAGAGCGGCGACGGCGACGGCGACAAGGGAGGCTTGGAACGGCTTGGAACGGCTTAGCGTGAGGTTTCTCTTATAGCTGACGCTGACGCTGAGGCGGCTAGGACCTGGAACATGGTGGGGCGTAGGCTGCAAAAGGTCATCCGTGGCGCGCGAGCGTTGATCGCGGGCCACTTGGGTCGGGAAACCGTGGCGTTTGTTGAGTTTTTTTTTTTTTTTTTTAGTCTGGTGATTGTTGAGTCTTGTGATTGTCGTCTTTTGAGATTTTATGCTATTCCTTCTTTTTTGTGTATTTCCTGGACTTGAGGGTCTGTTGATTGGAGCAGGGAGTACGGGGCGGGCGTGGAATGCAGTGAAATGCACGGTGCGGCCATGCTGAACACCGAACAATGCCAATGCAAGGAGGAAAGGGGAGGACGGAGAAAGAAGGGGATGAAGGAAGAGGAATGAAGAGGAATAAAGGATGGAAGGATGAAGGAAGGAAGAGGAATAATGGATGGAAGGTGAAGAAAGTAGAAAGAATGGGATCAGGAATGGAAAGAAAAGGGACAGAGAGGGCCCGAGAGGAAAGTGAGGCCAGAGGCCAGAGAGGCCAGAGAGGCCAGAGAGGAAAGAGAGGCCAGAGAGAGGACCAGGATGACCTGAAACAGGCAAATGCCACAACATCCCGCCAATCACCATCGCCAAACACACAACCAACCAAAATCGCAAGACCGCCACTCCGTCCATTAGCGCAGACCTCAAAATCCCATCATCGTCTTTTCTCAAAGATCCCCAAGGATTCCTAAAGACTCCCTAAGATTCCTCACGCAGACCCTCCGTGATGTGCGGCGGCCTGCCGGAGGCGTCTCTCGCTAAGGCCGCTCATGCGCACGCCTCGCCCCGTGTGCGCTAATCGCTGCTGCGCTGATCCTGTTCCGCCTCGAGATTTTGCTGCCGCGCTGCCTATCTGTTTTGAGATGGTCCGTATTGGTCCCGCTGCCAATTGGCGCTGGCACCGCCTTTCCTCTGGCGACCAGTCCGGCGCCGCACTCCGCCTGGGCCCCGTCTCTGCCGCACCGCACCATTTGCAGCCGCCTCCCTCTCCTCTCTCTCTCTCTCTCTCCTCTCTCTCTCTCTCTCCCTCTCTCTCTCCCTCTTCTCAATTCCCTTCTTCCACTTCCCACCCACCCACATTATCCCTTTTGCTTCTCAGCAGCAGTTACCCGCCGTGGTTGGCGCGTAGCTGCGGGCGCACAGCGCTCCGCTCTTACAGATACGCGCGCAAAGATCTCTTCAGATTGTTCCGTCATCTCTTCGTCGTCTCGTCTGTCTCGGAGATGTTGGGTTTGACAGCCTCCAGCATCTACCATGTGATTCGAGACGATCGTGCAAGTGTGAAGGTCACGTGTCCCCCTCCTTTCGGCCTTTGGCCTTTGGCCTCTGGTCTCTGGCCTCTCCCTCCAGTCGCTATATCCTACACTGTGGCCTCTCCCCCCGGTCGCTCACTCCGCACTCTTTCTCTCGCGCCTGGCGCGGGCCCTCGCACCAGCCCACCGTCTCTCCATCCCATCTCTTCGCCCCACCTCTCCATCCACCTCCCCTTCTTTTTCCACCACAATATTTTCTCACTCACACTTCTTCGTTTTCCTGCTCTTCTTCTCCCTTTCTCTTGCTCTTCTTCTCCTTTCTCTTGCTCTCCCTCTTCCCTTTCCTCTTCCCTTTCCGAATTGCTCGACAGCTCTGCCGCCGTGCCGCTGTTGCTCCATTGACGTAATCCGCGCCAATGCACCTTCTCCGTCACAGAGAGAGCCGCTGCTGCCTTCCGCTGCACCCCAAGATCGTTTGCCATGAGCAAGCGTCCGCAACTGGTCTGAGCGCTGGGGCCTTCTCAGTTGTGCCTCGGCCAGCCCACTCTCAGCTGATGGGTATTTTTGGCTCGGCCTCTGTTCTGGCCACCCACTCTCTGGCCAGTCTCAGGCCATTCTCGGGCCATTCTCGGGCCACAACCGCAGCCAGTGCCGGGCCATAACCCAAGCCAGTGCCGGGCCACTCTTCCAGGCCGCAACTCTCCTCGCCCGCAGCCAGTGCCGCGCCAGCCCAATCAAACAGTCGTCCCTCTCTCTCTTTCTCCTGCTTTCAATTGGCCTTTTCCTCCACCTTTCTCTCCACCATTCTCGATGTCCATTTTCCCATTCTCAATTTTTTCCATTCTAGTTTCCTCCCTCCCCTTCCCTCTCCCGTTCGCTCTCCCTTGCCCACTCGCTCCCTCGTATTCCTCTGCACCTGCAACGTACCCCTTGCTTAGACGCCACGCAGCACCAGCTGCTGCTGCCTCACGCCGCCTGGGAATGCTGTATCTGCGTAGCGTCTGCGGTAGTATCTGCTGTATCTACTCCTGCTGTATCTGCTTCTGTACTGACTGCCTACTGCAACTGCCTACTGCAACTGCTTACTGTGTCTTTGTTCTCTGTGGCTGCCACTGCAAAGTCGCCGCCGGCGGTGTCTTGCTGTTTGGTGCTGTTTGGCCACAATCTGCTGCCTGAACAAACCGCGCCATCTGCGCTCCGCCTGCGCTCCACCTGCGGCCCTGCCGCTGGATCTGCCCTCTCTGCGCCCGTGCATTTGGCTTTGGCCCGCCACTGTGCTCTCAGATGCAACCTCCGCAACAAAATGCAACCCCACGGTTACACCACCGAACCACCAGTTGCAAGCAACTTCAACGGCTTTGAACAAACGCACACTCATGCAATGCTCCAAGGTGGTTTTCGGCTGCTGCTCAGCGTCCGGGATGCTTCCGAGTCCGACCTCCGACCTCCGACCTCCGATGTCCCTGCGGCTGCGCTCCACACTGGTCCACATTCCCCTGGCGTCTCTTCGGCTATAGTCACTTTCCTCTGCCACGCCATACAGCCTATCTCTCTACACTTGGACCTGGCCTTCTCCAAGTGGTTCCCAATCCGTCTCACCTCTCACTTGCGGGCTCCAAAAACTGTCACCCATAAATTCCCACTTTTTTCCCACTTTTTTCCTTTCTACTTTAAATCCTACATTCTGCTGCTCTTTGATGTTACATCGCCGCTTGAACTTATAATACTGTAGACATGGCGTAACCGTCTCGCAACCACATATCATGAAGTAAACACTTGGAGACTGCACCACCGGCAATTCTGTACATCGTGTAGAGATCGATCCACGTGGAAAATCTGCCTCTTTTGCCAAATCCTGGGCCATTTGTAGGCCATTCCTGGGCCATTCCTGGGCCACTGCTGGGCCACCGCGGCGCCATGGCTCTGTCCGGAATGTGCATAAACGAGAAGCAGCCTTTGAATTCCGACGGTGAATTTGCAGAATTGGCCACTCCGCCGTCCCAAAACAGAAGTTCCACTGCGGCGCCAAACGCCTCTCTTTTCGCTAGCGTTTCGTCGTTCGCGGCTTGCCATGCCCTTTTGCAACCATCGGGCAAGACGGAAAAACTGCAGCACCACGGCGTGCACAGGGCTCGGGCTGGCGCTGCATTGTTTTGGGTGCTCTTGCTGCGGGTGCTCCTGATCCCAGCACCCTCTCTCGTTGCACTGTTGTTTTCACGTGGACACAATCCGTGCCAATAACCCATGGCCACACCTCGCGGGGAATGTTGTCCGCGGTGGACCAAGCCTGCTCAGCCCACAGCGAACGTCGCGCCTGCAGATAACAGCAATGACACCGCCTTTCTGCCGGACTGCACCACCGCACAGTCCCGTGCAGCGCGTCACATCATTGCACAGCACATGTCTGCAGATAGACCACCCAAGGGCTTTAGCCACTGCAGGCGGAGTGCAGACAGCCGTCGAATCTTCACCGAGATCTGGTGCGTGGATCTCTGTGAAGTTCGGGGCCTGGCGAACGCAGGGATGGGTGGAGGCGCCCCGCACCTAGCAACGAGAAGAAAGAGAAACAGATGGAGAGAAAAGAGGTCAAGAAAAAGAGCGAAAGAGCGGAAGAGCGAAAGAGCCAAAAGAGCCAAAAGAGAACTAACAAGAGAGTGAAGTATGATGGAATGCTCCGCTCACCAAATTGCAATCAACGTGGCAAGTACGAGGCAAGCACGGAAATCGCGGCCCAGCCCCAGTCGCTTCTGCAAGCAAAGCCTGCGCGTCCATTTGCAACAAGGCATGCCAGGCAATAGTCCGTTCCGGCCCGCCAACGTTGACCGCTGGCGTTTTTGACGAGGGAATGAGAGATGCTTCGGAGCGGCGCCAGAAATTGCGGCTAAAAGCGACCGGTTGGGCCAGCTCGAGAAGGCCCGGGCGAGTGCAGACATGCGAGAGCGGCGAGTGCACGAGAACAGACGCAAGCGAGCCCAAGAGCAAGCAAATGGAGAGCAAGTGAGGATGCAAAATGCAGCAGACGCAAGAGGAACGGAGGAAGCGAGGAAGGAAGGGAGGAAAAGCGGGGAGGAGGAAGAGAGGAGACTGAGAGGGAAGGCAGAGGAGCGTTTATAGTATGAGAGAGGCAGAGAGCAGAGAATTTAGACGGGAGAAGTCGGGAAATTGACACAGAAAGAGCCCAAAAGGGAAGACAAATATGAGTGGGAGGGACTGAGTGGAGGGAAAAAGTAGAGGGAGAAAGTAGAGGGAGAAAGTCGAGGGAGAAAGTAAAGGAGAGAGTATGTATCGAAAATAACACATTGAAAGAGACCGAACCTTCCCTTCTATGGCCGAGGAACCGTTTTGCAGCGTCGACGCAAGATAGGAGGCGCGGCGGTGAGGCGTACCGGAGCAGTGCATCGGCAGCGGGCACCAACCACCAATTTCATCTTGGGCCAGCCCCGCTGCATCGGTTGCATGGCCATGAAGCGAGGCATTGTTCCGTGCGGCGCTTGGCCAGCACGGCCTGGGTATCGCTTGCAAGCCTCAAACACAGCCCAGTGTTTCCGCCCAACGATGGCAGAGACACCACACCCGTGCACTAGCGTCCAGTGCCAATTCCGTGTGCGCCCACACACACCGTGCGCCGTTGCACTGTTGCGCAGGCACTAAGCCTCACCGTAGACGCACCAGCAATCGCAGCTGCCGCATCACCAGCAGCTCTCGCTTTGTTTGGCGGTGGCTAGGGTCGCCAGCGTGGCGCATTGGCGAGACGCCTCCCTATCAGCGTTCGGACTGGTCCGCGGCGGTTCCCCTGGGCGACCACGGACGCGGCAGTTTCGAGTCCCCAAGACTCGCGGCACTGAGTCATGTATGGATTGAGTCATGCCAGTCCTGAGCCGTCCACGACCTTGATCTGCAAAGTGTAATTCATGCCATTTTTGGAAGCCTGGTAGCACCCGCATCGATGTCATGGCTCGGGTCGAGCGCTGGGCCGACCCGCTCGAACGGTTTCGGTCGCTGCACACTTTACGGAGCCGCGTTGAACCTGCGTTGGTCGAGCTGCGCTCGAGTGTCTGGGCGCGTTTCTTCCATGCTTGTTATCTATTCTATCTCCGGCGGCATCACCCAAGGGCGCCCATTCCAGTAGGCGCTAGGCGAAAACCGTTGGAAGGCCCGTCCGTAAAGCTGTATCAAACAGCCCCGTTTTACGCGGCCACTGGTGTCAGCAGACGGTCGCTTGGGTGGCTTTGGCACAGATGCCCCGGCCGCACACGGGCCCTCGGCCTGGGGAGTGCGATTCTGGAACGTTTTACCATGTTGGGTGCAGCCGGCGCAAGTGCAGGCGAGCGAGACGGTCAGGCGACAGGTCCGCCGACAGCGGCGGCAGCGGCTGCGGGGGGCCGGAGCGAGCTCGGCTCGGCGTCAGGGGCACGCCAGGGCCATCGGCCCATCCCAAAAATAGCCCGCCAGGACCCTCTCCGACCTCCGTCAGGTCACGGTCACGCCAGAACCGCGCAAAGCCTGGTCAGCAATGACGGTGCTGTGATTCGATGCTTGCAGAGACGCTGCGGATACGGCGCCGCCGCCGCGTGGCTTGAGTCGGTGCGGTGTGCGCGCTGGGCTTCTGCTGCGCGCCTACACTGGCGAAGGTGCTGCGGGACCTGCAGAGGAACGAGTTTGTGCAGCGGCGCTGCGGGCTCGTCGCAGCAGAGCCGCAGCAGAGCCGCAGCAGAGCCGCACGTCCGCCGGCCTCCAAGCCCGATGCGCAGCCGCCTAATCTCCAAAGTCTCTGAGATCTTGGAGGCACCCAGGCATACTCCCGCCGGTAGTGCCCGCTTAGATGGCGGAATGTCTCCACGGCTTGCAGGCCTGCTTGTGTCGTGCGCCTCTTCGCTGTGGCCTTGCTCATGCGGCCTGGCGCTTGTATTTTTTTTTTCTGCGTCTTTTTTAAAGATTCCTTTTTCTTCCGTCTTCTCGCTGCCTCCCCAACTTTCCGCCTATCCACCTTTTCCATTCTTTCGCCTCGTGCCCTCCTTCTTCTTTCCTTCGCCCTCCTGCTCTCCGGCCCTCCTGCTCTCCTGCTCTCCGGCTCTGCTTCACTTCACGCCCCCGCCTGCGCCGCCAGCTTTTTTTTTTCTCCGCTGTCTTCCCCAGGTTCTGCAAAAGCTCGAACCTCGCCTTCCCCAACCTCGAACCTCCCGCCGGGCTCCACAACTCCCGCCTGGCTCCGCAACTCTCGTCCGGCTCGAACCTTGCTTTGCCTGCTCTCCTGCCAGCGTGTCTCTTATGGCCGTGTTCTCGCCTCGCCTCTCCGCTTGCTGACCACACCCGACCCTCCAGGCTTTACACTCCCAGGCTTTACACTCCCAGGCTTTACACTCCCAGGCTTTACACTCGGGCTTTTAGGCTCCCACGCTTCTGGACTTTCAGGATCTCCACGCTTCTTCTCGCTTCTGCGCCGTTCAGTCGCCGTGCGTTTCTTCCACTCGATTCTTCTCTGTATCTCCGGGGCATTTTGAGAGCTACTCCGGACCTTCCTTTGGACCTTCCCTCGGACCTCCCGTCTCTCTGACCTCCGACCCAGGCATACTCTTCCCGATGTCTCCCACACACGGCCCGGCGCTTGCCGAGTCGCTAGCGTCCAAATCGCCCATCACTGCGCTACCCACGCCGGTGTCCTCGGGCGCCTACGTGCCCCGCGGCTCGCTGATCACTCCCTCCCACGACAGATCCGACAGAGGCCACCCCCCGCTTCCGCCAATCCAGCACCACGAAAGCCCACACACCCATCTGCATCCGGGCCCCAGCCGGCACCCGCAAAACCAGCGAAATCCACAGCCCCAGATCCCCCAGATGCCCCAGATGGCCCAGAGCTCCCAGACACAGACCGTCCAGACGGCCCAAACGGGCCAAGCCACCCAAAGTGCCCAAACCGCTCAGACGCCTCTGAACTACAGCCAGTACGACGGCCCGCCTCGCTCCGCAAACAACAGCCCCGCCGCAGGCTCCAGCACGTCCCTCGGCAAGCCCCAGACAGTCTTCATCCACAAGCTCTTCGACATGCTCGAGGACCTGAGCCTATCGCATCTTATCTGGTGGACAGCCACCGAGGACTCCTTCTGCCTCTACCCCGGCGAGGAGTTCTCCAACGTTTTGGCCCAGTACTTCAAACACACAAACATAGCCTCCTTCATCCGCCAGCTCAACATGTACGGTTTCCACAAGGTCAACGACAGCTTCCACACAGACGAAAAGTCGGACTCTGCTGCCGCCTCTGCCAAGGGCGCCGCCGCCCCGGCTCCCCCTACAAAATGGGAGTTCCGCCACTCCGCCAACCAGTTCCGCAAAGGCGACGTCGAGTCTCTCAGCCTCATCAAACGCAAGTCCTCCAAGGTCATGAACTCCCACAAGGAGATCGTCAACCTCAAGAGCTTGCCGCCCACCTCCGACGCCCACATCGACGACGTCAAGTCGCCGGGCGACTCGCTGTCCCAGGAGCAGTACCATCTGTTTGTCTACCAGCAGCTGTGGTCGCAGTTTGGCGGTCCCGGCCAGGTTCCAGGCCAGGTCCCCGTGGCTGCGGTGGCCTCGGGCTCTTCTTCCGGAAAGCGCTCGCCGCCTCCAAAAGACCATCCTCGGGCCGTCTACGCCCCATCAGCCATCTTGGCCCATCACCCTTACCCAATGTACTCCCACACCATAGCAGTGCCCAACCTGCCAAGCCTGCCTGCGCTTTCCGACCAGCTCCCCAATTCCTCGTCGTACTTCCTCCATCTGCCTCTGCAACCTCCCATGAACCTGCAGCCACAGCTGCGGCAGGCTTCGGTTCAGACGCCGGCTCTTTCGCTCGACCTGTCAATCAACTTCAAGTTGATCGAAATGAACACCGCCATCAACACCTTGAGGTCCCAGTACTCCGATCTCTTGGCGAGGTACGACTCTCTCTTTGCCATGCACCACAAGGGCCAGGCGGATCTCTTGCAATTAGCTGAGATCGTCGACAGACTCACAGGCAAGGAGCAGACAAAGGACATCAAGTCAGCCCCAGCTCCAGGAAATGCCCCGGTTTCGGTAGAGGCAAAGCGCGAGGACGAGCTTTTGGACAGATTCAAGCCAAGCACGCCGGTCAACCCAGTGTTGTCGCCTAGCCTAGACTCCATGTCTCCCAACACGGTGAAGCCTCACGCCAAGCACGCCACCACAGACATTGCTGCGTTCAAAAACCTGTTGAAGCACAAGCTCTCCAACCCGCCGGAGGCTCCACAGCCCCACAAAAACTACCACTTGCAGAGCCACAGCCTGGGGCCACCAAAGGTGGTCTCTGGAATCGTGCCACAGCACTACCCCCTCAATCCAAACTACAGCTTGTACAACAACGAGGCTGCCTTGAGACTGTTGCCCCATGCCCAGGCCCAAGGTCCAGCCCAGCCTACCCACGAGGACATCCAGCACCAGGCCCAGAGCCAGGCTGCCTCGGCGAACCGTCATGTCTCCATATACATGGACCCGCTTCAACCTGCGCCAAGCCGGACGGTTCCTACGCCAGCCAAGTCTGCGCAGGCTAAAGCCAAGATGAATACCAAAGAAGCAGTGGGTGCCAAGCCTACCGAGGACGACGCTGCAAAAGCCCAAACCCCCTCCTCGCAACCCCCAAGAGACCACCTGGGCGCTCCGCTGACAGGGCCCCTGAACGTGCCGCCGTACGTGCAACAGTACCAGCCAATGGCTCCTGCTAGGGCTTACTACCAGCATGTGATGCACGAGCCCAACCCGCTCCGCACAACGTCGTTGCCTGTCATGCTGCACCCTTTGCCAGCCAAGTTGGCCGCTTCTCTGCAACAACGGCACCTGTTGAATATCGGGCACCTCACGCACGAGCCTGAAAGCCGTCTTTTGTCGCCTCCAGTGGTTGCACCGGTGCCAGTTCCGTCCTTGGCGGCCGCGCCGGGGTCGATTCCACAACCTCTCAGCGCCACAAGAGACCACCCAGCAAGCCCTGCTGCTCACGGTCCCGAAGACCTGGTGCTTGCTCCCATCAAGAAGCAGTTGCCGTCCATGGAGGAGTTGAACAAGTCTCTACGGGGCGGATCGCCCGGCTTACGCTTTGGCATGCCTTCTGCTCACGACGCCCACGACGACAAGAAAAGAAAACTAGAACAATAGACCTGTACAATTAGAAAATATAGAACTGGAAGGAAGTTGCTTGAAAAACTTGATTGTGGTAGTGATAGGGCTTCTATCTACATGCAGTATTATCAACAAATGCGATCTCTAGCTCAGGTAAACACTGGGAAGAGGAGTGTCAGAGATGCCAAAGGCCAAGGTTTCGAGGGCATACGCCCAGAGCCGGTTTCGGAGCGTGTTGCAGAAGAAAACAGACTTGACGCTCGCCAAAGACAACACGGACATGTTGGTCTATCTTATGTACATGGACTACCTATCTCGCTTGATGAAGGTAGAGGGAGACCAGGAGCTCACGGTGCGTGCAGTTGAGCAGGCCCATGAGCTGTTGATGCGAGAATTCCGAGGATAGTGGCTTTTTGCTGAAAAGGAGCGTTTGGCTGCGTGAGCAGCCGTGAGGAGACGTGCTGGCAGCTTAGCCAAGGGCGAGAAGCTGCGACTCGGGAACAGCCAGCGGCAGCCCACGCAAGAAGGGCTTCTCCAAAAGCTTATTCAAAAGAAGCATTAGGGGAGGCCAAGGATTCGACCATGGCGAGCGCATTCTTGGGGTCGCTCTTGTTGAACACAAACAAGCCCTGGAGCTGGGCGGTGCTGACTTTGCCCAAAAGCCCCAACGACTTGATCTTGTCGAGAAACTGGTCGCAGAGCTCACCTTGGTCACCGTAGAACCGCATGAACATACGGCGGACCTGCGATTCGGTGGCGTTGTTGACCAACACTTTATAGTCGATTCTGCCCGGACGCAACAAAGCCGGGTCTAGGCTCTCTGGGTGGTTTGTCGTCATGAAAGTAATGCAATCCTCGGCACTGGCCACTCCGTCCAAAGCGTTCAAAAGCCCCAGAAACGTGACTCCGCTCTGGTAGCCCTGGTCAGACAGCTGGGAGCGCTTGTTGAACGCAGCGTCGATATCCTCAAGTAGCAAAATGGACCGCTGCGGAAGATGGTTGATGAGGTGGTTGAGGCGGTCGTCGGTCAAGTTGTTCTCGGCCAAATTGAGTATACAGATGTCGTAGTCGAGCTCGCCGGCTAAAGCCTGAATGTACGACGTCTTGCCGCTTCCTGGCGGGCCATACAAAAGGTACCCACGGCGGTAAGGAATGCCTCGGTCGTGGTACCACTGGCCGTTGGCCAAGAAGTCTCTGACGTCGGCAAGAATCGCCTCGCTGACGCCTTCGTCGAGAATGACCGAGCCCAAAAGACGCTTCTTGCGAGGATTACCGAACGGCCGCCAGTCGGGGCCCCACGACAGGTAGAGCACGGTTTTGCCCTGCTGAGCCTGGAGCGCCATCTCCTTGGCCTCGGCCAAGAGCTGCGGAAACAAGTGTCTGTCGGAAAACAACGTTGTGAGGGTGACGGTCTCGAAAGGCGTGCCGCTGGTCATGTCCAAGAGCTTTCCCAGCCGCTCTCTGTTCACAAGCATGTACGCTCCCTTGTAGCGAATGAGGTGCTTTCCCGGGCCCGGCACCAACGAGAACCGCGTGGTCAGAGCGCCGTTATCGTGCTGAGTAAAGTGTGTTTCCACGCTGAGGTGCCGCAGCCGCCTGTGCTTATGGCGAGACATCCACTCGAGAAACCACAAATACAGCTTGTCCTTGGACGGAATCTCCAAGTCCACAAGCATCTGGCGGTACACAAAGCCCGCGCCCTTCACCATGCCCAGGCGGGCCAAGGCGAGACCGGTGCCGAGCACCATGAGCCCTCCACCGGCTGCAAAGTATGGGTTGTTGCCGACCACCTCGCGCACCGCCGTGGAGAGCATGCCAAACGTGGTGCCGTCAGATTCGTTGCGGATCTTCTCGAAGTCTAGCGCCGCCGGAGCCGGTTGTGCCATCGTTTGCGTGGTCTCTATGCGGCGGTGGTAGTTGCAAAGTGATGATATGTATGTGGTGCACGGGTGCGACGCCACAGGCGTTCTCTGCTTCTACAGCCACACGAAGGGCCACGAAGAAGGTGATATTCCGAAGGAGCCCAGAAGTCTTTCACCACCCTGCAACGCCTCCAAATTCCCATTTCGGACCCCCAAAAGTGTGTTTGCAGCCAGACGGCCCTGCACAGACCGCTACTACTTCACCTCACGCAGCCGCCACGCCAAGCCAACAGCAAGTATGACTCCAGATCTGCCTCCGCCCGCCGCTATGGAGGACTCCACGACCCCGCTGCCGCCCCTCGAGTCCAGCGGAAATGCTGACGTACCACCGTTGAGCTCGCTGGCGACTTTCCCGCTTCCAAATCAGCCGCAACCGCCGCCCCGACTGGGGAATCCGTTTGCCCACGGCACGTTTCTGGCCTCGACGTCGCCCGGCAACGTCAATGCCGCTCCTGTCTTCCCTTACATGCCTACGAAGGTCGACGCCAGCACGCTCCGGCTGTTTCCGTTCAAAACGTCCAACCGCATCTTTGACGACATGCGGTACACCCCCGCATTCCAGGCGCTGGGCCGTTCTGCTGACTCTGTAGAGTCTTTGCTCAATGGCCGCCCGATCGAGTATCGCCACGTCATGGCCGAGGTCTTGGCGCCCAAGCCGGCGGCGTGTCTCGTCTTGAACAACTCCTTGTCCCAAGCTCCGCTGGTGTCCCGCACCGAGCACGAGGCCGAAAGCGTCATCGTTTCCGTCGTCCGGGGCCTCATTGCTGATGCCTCTCGCTCGGTGGTGGGCCACTTCAAGGTCCTGGTGCTAGATCTGGCGCTGCAGCTGCGCATGCTGATCGAGAAGAACGAGTACCACGCTGTTCCGCGGGCTTTGGTGTCTGTGGACGACTTGAACCTCCTTGAGAACGCCTCTAGCGACGCTGCAAACTTGCTTGATGAGGCCTTCTTTATCCGTGCTGATCTGAGAGCTCCACACCATGTGCTCAAGGTCTCCGTGTACGGGCCAGAGTTCTCTGCGGACGACTTGGCTCCATTGACCGACCAAGCCCTCATCAAGGCTCGCTACCTCCGCGGAATTGAGGAGAACCCGTCCACCATGCTTTCTCCTGACACCATTCCCAACCCAGTTCACTGCTTCCAGACCTTGCTCAAGGTCCTTAAGGGCCCAGTATTGCTCCCACCGGGAGAGACCATCCACACGATCAGCAAGAGCAAGACCAGTCTAGATGCCAAGATTGACGTGAACCTTCTTTTCGACAAATTATCGTTTGCTTTATCTAGCGATGATGACTGTCTTGTGCCTCCGGATCTTTCAAAGAACCCAGCTTTGCGTGAGAGCTACATCCGCAAATCTCTCGAGCTCATATTCCGCGGCAAGTCGCTCAAAACAAACAAAGTCAACGATTTCGACGTCAATTACTCATTCAGCGACAATTTGTCCCAGATACACTCGATTCTTGCCGAAATCGACAAGCATTCGACCTTGACCCTTGCTAGAAACGACCTGTCGAACAGACTGCCAGACTACGTTTCTTTAAGCGCCTACTCCTACTATCAGGATGACTCTGTGATCAAGTGCTATGAGCGGACCGTTTTGTCTGATGAGATCAATAAGCTGTTCTATGTTGATTGCTTTAAGAACATCATGGCCCACAGAATGCACAAAGGTTCAAACAAGCTTCGATCATACTACTCGGCAAAGTTCCTGAAGGGCGAGATGTACGGCACTTCAGACTATAGGGATGCCTTGGCAACTCTCGGAATCGAAGGAGTTCCCGATGATGAGGCGGTGGACGAAGAGGCCATCATTCAAATGTACCGTGCCTCATGCAAAAACGACCCCAAGAATTACACTTACTTCAACAAGCAGCTTAGAGCTGTGGCTGCCATAAGGCAGAGCCTGGTCATAGAAGAGTATCTTCGCGACGAGTTGGTGCCTTCAAACATTGCTTTGGAAGAACTCCGCATCGAAGAAGTCACCGAAGATGACGTTGTCATCACTGCATACGAGTTCAGACTCGATGAAGTCATGCAATCAAACGGCTTCAACATTAACAGCCCGCAAGTTCAGTTTCTTCAGAAGTGCTTGCTCTCAATCGCTGTGGGAAGAAAAAGCTACATCTTGATGTCCTACGTCGACTCACATTTCACAACCGTTTCCAACCCCAGAATGGAAATGACCTTGGCGGATTCAATGGCCTTGTTGAATGTAAACGAGGCCACCACTGACTTCGAAGTAATTACAAACTTTCAAGATCGTCTCACCAAGACGACATACGGAGATAAGGTGGATATCCGGGTGTTAAGGTCAGCATTGAATGAGATCACGAACCAAAGAAACTCAGAGATCTTGCTTAGCTTTCTCCGCGACGGAAAAATCAACGAGTCTTTGTTGCCCGCCGAAAATTGGCCAACTGGTTTGGACAATATCGGTAACACATGCTACTTAAACTCACTTCTACAATATTACTTCTCGATTGCTCCACTCAGAGATGCTGTTCTCCAATTTGATCAAAAGAATATCGACCTATCAAAGCTCCGGGAGCGTAAAATAGGTGGCCGTTTGGTTGAGCAGTCAGAAGTTGAACGGTGTTTTCAGTTCATGTATCGACTCCAAGAGTTGTACGACGAAATGATCTCGACACCAAAGAGATACGTGCAGCCCAGCAAAGAATTGGCGTATCTCTCTTTCCTTCCCCTCTCTCAGGTTGTGAACTTTCAAGGCGAAACCCCAGAGGTAACCTCTGATGCCATGGTACTCGATGATGAGCCCGAAGCGGGGGAGATTTTTGAAGGGAAGCTGGACGAGGTACTCATAGACCTTGAGGACCTGCCTCAAGAGATTGAAGAATCCAAAAATACCGAGAAGCCGGAGCCGACAAATGTGAACGTGGAGGATAAACTAATTGATCTCGATGAGCCGGATGCAGGCGATGCAGAAGAACCACAGCGTCGGATTATGAAGATTGGAAGCGAGCAGATTGAAAGTGCCATCGAAATAGGTCGGCAGCAAGATGTGACTGAGTGCATTGAGAATGTGACCTTTCAGATTGAGACAGCTCTTGAGCCGGAGAGATTGGAGGGAGATGGCGAGCAATTTGATCTTATCAAACGCCTATTTTGCGGCAAGACCAAGCAAACCATCACTCCATTGGATACAGATGCTCCGCCTCGGATCTCTATGGAGAGGTTTTTCAGTTTGATCATCAACGTCGGTGACCATCCTAAAGATATCTACGACGCCTTAGACAACTACTTCGTCGAGAACGTTGTCAACTTGGAGGAGGGTAGAGTGAAGATGTCCTCGACTATCCTGGAGCTTCCTGAGATCTTGCAGTTTCACGTGCAGCGTGTGCTTTTTGACCGGGAGAGGCTCATGGCGTATAAATCGCTAGAGGTGATTCCTTTTGGTGAGACGATTTATCTTGACAGATATCTCACCACTGGAGACCCTGAGATTTTGAGCAAGCGTCAAGAAGTGTTTGAGTGGAAGACCGAGATGGGCAAGTTGCAAGAGCAGAAACGGGCTATCCTCCAGGTCAACCCTGAGACACATTTATCTGTGATTGACCTGTTGAATGCCACGATGAAGTACTTGCGGTCAAGAGTCGTCGAGCACGAGCGTCTTGAAATCAAGCAAGAAACGATTGATGCCATCCAGAACCAAGTCGACGTGTTGAAGATGCGACTCCAGTCCATTGAGACCAGATGCAATAACTTACAAGAGCAAATCTCAGGCCAGTTCCAGTCCTACAAGAAAGTCGGCTACACGTTATTTGCCATCTTTATACATCGTGGAGAAGCGTCCTACGGCCACTACTGGGTGTACATCAAGGATCCCAAGAGGAACATCTACCGCAAGTACAATGACGACACGGTTACAGAGGTGCCTGAGTCTGAGATATTCAACTTTGCAGAGAACAACACCGCCACTCCCTACTACGTGGTGTACGTGAAGGAGAATTTGACAGATGCATACATTGAGCCACTCAAGAGGAACATACGGTGCGAGTGAGCAACTGGCGCTGGGATGAGGAAAGTGAGGGCGAAGGGTCACATGACCCGGTAGCCGGAGTGCCTGCGGCTCGTGATTGCGGTCTCGGTATGGTTCCGGTCTTGGTGTGACTGTCGGGCATGCGTGCGGTGCCAAAGTCCCCCTGGGGCGCTGGTTTTGCCAGGCTGCAAAAACCGCCATTTGCATATGCTGCGGATGTGTCTCAGAATATCCTGCGCACAGGCAGACTATAATGTTGGCTTGTGACGATACCGCCGCACAACCTGCACCCAGGCCACGTCCCAATCCGCACAGCTTCAACCTTTGCCTCCAGTGGCCCCACAAAACGCCATAAACCTTGCCACAAACCTCGCCAAGAGCCTCAACCTAGCTATTAGGCGGACTATATAAAAACCCAATTCGTCTAGAGCATCAAAAGCGCCACTGCATCTCTTGAATCCTGCAGATGAAGGCTTACATCGCATTGGCATGTCTAGCCGCTATCGGTCCGACCACGGCTCTGTCTCCATGGGACACCATTGAAGCTCAATTGCAAGCCAAATACCCTGCTCTAAGCTTCAGGGGTGCTCCGGACTTCAGCACGTTCATGGAGAGCCGAGCGCCGAAGGACGACTGTCCGCCGTGCTTCAATTGCAACCTCCCCAACTTCGAATGTACGCAATTCTCTGAGTGCAACACCTTCACCGGGATGTGTGAGTGCCGAGACGGTTACGGAGGCATGGACTGCTCCGAGCCGTTGTGTGGCTCGCTTTCGGACGGCAATCGCAACCGGCCGGTCAGAAAAGACAACTCCACATGCGATTGCAAGAGCGGATGGGAAGGCATCAATTGCAACTTGTGCACGGACGACAGCTCCTGTGACGCATTCATGCCCGAAGGCTTGTCTGGCACTTGTTACCGAGGCGGCATTATCGTGAACAAGTTCCACCAGATGTGTGATGTGACCAACAAGAAGATTGTGGCCATATTGGAGGGCAAGATTCCCCAGGCTACCTTCAGCTGCAACAAGACGTCTGCCACGTGCGACTTCCAGTTCTGGATTGACCAGAAAGAGTCGTTCTACTGTGACTTGGCAAAGTGTGACTATCGCTACGATGTCAAGTCGAACGCTACAAACTACAGATGCGAGGAGATTTCTTGCAAGTGTTTGCCTGACCGCATGTTGTGTGGCGAAGCCGGGTCCATTGACATTTCTGAGTTTTTGACGGAGACAATCACTGGTCCAGGCGACTTCTCTTGCGACATTGCCAAGAACAAATGTCGGTTCTCGGAGCCTAGCATGAATGACTTGATCTCCTCTGTGTTCGGGGATCCGTTCATTACCCTTGAGTGTAAATCCGGTGAATGTCTCCACAAGAGTGAGATTCCAGGCTATGACGCGCCAAAGAAGAGCAAGCTTACCATCAACAATATCGTCACTATTGCGGCCGTTTTCGTCGTATGTGCCATTGTCTTGACTTGGTCGGCTTTCTCCATTGGCAAGAGTCCACTATTCGCTTTCGCCGATAGTCTGGCCCGCCCATCGGCTCTCGATGATTACAACCCCATGAGCGAGAACTTCACCCCTGCCACTTTGTCCTTTAAAAACGTCTCATACACTCTTAAGAACGGAGCTACTGTTCTCAACAGTGCTTATGGAATTGCCTATCCTGGCCAGTGCACTGCCATCATGGGCGGCTCAGGAGCAGGCAAGACCACGCTTCTTGATATCTTAGCCGGGAAAAACAAAAGTGGAACTATCGAGGGTGACATCTACGTCAATGGCCAAGTGCTTGCTCCTAAGCTTTACAAGAAGATTGTGGGCTTTGTCGATCAAGAGGATCATATGATTCCCACGCTTACCGTCTATGAAACTGTGTTGAACAGTGCTTTGTTGAGATTGCCCAGATCCATGAGCATCAATGCTAAAGCTTCGCGTGTTTCGGAAGTTCTCAATGAATTGCGAATCTTCGGTATCAAAGACAGAGTGATCGGTTCTAATTTTGAGCGTGGTATCTCCGGTGGTGAGAAGCGAAGAGTCTCTATTGCTTGTGAGTTGGTGACCTCTCCTTCCATCTTGTTTCTCGATGAACCAACCTCGGGCTTAGATGCATACAATGCCAAAAACGTCATTGACTCCTTGGTCAAATTGGCCAAAGATTACGAGAGAACCATTGTGTTCACCATTCATCAACCTCGCAGTAACATTGTCTCCTTGTTTGATAGACTTACGTTGCTTAGTGAGGGCGACTTGATCTACTCCGGCGAAATGATACAGTGCAACGATTTTTTTGGCAAGAATGGGTATCAATGTCCTCTTGGCTACAACATTGCAGACTATTTGATTGACATCACTGTCGATCATAAAAAGATTATCAGGGTTCCAGATGAACAGGACACCGGAGACGTCCACCAGCATTTCCTTCAAAGCTCCGGAAGTGACACTGACATCACGCAAGAGTGGCAGCACTACGCTGTGCATCGTGATGAGTACAACCAGCAAGATGTTGGCGAATCATCCGGGAATGGGGACAAATTCATTCGCTTAAGCACTAAGCTACCACAATTATTTGATGAGTCAAGTCTTGCGATCGAGGTCCGTCAAAAGATTGAGAGCCTCGCGAACAACCCGCTCGAGATGGAGATGAAACTGCATTTACTCAAAAGGGCTACGTTTTTCACTCAGCTCTCCATTTTGAGTTCTCGTACCTTCAAAAACTTGTACAGAAACCCCAAATTACTTTTGACCAACTACGTTCTCTCCCTCATTGTTGGTTTGTTCTGCGGGTTCCTTTACTACAACGTCAGCAATGATATCAGCGGATTTCAAAACAGATTGGGAGTTTTCTTCTTTGTTTTGGCGCTCTTTGGCTTTTCGTCATTAACAGGCTTACACTCGTTTGCTGAGGAGCGTATAATCTTCATCCGTGAGAGGGCGAATAACTATTACCATCCCAGCTCATACTACATCAGCAAGATTCTCTGTGACTTGCTACCATTGCGGGTTTTGCCTCCAATCATTATGCTCACTATCATGTATCCATTGATTGGGTTGACCATGGAACACAATGCCTTCATAAAGGCTATTGCCACTTTGGTTCTTTTCAATCTTGCGGTCGCCATCGAGATCTTGATTGTCGGCATTGTCATCAAAGATCCAGGCACTTCGACCATCATCAGTGTGTTGATCCTCTTGTTCTCGTTGCTCTTCGCGGGTTTGTTTATTAACAGCGAGGACCTCAAGGCTCTGACAAAATGGTTGCAGTGGGTTTCATTATTTCACTATGCATACGAGGCGTTGGCTATCAACGAAGTTAAAGACTTGATATTGAGAGAAAAGAAGTATGGACTTTCGATTGAAGTTCCTGGAGCAGTGATTTTGAGCACTTTCGGTTTCAAGGTGTCTGCGTTCTGGAACGACATCTCGTTTCTCGGAGGATGGGCTGTGATTTTCACTGTTTCAGGCTACATCTTCTTGCACTATTTCACTTATGAGAGGAGATAAAACACGATTGTTGTTTCTTTGAAGTGGAGGGCAGTGGGTGGAGGCATGAGCGAGATTAACATGAGTTTATTTTTCGAAATTTTTCGCCTCGGGATCTCTAACGCGCCACGCTCTTCATAAATGACAAAGACATGCCTCGGCTGAGACTCGCCAAGTCAATCTTTCGCAGCAAAAAAAAACTTGTGAAGCGCAGAAAAGAAACTGCTGCCAACGATGGGCAGGTCGTCTCCTTCTGCATTTGACGCTCGCCACCTTAAAGTTGCCACAAGTATATCGGCATGAATAGTCGTCAATTGACGGAAATTTACAAAGGCTGTTACTCGCTGTAGCCTGTGATGAAGACAGGTCAAAAAGCATCCAAACAAAGCATCAGAAAGCCGAGAAGAAAACGGCATTTCAAAGTACGTGACTTTGCGGCCGCCCATGTTAAACGCTCACTTGCTAGTGAAGTCGCCAGTGATACAGCAGAAGCTCACGAGCATGCACGATACTCTGAGAGTTTGCTCGAGAGCGAGGGAGGATACCAAGAATTCAAGGAGTTGGCAAAAATTCTGGATCTGTTGAGCAGGAGGGTTGCTGCCAGCATTTTGTTGAGCAAATACCACCTCCTCACGAAAGATGAGCTATCGGAGTACTACGCTATAGAGGAGAAAGCGTTCAAATTGATGAACCGTCTAGACCCTTTAGTTAATGATTTTCGTTCTGCAATGCTCTCGCTTCTGAACGATGCAAATTTGACGATTCTTGAGGAAGAAAAAGCGCTAGATACTCAGCTCGAGTCGTTGAATGCCCAGGCAGATGAAATTCTTCGACGACTTCTTACTCGTGGAGAGCCAACAATGCACTCGTATCCGGATGCCGTAAAATGGCTCCGATACCGCTCTGCCTTTCGACCCGGAACTACGTATGACGAGTTCCCGCTCGAGTACATCACCATGAAGACCGTCAGAGAGGAGCTCGCCAAGGAGCAAAAGTTGGACAATCTATTTAAATAAGACAGGGAAAAGTGGAAGGCGTTGAGAAAGCGTTTTGTAGAGGAGGGAAAGCTCAAGTTTGGGCCTGCTTACGATCATGTCATGACTATAATGGGCTTTATCTGCGAGCAAATCACGCACAACAAGGCGTTTCAAGGTTTGTCAACTGATCAGTTCTCTTGGTTATTGGAGAGCTACCGCCTTGCCAACTCGAGTCTGTTTTTCCAAATTGCCGAACGTTGTCTTGATGGTTACGACATTGGAGAATGTTTGGAGCATTACTGGGCTTGGCATACGCTTTGCGGCGCTGCAAGCAATTGATATTTTTCTAGTATGGCAGTGGTTTCTCTCAAGCCTATGATCAAATAGTACTGATGGCTTTTCCTCTTCCTCGGCTATTCAGCCGGCTAGGATGGTTCCCGACGAAACCATGTCATTTCCATAAGTATTTGACTATTTGGTTTCAAACCATGTGCCCTAAAATTTCTCTCGAAGTCACCAGAACTCACCAAAGATGACAAAGCGGCCTCTTCTTCCTCGAACAAGCGTTCCAACTCCATTCCTATCAAAAGACTCAAGTGCTAAACGGTCGATGCAGACTCCTCTTCTTCTGGTTCTAATTCCACGTGAAACTTGTTCACAACGAAGGCATCTCCTTGCACAAAGGGGCTGTTTGCAATGGCAGTCAGCATATGGAGCCGTGGACGATCACACGCAAAGTGGAAAGTCCAGGTCCGCAAGAAATGCAAATTTTCTTCGAAAGCTCTCGACTCCTCTTCATCAGCACCTCGGCATAATCTGACAAGCTCATGAAACGGAAGGCCACGTGAAATCCGATAGCTTTCAATGAGCCAAGCATTTTCCTCGACTGTCCACACGTGCGCTTCAGGTGTTGAATCTCGTGAATCTATGTTGCAACGGTATGATTGCCGGAGAATAAACCCTCGGATGGTTTCAAAATCGGTATAGGCGGGCCCGAATCGACTTTTCCATTCGTCTATGAGCAAGTCTTTTCTTTCCTGCCAGCCTGTGTTCTTCACGTTGACAAGGCAGCGGACCTTCATTAGCTCGATTTTGCCTAATTTGGCCAATTCCCGCCTTACCAAAGGCATACCAAAGCGCTCCAACATGTTTTCCTCATGTAATGGTGAAAACGGACTCCGAGACCATGCATCATGGCGATACCAAGTGGTCAGATCAGGCTCGGCATAAAGAATCGGCTCGCCTCTATCGAATAGACAACGAAGTATCTCGTCAGCTTGATCATCTAGGAGGGAGATCTGCTCGGCCAAGTCTTTCTGTCCAGCGAGGCGAGACTCCGCCGAAATGTACTCGCTCAACTCGGAGTTTTTACTAAACAAGTCTGTCATTCGGCATGCACGGTCTTTAAGAACATCTGCTTTTCTTTGCAAATCGTAATATTGCCAGATCTCGTCTTTTGTCAAGAAATGATATTTTGCAAGAAGAACACAAGCAGCAGCATTGGCCGGTAGCGAGATCCATTGCTCTAGCGTGCGGCCGGACTTGCTTAACGGCGTTACGAGGACCAAAATTTTGTCCAAGATTCTGTCATCAACGTCCAATGCCCTTTTCTTTATCGTGCGTAATTTTTTCTGGAGCTCATTGGCTATTTTGGCTCTCGTAGTCGGTTGAGGAGCCTTATTCTTCGGAGATTTTTTTTCCACTCGGTCCAGCAGTTGGTTATCTGTCATTTCAATCAAGAATAGACCAGCTCAGAAAGACGGCGCCATCAGCAAAGTAATTAGTTTATCGGCTACTAACGCTCTATAGAACCTTTGTATGGCGAAATATGTTATGCTAAAATGGAGGCAACTTGTGTGGTTGGACAACCCTGCATGTTTCGAAGTTTAGCAAGCTCTCGAAGTGTTCTCCAAACGAATGAAAAAACAAGTTTACGATATTTTTTTGGTTGGCAATCGGTGCAGATACATAAGCTCCACAAAGCCTTTCAGTTGACACGTCAAGCAAGTTTGTTATAATAATAGTCCGACACCGAGCTCGATTTTTGCGTTGTTCCTTAAAGCAGGTCAGGTTCCTATTCTTGCTTTTCATTGACAAACGCTGACCATAAGTCCCAATTAAGAAATGTGCGGCTGCAAATACTTCTCGCCTGGTGAACCTTGCATTTTTCGGTTGTGTGAGTAAAAAGCATTCAATGCTTCGGATAAACCTTATTGGTGCTCTCCGTACACATTTGGCCAGTCTCCTAATAGTTATGAGTCGGTCCCGAAAAGAAAAAGGCAGTGGGAATATTGACGGCAGTACACCAAATGGCATAGCCTTCTTGTATTCATACCTGAACATTGCCTGGTTTTTTGCAAACAAGACCATGCCTTGTTTCAGGAGAGAAGGCATAGAATTCACAGAGACAAGATAAAGCAAATATGGAGACTCAAAAATGGTTTATGTTTGCATTGCTTGCCTAAAACGGTAGGCAGCAGTTTTTCGGTCAAGAAGCATCACCTTCTGGCAAAAGACGAGGTTTTGGAATATGGTATACTAGAACAAAGGGCATTCCTCTCGAATGACAGACTAGAAACTGCTTTAGTTGGCGTACAGTCAGTCTCAGTTCCCTACGCTGAGAGACTTTCGATATTTCAGCGAGGACTCATACTCAAACATGAATTGAATTTGAAGCAAGCCAACACGATGTTCCCTCGTCTTCTTAACGGTGATTAAAAATTCCACCCACATCCCGGATCGAACGAATTTTTTGGGATGCTTTTCAACGACAAATATCAGATTTCGAAGCATCCAACGAGTCAAGCAGTTGCAAAAGTGTCTTGGAACACATCACCATGGACACTGTCAGAGAAGAGTTAGCCAAAGATACAAAACTATCCTCCATTCGAGCTCAGGGCAACCCAAAGTGGGCAGAATTGTCGTCACGCCTTGCAGCGGAGCGAAAGGCGAGATTTGACACAGCTGCCGATCATTTCACGACCTTAATTGACTTCATTCACGAGCAAGTTGAAAACTGCTTTGTCTTTGGTGGCTTTTCAGTTCAAAAATTCACTTTTTTATTGGAGAGCTACCGCTGAGCACTTTCGATGCTGATATGGCAACTCATTTTCCATTGTGCGAGCCTGGAAAAGGCTTTACTTTTCAATTTAGAGGAGCTCTGGCATGTGCATGAGCTGAAGCTTTTATGCTATGAAGGACCTCCAACATTACTCATACGATTATGGAATTGATCCACTTATGATTAGAGGGAGCGCCCGGACTGCCAAGGGTAGAGGGGTTTGCTCGATATTAAACGAAAATTCTTTTCATCCGTATTTTTTGGCGAGTGATGATGTTCGATCTTCGTAGAGATTAGTCACATAGTTAACAAAATGCTGAGCACAGCTCTACGGAGATGTAAAATATGTTACTATTTGTTTTGTTATCAATTATTGACGCAGTGCAAGCCATCTCTCCCTATGTAAATCTATATTTCAGTGTTCTTCAGAGGCGGTGGATTTCACTGGATACTTAAATCAGCTGGAAGCCTTTTTGTAGTAATCTGCTTCCATCCTGAAATTTCAGTCTTCTGATTGTGTCCTCTAAGCTACCGAGTCGCCCCAGAAGATGGGGAGATATCGCGTCCAAAGAGAAATAAAACAACCAGATCCACATGAATTTCAAGTCGTCTTAAAATTCTCGGAACTCTTGGATATCACTCCCTCGGCATCGCCTGACGAGCTCATAAAACGAAAGGCCCCGTGGGATACGATAACTCTCGAGCAGCCAAAAAATACTCTCTAGTGTCCAAGCGTACAGAGATGTGGAGGTGTTGCTTGATGGGATCTGTGGCACAAGTGATTGCAGCATGATGAATTTCGTAATCACTTTGAAGGCTCCGTAAGCCGGTCCGAATCGTTGTTGCCATTCGTCCTCTAGCTGCTCTATTCTTTGCTTGCGGGCCTCGACTGTTGTGAAGTGGCTGCTTCTCGATTCCATCATGCCAAGCTCGGCTAGCTCCTTTCTCACCTGCGTCATGTCGAAGCGCTGCAACATGATATCCTCGTATAATGGTAGCAAAGAACCCTGAGACCAAGCGTCGTGACGATACCAAGTGGTTTTATTGGGCTGAGCGTACAAGACCCGCTCGCCACGTTCAAAGAGCTGTCGAAGGATTACGTCAGCCTCTTCATCCAACAGCGAAAGGTCTGAGTCTATGTTTTGGTTTCCATCTTCGCTGAATTTGACTGAACTTCCACCAATTCTTTTCGAAGACCTGTATTGCGCATCTTGAAGCTCATCTGCTTTTCTCTGCAAGTCATAGTATCTTCAAACCTCATCGCTTGACAAAAGGTGAAATTTTGAATAGATTACACTAGCGGCAGCGTTGTAAGGCAACGAAATCCACTCTTTCAAAGGGCAGCCAGTTCTGCTTCTTGGCATTATCATTATCGCCGGTAGTGACCGATCGTAGTCGTCAAATGTCTCACGCCTGTCATCATAGCGAAATGCAGATCTACTCAACCAGACTAGAAAGACATCTGTAGAGCAGGAGTCGTCCAGGCCAGGAGAGTCGCCGCCGAAGGATTCGTTTTGCGGGTCTTGAAATTTTATGTTGAAACTTGAAGTAGGGAACAAGCAAATAGGATCAAAACAGCATCACGTTTCACCACTGAAGCATTAGTATTTCGTGTCCGTCATAAATTTTATGCTACTGATCGAGAAGTCCCAGCACTCCACTGACGTTGTTGCGGCCGAGCCAAACGACTCAGAGAAAGTTGCAGATGGCTCACTTCTCTCCTAACTTTACAGAAGCTTGTCAGTGTTTCCCTTCAGTTTTGCCCTGAGCTACTGCCTTTCCTTAGTGCAACGTTTAAATTCCCAGCCTGAGTACTTCTATTCGATGCTTACGTCGATTCCAAACTCAGTGGGATGGGACCACAGCCTGGAATCTTCCTTGAAAACATAGTCGCTTTCAATTTCGTTTCTCGTTTCCAACCGCCTCCTATGCCATGAAATGTTAATTCCAGAGTGACCAGAAGAAAAATATCATTCACGCATGCTCTGCCTGCCAATACACAACATAAAGCTCTGGAATTTCTCAACTTTCTTCAGCGAGAGCAGGAACTACTCTGACTTGTTCTTCTCAAAAGCAATTTTCTGCGACAGATAATTTGGCATGGCATCTTCAATGTATCAATCTCAAATTGAAAGGGCCAATGACATGAGTGCCGCCAAACTGGGCAGACATAATAACTTCGACCTGGTCCAATTTGCAACAGACTATACAAACTACTTTCTCGCAAAGAACCTCGCCGAAGATATCGAAGCAGCTAAGGAGAATGCCGTAGAGAGTGACAGCCTTACCTGGGGCGAAGGCGGCTATGAAGATGGCAAAGATGGGGAAACGCACTTTGTGCCTCTAGAAGCGAGGGTGGCCGCCAGTATTCTCTTCAGCAAGCATCACCTACTAACAAAAGACGAGCTTCACGAGTACTATAGTTTGGAATATAGAGCATACGGCTGGAGGGACGCATTGCGCAAACAGCACTCCGAGCACCCCGAAGAAATTTTCACGCTTCCTAGGGATGAGCATTTATTCATACGAGAAGAGAAAGATTCGTTGAACAGCCAACTTGATCTCTTGAATGACAAGGCAGATGCTATCCTCCGACGTCTAGTCACCCGCGGAAAAGTCACCAAACATTCGAATCCCGATGCGTTGACATGGCTATGTTTTCGAACTGCCGCAGGTCCTAGCAGGGCCAAAACAGACCATTATCTTGAGCCTATCACAATGATTCTGGTCAGGCGAGAGCTCGCCAAAGAGGCCAAGATAAAATCCATTGCCAATGCGAACAAGGAAAAATCAACAGCTTTGCGAACACGTCTTACCGCCGAGCAAAAACTAAATTATGGCCCCGCTTATGACGATGTCATGGCAGTGGTAACGTTTGTTCGAACGCAGGTATCTCAGAATAGCGCATTCCGTGGTTTGACGTTCGAAGCGTTCTCCTGGTTGTTGGAGAGTTTTCGCTTGGTCACTTCAATTCTGATCTATGAATTGTCCAAGGAATGCGCCTTTGAATACACCATCACAGCCTTAGAGCAGTTGTGGTCCTGGCACCAGCAGTTTGGCGCCGATGAAACGAGGACTTAAATGGATGTGGTGCATTTGTGCAATGACTTTGACTCTTTATGCAAATCATGTTTTGCAAGTTTAAATTTCGATGACTCTTCCTTTTCTAGTTCGATGATATACGCAGCAAGTCGTGAGGATATGTCAAAATGACATTGTAAGGATCTTCGTCAAGGCTAGAGGAAAGCTCAGCAACGCATCAAGGACCAAATTTCATCGCTTGCACTTTAAACTTGGGGCGGAATCCATTTCCCATTCCAGTGGGTTGAGAGATTCGCCTTTTATTTTAATTGGTCCCAACTTGACAACGTTGGCCTCGTCCCTGAAAACTAAACACAGAGACGAGACTTGCCTTGTAACAACTGCTTCAATTGCAACTGGCAAGTCGTGCCAATAGCTGTGCATTCTCGTTTGGTAATAAATTGTTCTCTCGACAGCCCTTAATGAATGCTCCCACAACCTCAGAATCAAAGACTTTTACGCTTTGACTCTGCCCTTCAGCTAAACCTATTCTAGTCTCGATGAGTGATTGTGATCTCACCAACCAGCGGGTTGTTGCCCGCCTCCAATTGAGAAAGCTCCGGAGTGACGCTACAGCACGAGGTCGAGAGAAGATTGCCATTATTCAGGCAAAGAGCCTCAGCGACAAGGTTAGAATTGCAAGGATAGTCAAATCCGTGAGAATGAAGAATAAGCGCAAAGAGCTACGTCTTCTTGAGAAAGGTCCTGACAATGATGGAGGTCAGAGTGATGACCAGGATACTGTAGAGGAAATTCATGACATTTCTGGGCAGAAACAGGGAAGCCGTTTTGATAAGGTACAGAATATCTCTTCTGAGCAGACAAAGACCTTTCCGGTGGCTGATATTAGAAATCAACCAGCTGCTAGGATCGAGCAGAATTGCCAGCAGCCCCAAATTGTGGCTCCTCAACAACAAGCTGCTGGCAATGGGCCACCCCAAGGACAGTTGGCTAACGTCGGACAGAATCGACAGCGTCTTCAGCCTGCGGCTCCTCAAAGGCAGTTGGCTGACGTCGGACAGAATCGCCAACAGCCTCAACCCGCGGCTCGCCAGAGACGATTGCTCTTCTTTTCAGATCAATTCACCTCTATCACTGAATTATTGCAATTTTGTGCAGCAGCTGAATCGAAGCGGGACTTGAATGTCGACTTGTACGAAAGGACAGACTTGGAGAATTCATTTCTCCTTTTTGCATTTGTCAATCGGCTATCAGCGTCGGCTAAGTTTAACCATATCGCTTATCAAGAGCAACGAAAGGCATATCTTGAGGCCAGGCAGAAAGTCTTTGAGTTGCTTGAACACTATCAAGCACACGAAGGTTTAACATTAGAGTACATGGTCTCCATTATGGGGTGCATCAAAAGGGCCCAAGCGATGAAATTATCTTTGAAGAAAATAAGCAGAAGAAAAGCGTTTCGCATGCTTCAACCTCTAGCTTGGGATATCAGCATTATGTGCGCCCAAGACCCTCGGCCGCTTCAACCGATTTACCGAGGCCATGAGCAACGCCCTCGTCCTGCTCCAGGCTCAGCTCGGCCCGCTAATGCTAATGCTCCCGGCCCAGCTCGGCCTGTTAATGCTGCTTGATTTGAATGCTTTTGGACATCTTTGCCTCTCGAGCGGGACTCTATTCGATATCCTGTCATACTTGGGTTGAGTCATGGCGCAATTCTTGTTGGGAACGGATGGATTTTTTAGTTTTATTTCATTGTTTCTCTTCATGTGATCTCAATATGAGGCGACGTAGAAAGTAGAGCTCAACAGTACCAGTTCCATTGTACTGTGCGCCTTGTTCTTGTTCCTTGTGGGTGCGTAATAAATGCTTTTGTTACGTTAGCGTAACTTCAATTTCTCTGTCGCAAAACTGAATTCGATACCTAGAGCGTAATAGCTACGGCAGCATCAAGGAAATTGAGTCGTCACTTTTGGCAAAATTCCAAAAGCTGCCAGAAAAGCGGGGCTCTTTTTCAAAGTGGTGTATTGGCACAAATGCCGGCGCTGTTGTTCCCTTCCAATGTATTAGTTTCGTGGATCGTGCTCATTTTGCAGCCATAAAGGCTGAGAGCTACATGCGAGTGACCAACCGGTGACGTACCTCAATCCGCTAGGATTTCACCTTGATATTTTTGATAGCGTGATGCACAATAAGCCTGGTCTGTTGAATCTCTGTTTACTGACTCTAAACTTCTCGAAAAAAGGACGGTAGTTCCCTCGTCCCAGCCCTGCATGGCACCTTGATCTTCAAAGACGGTAACCTCTGCGGAGATCCCAGCTCTTGAGTCGATTCCATCAGCTTCCTGTTCAGGCAGACTCACAACAAAATCATCCTCTTGAATTATTGGCCATAATCCGATATGTTCATGCAGGTGAAAGGGCGGGCGGTCGCCGCCGTAATGAAAAGTCCACATCCGTAAGAGTTTTAAGTCTTCTGTGAATAATTTGAACTCTTGTACATTGCAGCCTCGACACCGCCTGACAAGTTCATAAAACGGAAGTCCCCGCGAGATCCGATAGCTCTCAAGAAGCCATGCATTGTCTTCTGCCGACCAAACATACCCCTCGGGTTTGGATGCGTTTGTGTCCATTTTGCGGCCAAAGGATTGCAGGAGAATAAACTCTTTGATGACTTGAAAGTCGTTGAAAGCGGGCCCATATCTATCTTTCCATTCATCCACAAGCTTCTTGTATCTGGCATCCGCGTCTTCTTGTGTCAAATCGTACTGTGAATTTCTTTTCCTGAGCTCCCACTGGCCAATCTTGGCTAATTCTTCTCGAACCGTACTCATGTCAAAAGGCTCTAGCATGTCTTCCTCGTAAAGGGCCAGCAAAGGACTCAGGAGCCAGGCGTCGTGACGGTACCAAGTGGTGTCCTCAGCTTTAGTGTAAAAAACTGGTATTCCACGTTTGAAGACACCACGAAGTATCTCGTCGCACTGCTTATCCAACTTCAGAATCTTATCCGCCATATTTCTCCTTCCAGCTTCTTGTGATTCTGGAGCTATAAACTGACTCAATTCGGAGTCCTTCGAAAACACGTCATTCATCTTACATAGCCGATTTTGTAGCTCATCTGCTTGTCTTTGTAATTCGTAATATCGCCATACTTCATCTTTTGACAAGAGGTGATACTTTGCAAAGAGGACACTCGCTGCCGCATTGTGTGGTAGCGAAATCCACTGCTCTAGTGTACGGCCAGACTTGGTTCGGGGGGCCTTGAGTCTCAGGATCTGTCCTGCAATATTCTCTTCAGCCTTGGATGCCATTTCACGGGCTTGTGCTATCTCTGCCTCGAGCTCAGTGGCGATCTCGGGTTTTGCGAGATCAGGAAGCTCTTCGTCGGATATTTGCACATATTGCGGCTCTCGAACACTCATCAGCGGGATTTGGTTCTCGTCTGACATGGTCACATCTGGAGACACCATAGCAGTTTGAGATCGTGAATCAAGCGGTGGTTGAGTGACGCGAGCTCCCTACTTGCAGAGTTAATTGTATGCCAACATTCAGGCAAGTTGAGTGCATCGACGAGCACTGGACAAATCTACTGCAAAGAGGCTGGAGCCGGTATTTCGAGACTTGCTGTGTCTGGTTTTCACGGCCGGTATAATATGAGCTGGGAATAATCCGTAATGATTTCTCAAAGAGGTATCACCTCTTCTGTGTTAGTCAGAAGTCTTCGCTCCATGCAAGTGATTACGACGAAAAATAGCCTTTCACGATATCGACCTCTGGTTTCCAACTCGAGTCATGTGACTGTTCCCCCGGCATAGCATTGCATCAACATTTCACGTCGTCGTAGCAGCTGTGTTTTGCAGAGCCTGGCAAACACCATGCCAACGGATGATCCGATACACCAGGCACCCTTATTACTATTTCGAAATGTATGAATCAATTTTTTGGCATCAGCTTCCCTCTCTGTTGCTAGATATTCGGCGCTTGGGACCTCAGAGCCAACTTTTCCTCCCTTCTTCCTCTCCCATTACCACTGTCTCTCTCATCACCGCTGCCTCTCCCTTCACGGACATCCTTATGCGTGCACAAAATCAGATTACAAAACAGTCTTGTTGCTTCTTTACCCTCACAATCCCAGACTCAGTGGAAGCCAGCCCAACATCCACATTTGTACTTTTTCGCAGCCATGACTGAGACATGCAAATAGCCACACACCACTCTGAAAATGACCAACCACCGCAATTTTCTCGAAAAAAAAAAGAAGGCCAATATCGCTTACAAAGTATCTCGAAAATAAGTCACTTCCAAAATTTTCAAATCCCCATGTCAAATCATACGGGCCTCCTTGGGCCCAGCCCACCTATACGTTTCGGTAGTGCACACGCCGCGCGCAACCTAGCAATGTGACCTCAGCTCCTGCTACACCTCCTTCACCATCGTACCATACAATGTTGAAGTGGGTTCAATCTGGATTATCTGCCGTGGCCGGCACCGCCGAGCCCGAGTACGGCCGTGAGGCGTTCCACGCTGTCACAGACTCCATCAAGAGCCCTGCCGCCGTGTCTCGTGAAACAACCATCAAGGACTTTGCCTGGCTCCACCCCAACTACACCAATGTGGAGACCCAGACGTTCTACTTCACCGACTTGGCCTCGGGCTACACCGGTTTTGCCCAGGTCATCCACTCCAACCTCATGGGCATCAAGACCACTGCCCAGTTCACCTTCCGCTTGTACAACAACAAGATGGGCGCCTCGGACCCCAACTGTATCTGGACCTCGACCGCTCTAGAAAACTTCCGGACCGACGGCGCCAACTTCTACGCTGACAACTTGTCGATCGTGCACTCGGGCGACAACGACAACACCTACACGCTCAAGTCGCTGGTCAACGCCGACTCCGTGGTGGAGTTGCTTGTTTGCCGCCTTGTGCCTGGCGTCATTTTTGGCGAGAACGGAACCAGTCTTTACGGCGAGGACTTCAAAAACCCATGGGGCTCCATGAGACACGTTTTCTGGCCTCGCTGCTCGGTCAAGGGTACCATCAAGTTGAAGAACACCTCCATCGACATCAACGGCTACACCATGTTTGTCATGGCATTGCAGGGCATGAAACCACACCACGCCGCCAAGTCGTGGAACTTCTTGAACTACCAATCCGAGAACTTCAGTGCTGTGCAGATGGAATTCACCACCCCCAAGTCCTACGCCACTACTAAGGTGAATGTGGCCATTTTGACTTCTGCTGATCTGATCATCGCTACATCCGTCGACAACGTTGTCGAGCACGAGAACGCACAAGTCGACGAGGTTGGCTGGACGGTTCCAAAGGCCATCACCTTCAACTTTGGCGGAAACGACGGCAAGCCAATTGCGAAGGTGTCCGGTAACTTGACACAGCTTGTGGAGCGTGTGGATGTCATGGCCGAGATTCCTCAGTTTGTCAAGAGCATTGTCAGCGGTGTTGCTGGCGCCAAGCCCTACATCTACCAGTTCTGCAACAACTTGACTCTTACTTACGACGGCAAATCTGACACCGGTATTGCATTTAACGAGGCCACCTTCATCTCCGAGTAAACCCACCTACTATGCGGCTACTAATCCCCACCCTAAGCCGTCTTGTTTCGCACATCTAATACTTAGAAAAACATATAATAAAAAATAAGGTAAGCGAGTTTAGTATTGCAAAAAAGTGGTTTCGAATTCCACTCCGTATGTAGGACAAGAAAAGAATATGCGCTTCTCTGGAACGATTCTGCTGCACGCTGTCGCCACCAGATTCCGCAAATCGATTAAATTTATTGAAGCATATCTCTCCAGACTGAGCAGAAAGGGAAAGGGAAAAGCGATAAAAAAACGACAGCTGCAGGACTCGAACCTGCGCGGGCAGAGCCCAAAAGATTTCTAATCTTTCTCCTTAACCACTCGGACAAGCTGCCTGTGCGTCAAGGTTTTCGCATGGAGAATAGCGCACAACTTGCCAGAAATTGTAAATCACGTGGTCAGAGGACCTGCAGGGGAGTCGCTGCGGAGTATGCAGGTCCTCCTGGCACCCTTGTTCATTCTCCATGGTGAAGTGGGACATTTACGAGGACAAGTGGACATTTTCGAAGACAAATGGACAAACCGCTCGGACGAGGCGCCGTTAGACGCGAGCGAGATTTTGCGCAGCGCTCACACACAGAAAGCTGAGTAGACCAGATTACACAAAGTTTTTGGAGTGAACTGCTGAAAGAGTTTTCAGCAGGTAGAGCAGGTTGATCCACAGCTTCAAGGGCATTCAATTTACCCTGTTGAGACCAATGCCTGCAAGATAGCGAGATTCATTCCATGCTTGAAGAGCAAGATGGTTAACGAAATTCAACGAGATTTCACTGAAAGGTAGTCAGGAGATGAGTTGCATAGCCAAACTTGTGGCAATATTTGCAGCCAGCGTTTTCCAAAGCTGCATGCTTGGCTCCCTTTTGTTCGCTCGACAATTTGTAGTTTCCTACCATGTTTCCGATGACTGGGGCATTCCAAACACCAAAACCGTCCTGGACTTCTCAGAGTGTCTGAAGTCGCTTCCCTCTCACTTTAGACTCACACGTCTTATTCTTTGCCTCGAAACCTTTTGCTTTTTGACTCTCCCGCCCAGTGCTTGTCGTTCCCGCCAAGTATGGCCTAGGGATGCAAGAATGGCTGCGAAATTGGCACAATGACACCCGTACATCCACTATAGGCTTGAAACTGTTTCTGCCCAAGCACTGACTAGTCATGATTTTGGCAAGCTTGAGTAATATCAGAAATGATGAAGGAATTCATATCTGGCTGCGAATGAAGGCAATTACATCCGTTTGCGTATGAATGCACGACTTGGAGTGATGTGAACGGGACGTTGCAGACAAAGAGAGACAGGCAGGCCAGAGCACAATTTTCAATACCCTTGGTGACTTCAGTTCCATGAAGTTATGTGAGGCAAACAAGAGCAAAGAAGAAAGAAGTATCAAGCTGAACGTACTGCAAAATCGCAGCGCTATCCAAGAAATATTCAGGTTGTACCACCATGTTTTGTGTGGATTGTGGATTGAAGCGAGCAAACAGCACATGACGGGACTCTTCGGTTTAACAGCACACGACGGGAGGGTCCTAGCGAGGGAGCCAAAATTATGATCTTTACCCTAGAGCCATAAACTTGGCTCTGGAAGGCTGGGCTCAACCTTCTTTTGTTGTGGCATCAAGAGCGCTTGTCTTACACTGCACCGAAACATGCTCATGAGTAGCTCCAGGCAACATCAAAAGCCGAAACCTACACAACCGTAAGAGCTTCCTACTCATCTTTGGTGTGGTACATGTTGCGGAAAAAGCATCGGAAGTGGAAGGAAGAGCCCACGTCGTCTATCCACTCCATATCTTCGCTTGCAAGCACAAAGCCGTAGACGGCCATGGCCTCTTTCTGGCGCTCAGCTTTGGACGAGGTGGTGATTGGTAGAACACCGCTTTGTAAAGTGTACCGTAGCAATATCTGGGCCTCGGTCTTGTCGTGTTTACGTGCCAACTCTGCAACGACTAGCTGCAAAGGGTGATTGTCTATTTCCTTGCCGTGCTTCTGGACGCGGAAAAGCGGAGACAAGGGTCCGTAGGCTTCGACCAAGATATTGTTGGCTTTGCAGAAGTCACGTATGCCAAAACTCTGGTTCTGCAAGTATGGGTGGAACTCGATCTGGTTGACTTGCGGGTAGTATTCTTTGTCGCCCTTGGCCACCGCAAAGCAGCGCTGCAAATGCTCCACGGCAAAGTTGGACACGCCAATGTACCGCACCTTGCCCTCTTTCTTGGCTTCAATCAAGTCTGCCCACACGTTCTCGAGCGTTTGGCCGTGGCAGTACCGGTCGTTGAAGAACGGGAAATGGATCAAGAACAAGTCCACGTACTCGACGCCTAATTCCACAAGAGCAGCGTCTACCGCTTTTGAGCCAGAATCGTGGAGAGCGGGCCGCTTGTCGGCGCCTGGATTGTACTTTGTAGTCACAAACAAGTCGTCCCTAGCCACGCCACAAAGCTGGAGAGCCTGACTTATCTCTGGGTGGGTGGTATATAGCTCTGCGGTGTCGAGGTGATTGAACCCGGCATGGATGCTCGAGACTAGGCAGTCGACTACCTCCTGAACCACCGTATCCCTTAGTGCCGGGTCTCTCTTCTTTTTGATGTTCAGCCACTTTGTGCCTGTTCCTGTGCCTATAGTTATGTGGTTCCCAGACTTCGTTGTGAGCGTTGTGCCAGGAAGCTCCACATTTGGTGAACAATTCATTGCAGACTTTCAATTCGGAGCACACTCTAGCTTCCCTATCTTGCCAGTTAGTAGTTGGAGGGGATCATGGTGATGTCACCCAGTGCTTCAGGAGCGCGAAACATGGCTGCAAACCGGCTGCAAAAGGGGACAAAAGGTCGGTAGAATGAGTTGTGGGGCCAACAAAAAAAAGAAAAAAAAAGGAGTTGTGATAAATTGGAGAAGAATCTGCCGATAACGATTTGTGAACTAGGCTTGATCTGGCTGGCCCGCCAGCAACACGAGAGGCTGCTTGGCTGTGGGACGCGAGTCGATCAAGGCAGCGACGCAGAGTCAGGAAAAAGTCTATTTGGGGAAAGAGAGCCAGAAGGCCAGGATAAATTTCGTGAGAAGATCTTCCAAGGGCCGCCGAGTGGAGCAAAAGCAGAACCGGTAAACGCAGTTGACTGAAGCACGCCCAGTGTACGCCTTGCGCCTTGCACTCACGAGAAGTGACAAAAAATAAAATCAAGAAGGCAAAGGTAGAATCAAGGAGGCAAAGGTATTTTGGGCCATAGAAAAAATCAGCTCGCTTCCTCGTGGGTTTCGGTTGGGCGTGCCTGGTACGACCTGCGTTTGCAGCCCAATCATATACGGTAGCGAAACCGCGGCAGGGCGAGGGTTGGCAACGAAGAGACCGCTTTCGAGAAATCAGCGTTTGTGAAATCACCCCGCCAAAATACGCAGCATCCGACCAGGGCTGGCGGGTTGGCCTCTGGGTCACGAAACGCAGCCAACGGAGAATCGTTTCATACCAACTGCACGCGTGTGCATGACCTGCCGGAGCGCATTTCCGCCAGAGAGTCCGATAAGCGGGAGCCCGGCGGAGGGCACGGCGGAGCACCGAGGCAGAGGCCAATGCCACCGAGCGAAACACTGCAAAACAGCGGCGGCGGCCAAAATTCAAAAGGCGGGAACGCGAGCTTTATATACCACGGAAGCGGGGCTTAGCAGGGCTGCGCCGGAGACAATGGCCAACGAGGCGTGCGAGCAAAATGAAGTAGGCCGTTGCAGCCGCCTGAGCTAGAGCAGGAACTACAGAGGAAGATTGATAAAAGGGTTGGAAGAAAAAAAGGTAGAGGGAAAAAAGGTGAAAGGAAAAAAAGGAAGGAGGAAAAATGAAAAGCAGAGCTCGTGTCAAATGTAAAAAGCTTGGATTTGGCCACGCTCCCAACCGTGGCACAACTCCGTCTCCACGTTCCTGCCGAAAGCTTATTGGATCTACTAGCAACGGCGGCACTACGGGCAGACCAGAAGGGGTGGGAGACCACGAATAGGAACGAGGACAAAGGTCAGAGAGGCGATAAAGTTGAGCTCTGATTGGTCGTTCTGATTGGTGGTCTGCCTTTTTTGCTTTGCCTTTTTTTCTTTGCCGTTTTTTTGCAATACATCCGCCCAAAATTGCAGCTTTCTGGCCCTGGTCCAGGTTGCACAGCTGCGCAGCCGTTCGGGGCCCGCAGCTCGCACAGAGACCCTCTCGACTGAGGAGAAGGGTCCATCGAAAACACGCTCTTCAACACAAAACCTCCTCTTTCTCTACATCAAAACACTCGCGCCAAGTTTCTCTACACTTTCATGTAATTTCCAGAAAAATCGCCCCACCAGAACCAGAATTACAGTGGCCCTTCCGCAGCGCTTTCCCTCCCCAGCACCGGCCCTGCCGCACCCAAACTGGCCCTGCCGCACCCAAACTGGCCCTCGCCCCGCGCTCCTGCCGCCTGGCCCATCCTGCCGCCTGGCCCATCCTGCCTCACGCCGCCTGCCATACTGCCGCTGCTCTGCATTACCCTCCTCCTTCGCAGCCTGCCGCCTACGCCTTTCCTGGGTGACTCCTTCTTCTTCTCTCCGCTCCTCCTCCGCCTGCCAGCGCCCCGTGCTTTTCGCTTCTGTTTCTGTTGCCTACTCCTTCACTCGTCGCTGCTCCGCACCTGCCAATCCCCGACTTCTGCCCTCTCGGCCCACCCACCTCCATGGCCGCCACGGCTCCCCTCTCCATGCTGTCGATCTCCACCTTGAACGCTCCACAGGGCGCCCGAGCGACGGCGCTAGCGTTGAAGCTCAACCCAGAGACCCTTGACGAGCTCCGCCGCCTCCGCCTCCGCCACCGCTCCGCCACGCTTGTCGTGAAAAATGGCAAATACGTATGTTCCTCGCTGATCCCTGCCGCCGGCCCTGCCGCCGTCTCTGCCTCTCGGCGCCAGACACTGGCTTTCTCTTCGCAATTTCCACCTACTAACCTCAGCTGATCAAGCTCTCCGACTCCCGCGTGCTTCCCTGCTCCGCGTCTCCGGAGACCCTCCGACTAGACATCTACACGCCGTCCGCCTCCTCCGGCGGCTCCTACGCCTTCACAGGCACCGTCACCAACCGCCTCAACGTGCTTTCGGATCCAAAGCAGATCAAGGACCACCTCCGCACATCGGCCTTGTCGCCGGCCCCGCAATTGGCCCCTTCTGCGGCCTCCACTCCGGCGCCCACCGGCTCTCCGGCCACACTCCGTCTGCCTCCTCTGCATCCGTCTAAAAGACCTCTTTCCCACCTCCAAACGCCCTTGGCGTACGCTCTTGCACCTTCGGACTCCCCCCACGAGGCTCTCACAAAGTTTGTGTCTCTTGTGGCCTTGGGACCCATGCCAAGAGCATCCATCCTTTCCATTTTTGCATCCAAGTCCTCCTTGGCCCCAGCCGAACTCGAAGCCTTGTTTGCGGCTCACACCCAGCCCTACGTCCAAAATGACGCATTCACCGAGGGCGACGTCTACCCGATCGTAGCCCTGGGCCATTTTCAATTCTCTCCTTCCACTTCCTACCTCATACTAAAAGACAAAGCATACAAGGAGTTGCGGCCCTGGCAATGGACTTCCTACTCCGATTTCGAGCGCAATCTCATTGTCTCCAACGCTGGCCACGCCTTGGGAAGGCTCGGCTACCTGGAAACCCATCCGCTCCGGCGCCGTGTCACAGATCAAAATGCCGCACAATCCTCCACCAAAAAGCCAGCGGCCTTGGGTGGAGGAATGCTCATGTCCAGCGGCAAGAAATCAACTGCATACCCTCTGCCTCAGCGCACGGGATCCCCTCTACTCGCCTCGAACTTGGCCCCGGCTGCGTCTCCCGGGCTCAAGCGTGCAGCCACAGAGTCACCAATGTTAAGCAGCGAAGCATCCAAACGGTTCCCCGAGAAGCGCGCTCGCACCAATGGCTCGCCTTTGAAGAGAAAGGAGGGCGGCTCGAGCTGCGTAGCTCTGCTGTCGCTGTCGCTGTCGTCAGAAGACGAGAAAGCGACAAAGACAAGCAAAGTCGAGAAAAGACACAGAAATGCTAGCAACGCCAGCAACAGTAGCACCAATAGCAACACCAGCATTGCAAGCAATGCCAGCAACTTCAGCACTCACAGCCTCAACTCCAATTCCTACACGCTGCCTTCATCTGTCAACGAAGATGGGAACCTGGAAGACCAAAGCGACCATGAAAGCAAGCCGCTTCTGATGACCAAACCGCCTATGAACGCTGCGAGCTCGCTCCCCTCAAGGCCCTCGAGCACGTTCAACAACACGGAGAAGAAGCAGCAGTACTACGTCCAATTGGCCGAAAAGTTCAGAGCCAAGTACAGAGAGTACGAGCAGTTGCATCGGCAATTGAGCAAGGCCGACAAAGGCACAACCAGTGGCAAAAAGCGCAGCTTGACGAAATTGTACGAGCTTCACAATTCCCTTGCGGAGTGGAAGCGCAGGCTCTGGGACTTCCATAACGAGAACAGCTTGGCTGCGGGAGTGATGAACTTGGCCAAGCACCGCAAGCTGGGTTCCCGTGTCAGCGCTCTGGCCCCGCTGACAGGCAAACTGGTGAATAGCGAGAGATTTCCAAGGGCCCCTGGAGTGCCTGGAGCTCAGGAACGTGCACGCCGCCCCAAAATGACCATGGACTACTGAGCGTGCGGCTGCCCAGCCTCTACTGAATTCAGACCCAGAACCAAAAATTCGCCTCCAGGTCAACTCTGCAGCGGCAATATTGCACCCGGAGAAAAAGCAAATATGAGTACCTGCAATTGCATATATAGCATAAAGAGCGTAACACATCAAGGGAGTGTTCGGTGCCAGAGTTGCAACCGTGCGCGCGTAGTCTGTAGAGACACTCTGGACAAGCCATTTTCAGCACACAATAGTCAACAAAACCTGATGTCAGAGACGCCCACTTTGAAGGAGGAAGAAGCCACGACGGTGGCGTCCTCGCCGGCAGCAACATTTGACGACGCGGAAAGCGTCGCCGACGAAGGCGCCGAGAAACCAAAGGCTGAAGGTGGAGAGCCGGACAAGAAGCGGCAGAAGAAAACGCCAGCCAAAGGCACGGGGGCAGGCCCGAAAAAGCCCACGGAAGAGGCGTTGCAGAGACGCAGAGAAGGCAGAATCAAGGCGGCAGCGACAATCGCCAACAACTTGAAGAAGACGGGAATCGGCCGCTTTGAAGACGAGAACGGCTTCACGCTCACAAGCGTCAAGACAATTCCCTTGATCAACCAGAAAAACTACTTTGCCGACTACCTCAAAAAAGATGAGCAGGTGACAATGATCCGCAACTGGCGCAACGAGAAGCAGAGGGAGATCGAGCCCAAGAACGGCGGAGAGAGCCGCCGAGAGGAGGACGACGTCGACGATGACGACGACGACGATAACGACAATGACAACGACGACAACGACAATGACAACGACAACGAGAACGACGACGGAGCGCCGAAAAAGCTCAAGATGGGCGACGACACCATCGTCCTCCATCCGGGCTCCCAGCAATTACGCATTGGCAGAGCCACCGACGGCTCGCCAGTCTGCGTGCCCATGGTTGTGGGCGTGCGTTGTCGGCCACCGAAAGAATCCATCGAAAACGGTGCTCTGAACGGCATTGCTAAAAACGGACACAGTGCGGGCGAGGAGTACCCGTTGGTTCCTTTCCGGGAGGACGACGATGGCGTGGCAGACTTTGGCGACCAGTTCACCTCGCTAAAAGCACAGGTGACCAAGGATTTCCGTGCCCGGATGCGTTTCTACAAGCGCCGAATGATGCCCAACTCACGCGAGAGTGCAGCCAACTTCAACAAGACTCTGAAACCGGAAATTGTCCCCGACAACAGTAATCCAGACGACCGCGAGTTCTACGAGAAAAACGACCCAATCTTGCAGCAGGACTTCTTGGCATGCAACGACGCACTCAAGCTCCCGCTTAGCGAGTCTTTCACCTCTTGGAAGTTGCGTTTTCCGTTGGTAGACGGCACCTTCAACCAAGACCCCTCGCAGTACCGATCACCACAGGAGTTTTTGAATGACTTGACTCTCATAACCCTTTCTGCTTTGAAGGAGCTCGGCATAGCTCAAGCAGACACTCCAAAGCTAAAATGCATGCTCGTGATCCCAGACCTTTACGACAAAGAGATCGTAGAGACCTGGGTAGACCTATTGTTGACATCGGTAGGATTCGGCCGCGTGGGCGTCATTCAAGAAGCTGTTGCCGCCACCTTTGGTCTGGGTGTAACCTGCGCATGCGTGGTTGATGTTGGAGCACAAGCCACCACCGTTAGCTGCGTGGACGAAGGAATGGTGATCAACGATTCACGCGTGAGCTTGGCATTTGGCGGCGATAAGGTCACCGAGACCTTTACCAAGCTTTTGTTGCAACAAAACTTTCCTGTTCCTGACCTAAATTTGCACAATCGAAACGACGACTGGGAGCTAGCAGACCGTTTGAAGCGCACCTACGCCACCTTCGACGATGCCGACATTGCAGTGCAACTTTATAACTTCTTCAAAAAGCGTGCTGGAGAACAAACCGAGAAATATCAGTTCAAGGTCTACGACGAAGTCATGCTTGCGCCTCTCGGATTGTTCCACCCCGAATTCTTTGAGCTGAAGCCCTCTGCGAACACAAGGAGCCTATTTCCTCCTTCATACGACTACTATACTGGCGAGACAAACAACCCTTATTCAAAAGCACAAGACAACTTGCTCAATTACACAGCCTACACAGACATGGCCGACGCGGACTTGCTAGTCAAAATCATGGAGGACAGGCAGACATTCAAAGCTGCCAACGCAGCCTACGGAAAACCGGCACCCACGCCCTTGATGTCCAGAGAGGGCTCGCGTGAAAGCTACACGATTCCACTAGATAAAGCAATCATTGAGTCCATCACAAACGCAGGTATCGCTACCGACTTCAACAAGGCAAAGAAAATGTATGACAACCTTCTTGTTGTGGGCGGAGGGCTTGCGAAATTGCCTGGATTTGACGTGCTCCTCAATGACAGGATCAACATTTGGAGGCCCCGCTTCCTATCCACGTCGGCGCTAGATGATATTTTAAACACCATCACGAGAAAGAAGGACAAGTTGGAGACAAAGCGCAAGCTGTTGATTGTGTCTGCGAAGGCCAAAAAGAAAACAGATCAGTCACAGGAGGAAGTGGAATTGACAGAGAAAGAGCTAGAAGAAATTGATGCTCAGACAGAACTCATCATTGATCTTGAAGAGGCAGACGAGCTCGCAGATCTGGGGTCGCTCATTCCAGTCAATGTGCTTCCGGCGCCAAAAGAACTTGATCCGGAAATGATCACGTGGAAGGGAGGCAGCGTTTACAGTCGATTGAAGGTTGTGAACGAAATGTGGATTGCCAAAGAAGACTGGAAGCTCTTGAACTCGCGTTGTCTTTACTACAAAAGTTTGTTCAACTATTGATTTCCCTCGATGGGCGGTTGCAAGCGGAGAACAGTTGAATCCAAATTAAAAGAGGCTCTCGGATTAATCGGCAACCATTTTGGAAATAGAAAGGAGAAGGATATTTACCAGTTTTGCAGCCTAATTGTGCAACTGGCGGTAAAGTGTTTGGTCACGTGACAACATCAACGGCATCTTTGTAGTTGGTGCATCACGGTCTTGATTTTCCATCATAAGCAACACCCATACACAATTTGGGCCTCGTCTCCTATACAATACATTATTTATCAGCATATGCATACACTTCTCTAGCATAGTCCCGGCAATCAAGCTCCAGCCAATGATATTCAGACTGCACGGCCGGGCGGTTCGTCACTTACTACGACGCTTGCAGCCTTTTCGCCCGAATGTTGGCTCAAAAAGCATTTCACCGAATTTGAAACGACTTTATGGCACAAATGCAAGCAATGAGCTGCAAGAATACAAAAGGAGCGAGGTTCAGGAGCCGAAAACTGATGTACATAGCACGGACAAGAACCAGAGCCAGCACTTCACCACTAATTTAGGAAGCCCAAACGCCATTAGCAATGGCCGGTCCACCGGAAACGCTCCTTCCGGGATCGTTGATCTCATTTTCAGCTCCTTTCAAAAAGAATCTCGCCGCTTGGCGGAAACACTAAAGATAGACAATGCGCTTGAAGCCAACCCCATGGAACTTTCAGATATGACCGAGCCGCTACGACAAAAACTCGAGAACCAGATGGACGACTACAACCGCTTTGTCTTTCTTCTATCGCAACACCCGTTGACTGTGCCGCCAAAGATCCTAATAGCCTACCATTCCCGGCTTTCGCAGCTATCAAGCACAGAGACAGAAGCGCTTCTCAAGGTGCTAATATACCACCACATGTGGAGCGACTTCTGGCAGGTCGTGTTGGCGGAAACACTCACGCTCAACGCCATTGACGATTTGGTCGAACTCCTACATGCTAGCCTCGAAAGAACAGGGAACCAAATAGGTATATGGCATGCGCTCAGCACAGCACGGACCCACATTGCGAACGACAGCGTGTTTGCGTCTTTCGCCGAGAGCCTTGGTTTTCGATTTGGCATCTCTGCTGAAAAAATTGGTCTCTTTCTTCGTCTCGCCGAGGAATTGGAGTCCTGCAAAGATCGAGATGGCATTGTCACATTTATGGCGAAGCACAGAACGGTGTTTGAAGCGCATCCAGAGTTTCGGGCTTACACGATCTGTCAGGATTCCAGCTCTGCCGACATTTCTTTTGTTATGAAAGCACTTAAAGAAGATCGAGGCGTCTTGAGCCAAATTGGTGTCGCGGCTCAGCTCATCAATGCCACCGCAAACCCTGACCATAAAGCCAGAATAGCAGATCTCTACATTGATGCCAAGAACTTGAAACTCACAGAGAGAGATTTCCACCTGGTGGCGCAAGTTTCCCAGCTGAAGCCGTACCAACTCTACCTAATATTTTGCATGAACCATCGCTGGGGATATATGTCCAGCGACTACATCACAAACTGGTTTGCACTCCAGCTTGCAAACAACGATCATGTGCTCAGAGTGTTTGCCAGAAAATACTACAGACTCTTGGCAGCAAGCACATTGGCTGAGATTGCACCCATTCTCGTCAAGTCGCCGCAGGGACTTGCCGTGCTTAAGGCGATCCACAGAACTAAGCCGGACGTGTTTGACTTTGTTGCCCAAAAAGCGATCGAAAGCAAGGATCTGGAACTAATGTTGACGTATCTCGAGACATGTATTCGCCTGAACCTGAACGTCGCGCAGGAGATTCTAGCCAAGTTGCAAGGATCAGCAGAAAACCTCCATCGCATTTTGGAATTCCCGTGGTCTGGATACAAGCTCACAGACGTATGGAAGTACGCTGTGTCACATCGCCTTTTAGACACCAAAAACGCCGGCCCGCTCTATGAACGGATCCTACTCAAAACCTGGCTGGTGGAGGAGATCAGACGCCGATCGCATAGCACGGAAATCAGCCTGACGCCGAGCGGCTTCCAAGAACTCTACCGCAACTCGACATTAGAGGAAAGAGCAAGGCTACGCACACGGCTCCGGGCTGTGGCGCTGGTATTGGCCTCAGCCGAAGGAACGTATGTGGCTCAAGTGTTGAACTTCATTGCAGCGTACGAGCCAGATGGCGAGGGACGCATCTTTCTAAAAGAGAAGCACGGGCGTGCGTACGTGATGAACTTTTTGGTTGAAAGCGTGATGCAGCACGCATACAACGCTGAAGCAAATTTTGGCGACATCAAAGAAGTTGGGGTCGGGAGCAGAGGAGTGAAGAAGATCAAGAGCATTGCAGACAATTTGGCGTTTGAGTCAGCGCCAGCACGAGCTGCGACATACCACTACATTGCATTGGAGAAGCCACAGGTGGCGTTTGACGTTTTGAGGAGTTACAAGGAGAGTCGGAAAGTGCTCACAAGGGCAGTGATGAACGCCTTGGAGCAGGCGCTTTTGCAGACACCAGCGTTGAGCAAGCGGGAGAGGGTACGAGTGTTTTTGGAATTTCAGCAGGCCAAAAGCGAGCTTGGACACAACAACAAGATGAGCAAGAAGACAGTCAGGCTCTTGGGCACGTTGATGTTTGAAGCGTTCGAAGCCGCCGACCGAAGAGAAGAGATGGCATCGATGGTCCGCATGGGGTTCGAGGCTGGGCTTCCGATCCAAGTGATGCGAGAATGGTCCAAGAGACTACGAGAGTGAGGGAAAAGAGATTGAGTGGAAAGGGAGGGCATGAGCAGAGACAGAGAGAAATGGAGACAGAGAAATGGAGAGAGATAATTGGAGAGAGAGAATTGGCGAGAGGGAAAGGGGAAAAGTGAAAGTCTTATTTCCAAAAAAGTGTTTCGACGAGCGAAACGGGAAATTGGCAGTGTGGAGATTTCAGAGTTGCAGCCAGACTGAGGCCCAGGCACAGATTCAGGCACTGGCCCAGTTGCAGCCAAACGCAGCCTGTGAGAAGGAGCTCGAGCCGAGCCCGGCCCAGAGCCGCACCGTCGCCGAGCAGCCAATCAGAAAAGCGAACCGTCGGTCCTGCTGCATTCCTAGCATTTGCTTGTTCCATAGCCACGAATTCCCAGCTTTCTGACCCCCCAAGACAAATAGTCAATGGCCCGGGCTGGGCCGGATGCGAGCCTCGGCCCAAGCAACCGGCGTTTTAGGTGGTGCACGGCGCGGCCCTCAGAAATGAAGGGCCCTTTGCCGGGCGAGAGGCACGGGTGCAGTGCGCGTGGGCGGAGACTATACGCCCGATGGTAGGATGCGACGAGCGCAAGAACCCACTGTTTTTCAGCACAGCGCCAGCTACTCCTCCAAACAAAAAGAACACATAGCGAGATGTTGTCCAAGCAATTTGTCCGTGGCTTCGCCGCCTCGTCTGCCGCCAAGAACTACGCTTCCACCATCAAGAACTTGAAGGTCACCAAGGACACCAAGGTGATCTACCAGGGCTTCACCGGTAAGCAAGCCACCTTCCACGCCGAGCAGGCCATTGCCTACGGCACCCAGGTTGTCGGTGGTACCAACCCCAAGAAGGCCGGCACCACGCACTTGGACCGCCCTGTTTTCGCCAGCGTCAAGGACGCCATGAAGGAGACCGGCGCCGATGCCACCGGTATCTTTGTTCCTCCTTCGATTGCTGCTGCTGCCATTGAGGAGGCCATTGAGGCCGAGATCGGCTTGGCTGTGGCCATCACTGAGGGTATTCCCCAGCACGACATGGTCAGAATCGCCCAGATGTTGAAGACACAGTCCAAGACCAGATTGGTTGGCCCCAACTGCCCCGGTTTGATTGCCCCAGACCAATGTAAAATCGGTATCATGCCTTCGCACATCCACCAGCGTGGTAAGATCGGTATCATCTCCAGATCCGGAACCTTGACCTACGAGGCTGTTGCCCAGACCACCCAGGTTGGCTTGGGTCAATCCTTGGTCATCGGTATGGGTGGTGACCCATTCCCAGGTACAAACTTCATCGACGCCTTGACCTTGTACTTGAACGACCCAGAGACCGAGGGTATCATTTTGATTGGTGAGATTGGTGGTACTGCCGAGGAGGAGGCTGCCGAGTTCTTGAAGCAGCACAACTTGACCAGACCAGAGGGTCCTAAGCCGGTTGTCTCCTTCATTGCCGGTGTCTCTGCTCCTCCAGGCAGACGTATGGGTCACGCCGGTGCCATTGTTGCTGGTGGTAAGGGTGACGCCAAGTCCAAGATTGCCTCCTTGGAGTCTGCCGGTGTTGTCGTTGAGAAGTCTCCTGCTAGATTGGGTAACTCTTTGTTGCAGGAGTTCAAGAACAAGGGCTTGATGTAAATTCTACATACTAGAACAGCCGAGGGTCATTCCTATTCAAGATGCCTGGTAGCGCTTCGATTTCTCCACCCCCTCTACTACCTCGTGCCACCGGTCAACACTCGCGATTGGGTGCGCGCACGACGAAAAATTTATGCGGTACTTTACATCACCATACTTAGACACCACGACTAGCCAGCGTTTTAGCCCAGCAACACCCGCCATGTTCGGTCTCACAAAGCTCATCCGCCCCTCATTGGCAACGCGAGTCCCGCTAGGTACGCGGCACTTGTCGGCGTCGCCTGTTGCGCTCAAAACAAACACATCCACACGCACAAAAGAAAACGTCCACGACTTGGAGACATTTTTCAAGTTGATCGGCAGAAACACCGTGGAACATCTCGACACGTTTGAGGGCGATTTGAACAAGTTCCTCGCCACCACCTCAAAGCAGATGAAGAACCAGGGCATCGACGTGTCCACCCGCAGATACATGTTGAGGTGGAAGCACAAGTTTGTCAACGACTTGGAGCCTTTGCGGGAGCACAAGCGCGGCAAGAAGAAGAACGGAGGTGAGCGTAACGCCAAGACGGTCTTGGCCAAGAAGAAGGCCTTGCAGCGCTTGGAGGAGAAGGAGAAATTTGCTGCGGAGGAGTTGCAAGCCGAGAACGACGGTGAGAGACAGTTCTAGCGATTGCGTTTGGCGGATAGAAGGCAAGTGCCCAGGCAGCCTGATGTAAATAGAAACGCCCAGGCGTAATGAACAAATTGCATGGAGATTTTGGGAGGATGCAGCCTGGTAGTAGACGGACTGCGGCCCCGAAGCGGTCCCGAAGACTGGCACTTGGCCATAAACACAGAGGCGCTTCGTGACACATGAAGCTATGTTTTCTGTACGTCATGGACGAACCATGACCCATATAGTGCCTTTCTTGTTTCTGTTTCAAAACCTGGCCAAAGACCACGAGTTGCAGCCACGGAAAGCAAAAGACGCCTCATTGAATTCCTGGGTTTTGGCCTGTAAGTATCCGGCCTATGGCCATTGAGGTCAATTAGTCTCCTGAAACCAACTCTTCGGAGGCTCTTGGACAACCCACTGAAATCGTTACAAATAGTCGAGCCTGCATATAGCCCGGCCGATATAACACGCTAGTCGTAATTCACTTCGCTGAAAGCCACACCACCAATGATGAAGACATTCTCCGTGCTTGCCATCCTCATCTCTTTGTTTGCCTTTTTCAAGGTCTCCGCTGCTTCTGGCGAGTTGCCAGAAAACCCAGAAATCACCCACAAGGTCTATTTCGACATCGAGCAAGATGGCGAGAGCCTTGGCAGAATCACCATTGGCTTGTTCGGAACCGTTGTGCCCAAGACCGTTGAGAACTTCCGTCAATTGGCCATCTCCGACGACCCCAAGTTCGGCTACGCCGGCTCCATCTTCCACCGTGTCATTCCTAACTTCATGATCCAGGGTGGAGACTATGAGACAGGCAGAGGCGTTGGCGGCAAGTCGATCTACGGCAACAAGTTTGCCGACGAGAACTTCACCTTGAAGCACGACCGTCCATACCGTTTGTCGATGGCCAATGCTGGCCGCAACACCAACGGCTCCCAGTTCTTCATCACCACCGTTGTGACTTCTTGGTTGAACAATGCCCACGTTGTTTTCGGTGAGGTGATTGACGGATTTGAGGTTGTGGACAAGATCGAGAAGACCAAGACTTCTCACGGCGACCGTCCTGTCAAGGAGGTCAAGATTGCTGCTGCGGGCGAGTTGCCTGTCGAGACCAACGAGAAGGACGAGCTCTAGTTGCGTTGCCAGTTGGGTTTCTTTGTAGACCAATACAGTCTGAATTTGCCAAACACGTTAGTTTTAAAGATCTCGGACAGCCCAAGAGTAGACATTGGAGATCGCGGTCTCAGAGCAGATACCCTGCCCAAGCGTAGACACTGGGTACCCAATTCTCTCTCGTTCCAATCCCGGCAACGCTGTCGACACCAATAAACCTGAGGCAGAAGATTCCTGTTGCCATCTGCACCGTTCAAAATTCACCTCCCGTAAATCTCACTGCAAATCCAGTCGGCACACGCTTACTCCTCTAGATTCACCTTGAGCCCAAGCGACTCGACCGTGCTTCCCTTGCCATATAGCGGGATATCGTCGATCGAAATGCTCTTGTCGTTGTTTTGGGACGCCACCACGTAATTGAGCAAATTGTCAAAGGTAGCCCCCAGAATGTCGGTAGCTCCGCTGGCCACGCCAGGCATCATACTGGTCAGGCCGATGTCTGCGTTCGTTGCAGGAGCCACTGTGCCCGGGTTGGACGACGTGAGAGGTGTGCTAGCGTAGCCGGTGGTGGAAAGAGCACTGGGAGCCAGCCGGGAGGTGTTGTCGGACGATTCGGTGGTTTCGCTCGGGTAGGTGTGGGCGCCCTCGCTGATGCTGAAGGTAGTCATGGAGTTGAGCAAATCTAGCGACTTCTTCATCGAGAGCACGGTGCTGAGAAGGCGCGCCGAGATCACGTCGTGGATCATCGGACTCTGGTACACGTTGGCGCCGATAATGTAGTAGTCTTGCACTGTGAGCGTGGACTGGGGCCCCAAACGGCGCTGTTTGCGGACCACCCAGAAGTCGGGCTCGCGCACGTGGGCTAGCACAAACTCGATGCCGACCATCTCGGTCAATTTGTCCTGGAGGTACTTCTGTGGGTGGATGTTTGGGGGGATCTGCTGGTACTGGAACTGCATGCGTAGCACCTGGTTGTTGGAGGTTCTGTCGTAGAACGGCGACTCGCCAAAGTAGTCAAGCACATTGCCTGTGTGGAGACCAAACTGCTGGATCCACTCGGGGGATTTCCACTGGATCTCGTCCAATGGTTCAGTGGACATGCTGACGGTGATATGGTTGTAGATGTAGTAGGTGCGAAGCGCTCACTATGGGAGAGAGCCACCACAGTTGGGAAAGTTACTTTGGGTGTTACGCTTGGACTCGAGGCAGTTGCCGTTGGCGGTTATCTATTTGTTTTTGTATTGAATTTCAGAGTTTGGCTTTGGGCCTGTGCCGTGACCCTAGAGTCTGTCTGCGGTGAAGGCCGCAATGGCTGCAATGGCTATGGCTGCAATGGCTGCAACAGTGACAAAAACGCCACATTGTGCCTTTCCTCCAGGTTCTTTACATGTAGACGGAATTGGCTCGTATATCAGCTGCGGCCCGCCACAGAATCATTCTCGCTTCCTCATCCAAACTCCCGCCAGTCATCATAGTCCCTCAGTCTTCAGCCCTCCAGCCCTCCAATCCTCCAAACCCTCCAGCCCTCCAAACCCTTCAGCCCACCAAACCCTCCGGCTCCTTTTAGGCCTCCCCAAATCAATCCATACTCTGCTTCTCGATCTCACGACGCAACCACGCCGCCTCCTCTGCCATTTCCGCCTCGCTCCGCGGATGCCTGTCGCTGTCCGGAGGCGTCTCGAACCCGGCCAGTTTCTGCGCTGCTGCCTTCCGTGCAAAGAACGCCTCGTACTCCTTCATGATGTCTCCCTTCTCGAGCTTTCCGTGCACGCTGTCGCCCATCGTGTCTGTCTTGTACCGAGGAATGATGTGCGTATGGAGGTGGGGCACCGACTGCCCCGCTTCGGGGCCGTCCTGGATCGCCACGTTGAGTGCATCCGCACGGTACGCCAGCCGGATCAACGCCTGCACTCGCTGTAGCGTCGCCATGTAGTCTGCCGACTCTTGGGGCGTCAAGTCGCCGAGCCGAAGCACGCTGGTCCGGAGCGGAACCACAAGCACGTGCCCAGGCACCAACGGCTTCAAGTTGACAAGCGCATAGCTGTGTTGCGTGCGGAAGAACACCTGCGAGTCCACCGCAAACTTGTAGAAAAGCACCTTTTCCTTCATTGTGTTGCTTGGGAAGTCGGTGACTTGCACTGCGCAGTTGCAACCGCTTGCACCCTGTAGACAGGCCTCCGGGGAGAAGCTGGCAGAACTGGCAAAATGCTTCGAAACCGGGGTGAAATGTTTATTGGGTTGGGCAATTGAATTGCTGGATTAGTTTTATTTTCTCAGTCTGATACGAACTGGACGGGTTCTTTGGCGATTCATACTGGCGAGTGGTAGTGATGATTTGCAGCTTTGCTGACAAGGTGACCTAAGATTCAAAAGTCAATTCTTGAATCCTAACATTTTGCCTTTGGATAATTCCGCAAAAAATAAAGAAGAGACTGGCAAAAGGTTGTTACACTGAAGTCACATGTCTGCAACTGCTCCGGGACTAGCTTTATCGATGGTAGTACCGTGTGCAGCCAGGCAAAGGTGGAAGCATCTGTTTTGAAGATCTCTTCCCCGCTCTCCCCATGAATGCCTTTTTGGACGCAGCGCCAAGAGACAAAATTTCGTCAATTTCACCAATTGAAGCGAGCAGCAAAGGGCTTACGGACTGCCGAGTCCTTGAAGCGCATTGATGTTTGTTCTAGCTCTGCACCAGAACGCTTAGGTGTCGGGAAACCTCCAGAATCTTGACTCGACGTCCTAAATTAGATGTCTCCAGAAGGTTCTCGATCGATCAAGCCCTTCATTCATGAACTCTCATGAAATCTCCAATTGAGCATTCGATTCCTCGGAGAGATTTGGTCAAAGTTCCAAGCATACGATGCGGCCATCAAGAAACGTCCCAACAAGTACAAATTCCTGATGTGACGAGGAGCCGCATAGGTACTAACCTGGAGAGATTCAAGTACCTCTGATGTCAAGAATTGCCTCCCTTCTTCGTACTTCAGAGCCGAAAGCCGCTGTCTCATGCGCTCAGACCCGTATACTTGCTTCACTTGCACGCCGTGACCGATGTGCTCAAATTACCTCAATCACAGCATGAACTTTGGGCTGGTGTGGTGTATCATTGGCTAGCCTCGCCAATTCTGTTGCCACTCCATTCACCTGAGCATGTCTCGTTTTGATCCTGCCCAAACTGATGAGGACCGCCGAAATGCACGTGTGGACCCACGGAAAATACAATTTGACGACGATTTAAATAATAAGGGCTGGCGAGAGCTTGATCGTCTTGCTCAAAAAGGGATAGAAGAAGGCCCAGAAGCTGGTAAGATCAAGGCTGCAGCTGTGTCAAAAGCTGTTTGCGAAGAACTAAAAAGGCTTCGAAGACCAAGGTACAAATCTGGGCGCTCTCTAGAATAGTGGATTTCTGTGCCACAAAACGCTGCTGCTTCTGTGATTTTCGCCAAGTTTCATCATTTGACCATGGACGACGTCTGGAGATACTATGAGTTGCAAAGGCAAGCCGATATTCTCCAAGATCAATATCACCGAATAACTTTACCCGGCAGCAGGAAACGCAAGGCCGATGAAAGTGAGTCGGAGGACTCTCGCAGCGAAGAAAAGAGCAAGTTGTCTGCCGAGATAACTCTGCTAGATACTCAGGCTGACGAGATACTCCGTCGGCTTTTCGCTCGTGGAAATCCGCTCCGTTATCCTCACCCTGAAGAAACTTCGTGGTATCGTCATGACGTCTGGCCACTGAGTCCCTTACTTCCCTTCTACGAGGAGAACGTCTTGGAAACCTTTGACATGGTTTTGGTCAGGCAAGAATTGGCCAAATTCGGGGCGGTCAGTTTGAAACTCGTCACGAAACGAGCGCTGGACCAGCGAGAAAGTGACCTATATCAAGAATGGCGTCAAAAGTTTGGACCGGCATACGCAGATTTCGAAACTTTGAAAGAATTAATAGAGCTGTTGGCGTGGAGCGAGGAAAACAGTTGTCCTACATTTCCAATCGAACGAAGCTACATAAGCATGGACGAGATTGCTTGGCTACTTGAAAGCTACAGACTTTCGAGGAGTCTCCCGTTCCACGAGCTTGTTCGACGGTGTCGGAAAGAAAATGGAAAAGATTTCGACGCTTTGAAAGATGACTTGTCTTTCATGCAAACGTGGGTTTATCTCTATGCTAAGGAACGCCATTGCGGCAGTGTTTGATCATTTGGGCCCTTACAAACGACCGAATTTTCTCTTTCCACCATCGAAGACTCAACTCGGCGGTGTGCCTGTTCAAATCAGCACCTTTTGTGGGGCCGAAAAAATCTCTGGGAAAGTGCCAGTCAGGTGTTTGCAATCCCTAGAAGCTCTTCTGGTGACTCGCATTGGCGCCCTATCCGGTAGTAGCCATAGGGCTAGAATCAGCATATTCTTCTTCAATGGAGTGGATCAATTCCCACTAGGGGTATGATCTATGCTCTTGAAAAGTGAGTGCCAATGGATAGCGATGCACTCTCTGTCGACATATGTTTATTTGCATGTGTGGCAAAGCCATGGGTGAACTTACGATGCTATATTCCATAGTATTGGGCTAATGTTCGAAGTTATAGCAGCAAGAAGCTTCAGCTCGGTTTGGCTGCTCTTCAGCGCCGCAATGACCGTTTTCATGAGGGACTCGTCGATCATTGCCTCATTTGGAGCGTATTCAACATCATTCTCTGGCGTGTTGATGGCTTTTCTCTTGAGATGCCCCCAGGGGATACTGTTGACGCCGGCGTCGACCCTGGGGATTCTCATGAGGCCCCTGATGTGGCTGGCTTTGGTCACCACCGTTCCCCTCCCGGCATCTTAAGCCCCATTGTGGAAATCGATAAGGGTGTGGGCAGTCTCAAGATCGGCACCGTCGTGAGTGAGAATGGCAAGGACGCGCCCGAGCTCGACATCGTCATTATTGAAAATGGGCCGGTCTTGTTCGACATTTTGTACATGAGGTGGCACTAACTCTCCAGCACCTGCAGGTTCTGTAGCTGTAGGATGTACGGACCGTTGCGTTCCCTTTGCACCTCAGGTCGCCATAGGTTCTCGAATATGTTTGACCCTACTTTGGCTCTATGCCTTAGATCGACGTAGAAAGACAATAACTCGATTGCACGCTGCCTATTGCCTCCGCCCTGTTGAATGACAAAGCGTTGTAGACATTCTTCGGCCTTTTTCGAAGCTGCTAACATATCGTCGAGAGCCAGCTTCACCTCATTTTGTTCGCCCATCACACGAGATCGATATCTCAAATAACAATAAACGAGGGAAGAGCTACTGCAGAAGAGAGTTACAGAGTCCGCTTATTATATATATGGGGAAAGCATGTCTTACTGCAAGTGTTTCCGGCAGAATTTTTTAAAGCCTGTCAAAATCGAATAACTTAGCACGAACAACTCTAGCCGACTGCGATACAGAATGAGGCGGTGAACATGTTCAGTAAGTCCATTGAAAGTACGATTGAAATCGCCCGGCACTGACTCATTACCAGTGCCAATTATCATGTGGCCCGGTCGGTCTTCTGATTTTGCAGCCATTATCTACTCGCACTAGATGGACTGGACATACCGTTCACAGTGTGCGACCCTCACCTCGCAAGATCCACGACCATATATCCAAGATGAGCATTTGTTTGTTGTTCAGGCGGACACTCGTGCAATCTAAGTTCTTGATTCGTGCTGCTCCTTTTAGTGCCTCATGATGTGATGAATGAGAAAAGCGATCATGTGACACTCAGTAGACACAAAATGGTAAAGGCTCCAAAGAATACGTGCTTTCGGCGGCAGGAACGATAGGCGTTGTAGACTTTCGCCAGGTTGAACGCTTCATAATCTCATGAATCAAAGGTCTTTTGAAACATTCTTCTTGTGCCAGGCCCACAGACGTTCCAATTTGACATGGAGTCCCTCTTCTTGCAGGCTCAGTCTTCGCACAAGAGTTGAGAACGACATATTATTGGCAAAGCGAAAGCTTTCCAACAACCAAGAGAACTCGAACAACGACATTCCTTCAAACGCCTTGTTGTTGCTGACCTGATCCGTAATGTATCTCAACACCAAAATGACGTCTTCGTAAACGGGGCCGAACCTTAACTGTCTTTCGGTTTCGAGACGATGCTTCATTTCAGTCCACTTCTGCTTGTCTGCCGTGGCGAGAGACTCTAATTTGACATCTTTGGACACCTCCCGCCTGATTGTTTCCATGTTTATAGTCTCTAGGGGATACTCGCCGTAGCTCCTTCCCCAGGGTCCTCCCGGAAACCATCGCACTGCATCAAGGTGTCCATGTGTTGGTACTCCACGATTGATAAGACGTTTTAAGATCGAGTCAGCTTGGTCACTGAACGCCTTTGATAGCTCATTGCAGTCGTTGTATTGTTTTTCAACCACGACTTCCCCTGATAAGATACCCGTTTATAAGCGACAGATAGAGCTTTCGATGCGTAGCGATTGCGATCTCTCAAATAGAAAGCTCTTCGCTCCAAAGCATAAATCTCCGAGTATTCGTCTTTTCTGACGAGTTGATGCTTCGAGAGAAGAATGCTGACTGACTGGAGAAAACCAATACTATACCTAGGGTGTAAAAGCTTTCCCTTCGCACAATGCTCGTATTCTGAACTTCTCTGCTCGCATTTAGCAATGGAAGCCTGAGCATTCGACCTCGTTGTGAATCTATTGAGAACAAACTTGTTTGCAGATGCTGTTGCAAACTCAACGGCATCGAAGCCTCTCGGCACCTTTGACCTGGTGGTAGTGCCCATGACTCACAATGCTTTCATTTGCAATTGGCTGCTCCAGGACTCGGTGAAATTCTGGGGGAAAGATGGCAATATTGGGCATAAGACGGCTTTAAATATAAAACAGCCGATTCTTTTCATGACCTTATTCGGGGAAGGTATTGACTCTCGGCTAAGGAAAATTTCAATACTGTCGCTCCTGCCCCCACTTGCCGTTAACACCAATATTTAGTGCACTTGACCTGCGCTGTGTCTTTCTGACACCTTCTACCCATTGCTTATCAAAAGACTTCGGTCGCTGTATTGAAACCCTTTTTAATGCACTCGTTCCTTGCACAATAGGAGAAGCGTAAATCATGGGGTTTCGAATCACCAAGATGGGACTCCAAATCCTATAAGTAGCATGTCTCATTACCGCACTGCCGGGGCTATTGGCTCTATCTGACAGAGAATGTTGGGTATTTGAGCTAAGTGCTGGAAGCGGAAATGGTTAATAATGGAATGGCGCAGATCTGGCAAGCTACGGCCTTTAACTTCTCACACCCTACGAGGAATCATTCAATTGAATGCAGACGCTTTTATCTGAAAGGGACAATTGTGGGCATTGCCAAACACAGATGCCCGTTTTTGCGGAAACTGTAAGAACGATTTGAGGAGAGAGCCCCCCGTTCGAGGTGGTAGCGACAAACTGGCCAACGATGCCCAAGACAGCTATCTGCCTCAAAATCACATCGCCAAAAAGCTCAAATCTCCTAAAACTAAAAGATTATCTCCATTTGCAATGTTTGCGGTCCTGGCTCAGGGTCCAACGTCAGAGGAAGGTGTGCCATTGCGATAGATGTGCCGATTATGTGTTCGACCGAATCACTTCAAGGTGTTTCGAACGCCAGGAATGTAGTGGGAAAAGAGCCAGTGGTTCAAACCACAGGCCGTACCCTTTTTTCTTTGTTTGCACGGAGCATTGAGAGGCAAAATCTCAAGCGGGCAGTGCGCCGCAAGTGACCATTCCATTTTGCAGCCATTACTGCGAGGCTCCGTAAGTGCACTCCTGGAACAACGCCGTGTTTCAAAAGTTCTCAAGCTAGGAGGAGTCGAAGACTTCTCTTGGACGTGAATCAGGTTACTCATTTTGAATCTTTAGTCCGTTCTCACCCTCCGCTATGCTTTTGACGAGGCTTCTGAGCACCAGACTTGTGGATGGCGGGGTCGCCCAATCAAGACCATTTGGCTGCGACGACAGGCTAGCTTTGGTGCAACAGAATCGCCGTTTCCGCTGTGTCTATTGGTGAGAAGGACTCTGAAACAGTAGCCTCAATCTGCAACGCAAACTGCATACCTCAACTGTCTCTAGGGCCGGTTAAGTAACCCACATAGTGCCCTGTTATAGCTGCTGACGGGCACGGACGGGCTCCGGCCGAGGGATCCTTTTAATGAAAGGGGATGTTGCCACAAGACATGTGACGGCACTAAAGAGAACTCGTTGGTGGCTACAAAAGGATGCTACGTTCTGCCTATGCTTCAGGGACCAGCTGCACAGTGCTCGTGGCGCAATGGCACTTATGGCAAATGGCTTTGGCGACATATGCCGAAATGTGTCAACTACTGCTGTGGCTGATTGTTTCCTAGTCCATTGGCTCGGTTATCGAATTGTCTTGAAAGCACGATGGCCACGGACCCGCAGTCTCTCGGCCGAGGGCCCACTGTCTCGCTTATCTGATCTACAGCGCACTACCGGCTGCTTCTATCTGAAGTGTATTAGTCCTGAATCTATCTATCTATAATCTACTACTTGTTGACCTTGCCAAAGTACTCCTTGGAAGACTCAACGGTAGGCTTGATGGTCTCGGCACCCTTTTGCCAGTTGGCAGGGCACACCTCGCCGTACTTCTCGGTAAATTGGAAAGCCTCAACCAATCTCAAGGACTCCTCCACGGATCTACCGACAGGCAAGTCGTTGATGGTAATTTGTCTCAAAGTACCCTTGGGGTCAATCAAGAAGATACCTCTCAAGGCAATACCCTCCTCCTCGATCAACACACCGTAGTCTCTGGACAAAGAGTGGTTGGTGTCAGCAATCAAAGGAATGTTGACTGGGCCCAAGCCACCGTCCTTTCTGGCAACGTTGGTCCAAGCCAACAAAGAGTACTCGGAGTCGGTGGAGGCAAACAAAACCTCGGTGTCCTTCTCGGCAAACTGCTTGACGGCGTCAGAGTAGGCAATGATCTCGGTGGGGCACACGAAGGTGAACGCCAAGGGGATGAACGCCAACAAAACCCACTTGCCCTTGTATTGGTCCAAGGACACCTCTTCGAAGAGACCGTCAACGACGGCAGTCTTCTTGAAGGATGGAGCTGGCTTCTGGATAACGGCGGACATGGTTGTGTATGTGTGGAAAGGGATGGTGGAAGAGGGCATAATGGGCGGATTTCGCAGTCTTATATACGGCCGCGTTTTAGTAAGCCAAAGATCTAGACGTCCGCTTTCTTGCCGCATTAGGTGTGCAGACCCGCTTTCTACCGGACGCTCTGGCGGTCCCACCGAGGCCGTTGTGGCTTGGATCTGCTGCACGTGCTCGTCGATAGACACGGGACAAAAGCGCCACGTAGCCGCTTCCGTGTTCCGGGCCTCCCCGGGGCAAAAAATATATAAACCGCTGCTGTTCCCACTTGACCACGGTGGGTTTCCATTGTGCGCTCCTGCCACGGGGCCGCGGCCACGGCATCGGGCGCCACACTTTTCTTGCCGCGGCAGCGTGTGTGGCGCGCAGAAATCTCTGGAAACTGGTCGGCGCAAGCAAGCCGCAGCTGATTTCAGCCAATTCCGCTTCGGCCCCGACTGCCGCTGCGCACACACCGTCCGCTATCCTCGGTCCATCGGTTGTCTTTTCTTGATTTAATAAATCTGGCTCCGTATAGCTTTGCAGAAATTTTTCCGACAAATCACAACTTATGCACCGCCAAGAGCAGATTTTGAAACGGCCCAAATGGCCTGATAGCTGGTGTACGGGTGTGAGGTAGCCTTGCGCAAGATACCACTGGCGATACGTGCACGTGCCGTAAAGACAAAAGAAGGAAATCTGATAATAACCCGGTCACGTGATGTCTCACGGCGTAAGCCTGCTTTGTACGCCTCTTCAGTTTGGCAGGTTCTCTTCTAGAAGCTTTATCAGTGTGCCGCAGTGGCCACTGCACACCCGTACCTCCGAGAGTAATTGTAAACCTGAAAACCCAATGCCAGGCAGAAGCACAGGTTACAAAATCGTAAAGTAGCCCTATAACACAGTCCCTTCCATCAAAAAGCCAGCGCCAAATAGTATCTGGTGTTGGTGATGTGTGGGCATGGTCGCGGTCACGTGACACACGTTCGCAGTACTATGTGAGCCCAAAATCACACACTTAAACCTCCACCTATGATGGAAAAATTAGGTTTCAACAAAGTGAGCAATCACCCAAAGCCCGGGTACCCGGCAATCAGCCACAGCCAGCCACGTGCGGCCCCGCCAGTGCCTCACATCCGCAAGCAGATGCGCATAGCCAACGGGCCCAGCAACGACGTGGCGCTAGCCAACTTGATCGGTGTCAACCCGGCCGATTTCCCCGAGCTCAAGACAGGCGACAACGTGATCATCGACGACTTGTTCGTCTACGGGATTGCCAAGCATCCGGCGATGGAGCAGGGCACCATTGGGCTTCCTGGCCACGTGCGCCGTTGGTGTAAGGCGTCGCTCAACGACGCAGCCAAGGTTGAGACCTTCAATATCGTGAAAAACGGCCCGGGCGAGACGCCCTACTTGGGCGAAATCGACTTGCTTGTTGACTTCCGCACGCCCTCGAAGGCCACGCTGGAGGAGTTCCACGAAGAGACTCTTGTCAAGGCGTTTTTGGCAAGTTACGGCGACCAGGTCTTGCAGCCAACACAGCCTTTGGTCATGGACTTCAAGGGCCACATTTTGTCGGTCACCGTGCACGCCTGCCAGGTGGTGGACTTGAGCCAATTGGGCCAGCCAGCCACCCAAATGTCTCAGGATATCAACACCAAGGGCTTGTTGTTGCAGGCAGGCACGCAGATCAACTTCTTTGCGCCCGAGAACTCGTCGCTCAACTTGCGCAAGGCCAAGGGCAAGTCGTCGGCCCGCTTTAACAAGCCTCGTGCTAACCCGATCATCAACCCCGACTTCAAGTTGGAAAATATGGGGATCGGTGGTCTTGACGCAGAGTTTCTGCAGATCTTCAGAAGGGCGTTCGCCTCGCGTGTCATCTCGCCCGATTTGGTCGACAAATTGGGCTTGCGCCACGTAAAAGGTTTGTTGTTGTTTGGCCCTCCCGGTACAGGTAAGACCTTGATCGCCAGACAAATCGGAAAGATGTTGAACGTCAAGGAGCCCAAGATCGTCAACGGTCCAGAGATGCTCTCCAAGTACGTGGGTTCGTCGGAAGAGAATATCAGAAACTTGTTCAAGGATGCGGAGGCTGAATATAAAGCCAAAGGCGAGGGCTCCCAATTGCATATTATCATCTTTGACGAGTTGGACTCGGTCTTCAAGCAAAGAGGTGGCGGCAGAAGCGACGGCACGGGTGTCGGCGACAATGTGGTCAACCAGCTTTTGGCCAAAATGGACGGTGTGGATCAATTGAACAACATCTTGATCATCGGTATGACAAACAGATTGGATTTGATTGACAATGCCTTGTTGCGTCCCGGTCGTTTTGAGATCCAGATCGAGATTTCTCTTCCTGACGAGAAGGGTAGAAAGGAGATTTTGCTCATTCACACAAAGAGAATGGCAGAGAACCAGATCTTGGCAAGCGATGTGGATTTCGACGAATTGGCCCTGCTCACAAAGAACTTCACTGGTGCCGAGTTGGAAGGTTTGTGTAACTCTGCCTCGTCGTTTGCGATTAGTCAGTACACGAAAGGCGACAACATTGCCAAGGTTGATGAGAACATTGCCAAGATGAAGTTGACGAGGAACGACTTTATCTTGGCTCTTAATGAGGTGAAGCCCGCCTTTGGTGTCAACGAAGAAGACTTGAACCTGAACTTCCCATACGGCATCATCGAGTACAATGCCAAGGTCCACTCTGTGTTTGAGAAGTTGACCTCTTACATTGACCAGGTCAAGAACTCCGACAACGAGCGACTCGTCAGTGTGTTGTTACACGGTGAGCCCGGCGCAGGAAAGACTGCGATTGCATCTACGATTGCGTTGAACTCGGGCTTTCCGTTCATCAAGATGCTCAGTGCCGAGACGTTGGTCGGGATGTCGGAGGCTCTGAAGATGACTACGATCGACAATGTCTTCAGGGATGTGTACAAGTCGCCATTGAATGTGCTTGTGATCGACAAGATCGAGACGTTGATCAACTACGTGCCTATCGGGCCACGGTTTTCGAACGAAATCTTGCAGATGTTGATTGTCAACTTGAACAAGAAGCCACCACACGGGCGCCGACTTCTTATCATTGGCACGACCTCGCAATACTCGGTGTTGAAGCACATGAGCTTGGTGGAGAACTTCACAAAGACCATTGAGTTGAAGAAAATCACAAAGATGGAGGAAATAAGTATTATCATGGAGGAGTTGCAGTTCATGGACGCCAGACTGCGCCAGAGCGTTTTGCAGCAGCTCGCATCCTATGGCGACGGTACCATTGAGCTTGGAGTCAAGAAGTTGATCCAGGTCTTGATGAACTGCAAGTACCTCAAGGCAGACGTGAACTTGGTGGTGGAAAACATCTTGGAGGCGCAAGTTGGATAAAGCCGAGAGAGTCTTGGGTGCAAATGGGGGACAGGTCATAGAGCGGGATGATTAAGCGGAAGCGCGGAGCCTGAGAACAGGAGGCTTGCAGCGAAATGCAAGTCGGCAGGGTAGCAGAAGCCCGCGAGTCTGTAATTTTCTATGAACGAAAACGTAAGGGTAAAGAGCACAATCCAGTAGCGGCCCCATCCACCAAACCCAAGCCAGTCACCCACGGGATCCAGATCTCATGATCCATAACCTGCATGCAGCCGCGCATCCTACAGGAAACTGAGACGAAGTTCCCGCATTTGGCTGCAAAAAATCGCGGCCGCCAACACCCACCAGTGCCCGCCCTGAGCAAACTCGAACAATGCCATGCAGCCGTTTTACGAAAAGGGAGCCACGAACGACGAGCGGTTGGTTGTGCTTCCTTCAGACTCGTACTTGATTCCGCCCTACGCCCACGCTGGGCGGCTGCACGCGCAGTCGTCGCCAAGCTCGCGAGGCTCACACCGGCCCGCTTCGTCGTCGTCGTCGTCTTTCCCAAATTACCCTCCGTATTATCATCAGTCGATTCACGACCATTGGGAGGACTTGGTGGTGATCCAGCCGGCTCCGTTCACCGCTGGTCCATCTGCGGAGAGGCAGCAGTATGGGCCGAGGCTCACCGGGTACTCTGAGAAATGGGACCAAGCAACGCCGCAGGCTGGTTCGTACGACGCTGTGCACGACGGTTGGTGTGACGGATGCTGTGGGTACTCTGGGTTCCACTCGCGGTGGTCGCAGGTACCTCCCGGGTCTTCTCCGGTCTCTCACGACAGACCTAGGCGGTGGGGCCCGTCGGAGTACTTGGGGCTTGGCTGCGAGTACGGCCCGTGGTTTGCGCCGGGCTCAGATGACGTGTCTTCGGAGGGAGACATCGATTGCCACGGAAAGGTTCTGCTTGCTCCTAGTGCCCTTGTGGAAGAGTTCGCCGGGGTAGCTCCCGGATATCTACCTCAAGAAGTTGTGCTTGACAACCCTGACCGCCCTGAGATCCCAGCTCACAGTGCGCTGCTGCAGCACCTCCACTTGCAGCCTGTTTCGCTGCCAAACTTCATGTTCCCGGAGCTTTCCTCTCAGGCTCTTTCACCGCAGGTACAATCAGGGCCTGGAGAACTCTCTGTGGGCTACGAGGAGCCGCAGGCCGACAGTGCAGAGGTGATTGTCATCTCGGACGACGGGCCTTCCCTGCCGCGAACTGAAGCACGCCAATATTGCTTGATTCAAAAACTGCCCAGCTCGGTGCCATCAACGCCAAAAGCAGCACCACCCCGCAGCGCAGCAAAAGGCGTGAAACGTGAGAGAACTTCCGCCGTCAAGAAGGATGCGTCTCTTCCAAAGGTGCAGAAGGCCAACAAGACCGTCCAAGAAAAGAGACGATGTGGAAGACCCAAAAAGGAAACCACCACACTAACAAAGGCCCCCTCGGCAAGACCACGCTCTCGGGGTACCCGACCTAAGTCTGCCACAGCACGAGGAGGCACGTGCAGCTACATCGTGAGTACCCCATCGATACTCTTTGGGCTACTTGTGTGTCTCAAGTTTGAGAAGCACAAGCCGTTTTTGCGGGTGGTGGAGTTGAGCGGGCGGAACCGAGAGTATGCCTGCCCGGTATTTGCCAAGTTGCTTCTGTTCGAAGACATGAAAGCAAAATACCACAAAAACAGACTAAAAGGACGAAGATTGGTGATTCCAGAATCTCGATTCAGGTCTCGTGCAACGTTGACAGAGTTGGCGGCAGAGCTTGGAATTGAGGCGTACGACCCCAGTCTTGTCAAGAAGATTCAGTCCATTGTGCTCGATGTCCTACAACAAGTGTGTGGCTTCGATGTGGGAGATGCATCTTGGACCAGAAGTTTGAGCAGAGCGAAACGGGAGTTTAATATTGATAAAGTGCACACCTTCCTCCTGCCATATTTTCCTGGCGTTCCCAGGAAAACCTTCGAAAGTCTCGTGAAGCGAGGGTTGTACTTTTCGTTGCAAGAGACAAATAGACGGGAGAGGAGAAGCAAAGACGCGACCATTTGAGAATACAAATGAGACGGAATTATATAGAATAAGGAAATAATAGCAAAAACGTAAAAAAAAATGAAGCCTGGGGATACGCAAAAAGAAATGAGTGGTACGGGAATCGAACCCATGTCTAATGCTTGGAAGGCATTAATGCTAGCCATTACACCAACCACCCGATTTCGAAAGATTTTTGGAAATACCTTATAATAACACTGCTGACACACAAAGTGTTACAAACTTTTCAATTATCGACTTTTCTTGCTTCTTTTAGCTCCTTGTAATTAATCTTGCTCTCAGTTTGCTTTGCGGCAACACTGCGACTGCGAGCCTGAGAAAATGCAAATTTTTGTATGTGCCGGCATTCACAGAGGCAACGTTGTCTTTAAATGGCTATTCTTTTGGCAAATTGAGAAGCTTGTTAGCGCAGCAGCAACTTCTGCCATGTGAATGGCAGGTCGCTCTCCTCTTGCACCTCGGATTGAGCGTTTCGATGATGCAACCCTCGACTACGTGATGTGAGCTTGTGCAAAGGCTAACTCATTAGGTCAGGCAAGTTATTGGTAATTTTTTATGATGCTACAACAGTCCTCTGGACTGGTTTTAACCGATTGGCAGATAATGTGCAATCGGGTTCTATATTAGAGTTCCAATAACACCATCCTCCGTGGTTTACAGTTAGAATACACTTTGAAGGAAACTCGCGTCTGAACTAGCATAGAAGCTATCACTAAAAATGAGAATTCGGAAGCAATAGAACACTTCACAAGGTTGCAAGAGCTTACTTGTGAAATGAGTCTTGTTGCAGCCATCACAGGCCACTCAGACAAATCAGCTGACTGCAAGTGACACTGCGCCTGACTGCTTGCTGAAAGAATCACGCCAAACTCCTTGCAAAAGCATCTCATCACTCTTCTGATGACGACAGGCTATCTGGCAGATCATCAAATGCCTTAATTTGCGAAATCTCGGCTTGCTCAGCCAAACTCGCCCGCAAAGCATTCAATCGCGTGAATGAAAGGCTGTTTTCCAAGCGGTTTCCAGTCCAGAATATCAGGAGCCAGGTCGGTCTCAGCTCGTGGCGTGCTCGGTCATGCAACGCACAAAAGTCTGTTCTTTTCAAACCCCGGTAATGCTGTTGGTAGAAGATTTTGCTCTCTGCAAGTTCCTTAAGAGCCATCACTGACTCGTAACTCTCTCCGTATCTCAACCTCCTGGTTTCCTCGACTCTTTGCCTCTCCTTTCCAGCTCGAAGAAACTGGCGAAGAGACCCGTTCGCTGGCGGCTGGCCCCACGAGTCCAATAGCTCATCTTTCAACTCCTCTTGTACGAGCTTGTTTGCTGAAAGTTGCCATTGGTTTGTCATTTGGTCCGGTCCAACGACCTTGCAGTTAACAGTGGGAATTAAGTACCTGACAAATGCTGTCCTATCTACCATATTGGGCGTGCCGAAATAAGGATACTTTTCGATGATCCCCTCGAAATCCTGCAAGCCTAGAGGAGGTATTTTCCGTTTGTTTTTTGTCTTCAGGAAGCAGAATGCATCAAACTCGGCTTCTGTGGGATAGTACGCAATTGTCACGAAAACATTCTCGTAAATGCTGGATGGCGCCTTAGGAATGACGTACTTTTTGTTCTTTGCGACCAGCAAGAGCAAGCATTTGTAGTAGCACAGCAAGACGTCCTCGTTTATTGAAACCACTTCATTGTTGTCTTTCAACATCTCGTCGGAATACGTGACGGTCCGGCTCTCAGCCTTCTGGTCTCGTTTCTCGTTGGCGTTCTTGTCGTCCATTTCAGTCATACGTACTCTATCAAAGGTAGAATTAGCCGAGTATAAATAAAAGAGGGGGAAGGTTTGATCTGCGGCTTGTTTATTTGCCGATCGTTGCTTCGATAAGAATGGGGCAGCTACAAGACATAATGCAAGTCTCTCGGCAGAGAAAAATCCTGATGATCCAAGTGCTTCACCTATACAAACTCTTTTGCCCCAAAATTGATTCTTGGCTGAAAATGAGCTCCAAATTATTCTTCCTTCAAGGTTGAGTTCTCTTACCAACCGGTGGGTCTGGCCAAGCAAAGGCATAGAGTGTGTATGTCTTGCTACTTTATTCAAGCATCACATTCCTACGAAATTCTTCGACCCGTTTCTCTATTGGAATACGTAGAGAGCTACAATACTGACAGTGAGCAATACAAACCATGTCAATTACCACAAATGAGGTGCCAAGCCCGCTGACTGCCTCCACCTCCTTAACACCAACAGCTCACGTATTGTGATGGGTGCTTCACGAAAAGCTAATTTATTATGCCAGGCAAAATGGTTTGAGTGCTCCATTTTCAGGCAAAACTTCGATCAAGAAAATTAGAAAACCAACTATGGCGCCCAAAATAAGCAGGGTTACAGCAGCTCCCCAAGTGGCGTGTTCCCAATCTTGTACTTTGACCAACACGTGAATAAAACCTTTGGCGGCTTCATCACCATTGGCGGCTTCATCAACTCGTTCACGTTCCCGAGAGTACTCCGCATGGTTCTCAGGAACTGGAATCTGCCTTACTAAAGCTGCTAGATTCTCAGGTGTTTGATTGTGCCTTACTAAAGGTAGATTCTCAGGATTTTCACTTCGCCTAAATAACTCTTGTACCGCCCTGCGCCGCTCGGCTGCAAGATGAGAGGTAGCACGTGGGAGTTCCGACATTGAGATTCAAACTGGAGGACGGGGGGAGAGAGAGGACTGCGGTCTGGTTCAAAAAAGCTCGGATTCGGAGAGCCGAGGGATGTATTTATATCGGCGAAATTTGAGGGATATAGGCAATCGTAACTCTCCCCCACTTTTCATTGCAGCCAATTCGCGTATGTGGCGGCTAAGTCGCGCACACTGCAGCTACGACTGCACTCGACATGCGCTACGTTATTCGATCAACGAGACCAACATCAAGACGGTTCAATAGGGCCCCTTATGACTTCCTTTTTCGTCGAGACTGGCGCAGCTGGAACCGGTCGTGCTTAGTCTTGTGGACACCTCTTACAAAATATACAATCCCGCATTGTCTCACTTTCCCAGCGTCGGCGTGTGTTGACGCTTTATGCACGAGATGCATAGAATCGGGGAGAACAACTCTCGTTGGGAAATCCGCTACGATTTCCGCTTATGCCACCTCCTTCCGGGCAATTCTGGACATTGATGCCTCTAGAATAGGCGGATAGTGCGTGATTGTCCAAGATCCCCTCTCTAGTGCATATGTGGGGCGATATTGCGATCTGCAATGTCCCAAAAAGCTCAAAGTTCGCCGTGTACTTCGTCGCAAGCTTTCCGATTTTGAAGGTCAGGGCAGTTCCCAGCAGCAACGCAGCTGCAACGCAGCTGCACCTAAATTTTTCAACAAGAGCACGAAGGAAGTCGATCCTTAGTAAATAGTTTTCTTTCATCGTAGTATTCGAGCGATTCAAAGTACAAGTGTCCACGAGCACTCCCAGGCCATCGTTGTACTTGTCTGTGTATATATTGTGTGTACTTGCACGCGTACGCGTACGAGCCAACCAGTGCGCGTGCGTGTCTACGTGTATGTGTTTACATGTGTATGTGTGTGTGTAGGTGTTTTGAGTTTGTTTGTGGCGTGTGTCGGCGATAGCCGCACCGCGTGCGTTAGCGAGCGTTCACCTGCCTTATCCGTGATTCGAGAGATCCGACCCTGCATCCCCGCATATTCCTGCGAGAATTCGCACAGCCAACACGACAGAGTGGTAACCAAAATCAGGGGTATTCAGTAAGGGCGAATCCGAATATTGTTGAATATTTGCCTCGAGTGGGAAGGAAGAATTTTCTGTCCTTCTTCAGTGCGTTGTTGATCTTGACATCGGCCAATGTTTTGTAGCCGATCATAGTCTGACTGCATATGCGACATGCCAGAGAAGGTTCAGGTCAACGTTTAAACCGTTGACATTTGATGCCCCAGCAACGCTACTGCTATCGACTAAGGCGCCGATTTTTCATTAAGCAGATTGGATTCAAGCTTGTCTCAACGTCCGAGTTTGTTAATCGTATTCATGTCGTTCGTATCCATACTTGGAGCATCCCAGTGAACAGACAAACCCTCGGAACTAGCGAGGAGTTTGTGGGGGAGGGACAGTGTTTCCACTGTGGCTCTATCTCCGAGTATCTGATCTGTTCTGCTTCCGATTTCTTCCGAAAGGCACGTATTTGCGGAGCGACTTCCACTAATGGTGCCACTTGACGCATGAAGTTGGGCGTTCAGGCTAGCCACCATGAAGGATTACTTTCCAACCTGCCTCACTGCAGTCTTTTGTGAATTCACTGCAGGCTCAAAGACCAATTGTAGCCGCCAATGCATAACGTTGGGATAAGGCGAGGAGGGCGAGGCCGAGCCGATCCTCCGCTCGGGAGCTCTTGCATAATTCATGCATGCGACGTCTCTACTTCCACGGGTTCCAGTTCCTTCTAGGTGAAATCTTTCCGGGAAAATCAGCTGTAGATCTTGTAATGAGAGTCATATTATGACTACTTCTGGAAATATTTGACTTAACAAACCTTCTAGTGGAGTCTGGTGGACCTTTAATGCGCTAGGCTGTCAAAACCAGCCGTACTGTATGGCAAATGTTTCAGATCTCACCCCAGCATTGCCGCTGCTTGGTTTGGTGGGGAAGTCGTAAATGCGGGCGAGGAAGTACGAGCTTCAAGGGATGTCGGGATTGTGTTGCTCCGGCGCCCTGGGGCTATAAATGTACTGGTATTGCCTCCTTCTGATCTAAACTCGCGGTACACTTTTTTACACTTCCACTATTTTAGAAGAGCTGTACTTGTTGAACAACTCCCGAAAAACTCCACACCAACTTCTCAGCGATCCTCCGCTTTCATCTGCAAAATGATAGCAGCTTCATTCGAAATAATAGTCGAGTTTTTGGTAGGGGCTTCTGCGGCGAACGGTGTACTGACAGTGCTTTATTTGCATGTGTTTTGTGCCAAACCGAAGGACGTCAACACCACATCCCCTGCAGTAACTCCTATGCCTACTGTACCTACTGTGCCTGCTGTGCCTTCTGTGCCTGCTGTGCCTTCTGTGCCTGAAAGGGACTATGAGTCCATTCCCATCAATGCTCCCGCAGTACCACCATCCGGTGGCAGCGATTCCAACCACCACAATAATTACGGCAATAACAACGAGCATGTCGGCAACCAAATCTATTATGGCGGTACCCACGAGCACTTTGGCCACGGGGGGACTAAGATTGGAAACTCAGCTAAAGAGGATGGGGAGGCCGACAATGACTCAGACTCAGAAAGTGAAGATAATGCCAATGACTCGAATGTAGAGACACCTTGTGCTGAATGGGCTGAATTGAAGGCGTCTGTGGAGTCCCTCATGAGTGCCGAGCACTTCTTTGGAACGGACGCCGCAATTGCAGCCATCATCTGAGCGCAAAAAGGCTCTTTGATGTGGGCATGAAGGCTCTTGCAAATTCAACCTCGATTCTGAGACGGAGGTCTGCTGGTCATCCAAAGCTGTAACCAATAGCTGGAGGACTCCGTCTCAACTTCAAGACAGACGAGAGTCGCTTCTGGAATCTTTCTCCTGGCTCTAGTTACACCGCAGTGAAAATGCTAATAAAAAATAAAATAAAATAAAAACAAACAAAAAAAAGCCAACAGGTTTAATTGGTGAGAGTTGTTTTTCTTCAGCCACTACAAAATGAGACCTTCCACTTACCTGAGCAGAGCCTGGTGGACGCCCGAAACGACACTACACCTATGCAATATCAAAACAGGTGATTCCACAGCTTCTCCAATTGAAGAATTGGGCCAAAGATGAAAGCACAGTTTCGTCAATCCAACTCTCTGTGTCTCAAAAGGTTGCTTGAAATTCTCCAACCTTTCTGCCCACAGTTGCAGCCAGTTCTCACACACTTGGCCACATTCACGAAAACCAAAAAAAAAACAGAAATTCACGCCGGCAGCAAAACAAAAGCACCAAGCCAAGCATGGCCCCCGCTTCTATCCTTTGAATTCACCGACTTGTCGCCAAACCAGCTTTGTCCGAATCCACCTTCCGGGTCGTGCAGGCGCTAAAAAATTTTATTGCGCCTGAGTACGTCAGGCACTCTCCACACCGGTTCCAACACCAGACACAATGGTTAAATTGACGCTTGTTGAGGACGAATCCGCCACGAAATTCGAAAAGACAGCCCCCGCTGCCAGCTTCGAGTCCGAGTCCGACTCGGACTCCGACTACGAGGACGACTTTGACCTTGAGAACGAGACCGTCTACGACAGAATCGTTGCTTTGAAAGATATCGTTCCTCCACAACAAAGAACACAGCTTATCAACACGTTTGAGACCGCCAAGTCGTTGACCTCCACTGTTCTCAGCAAGGGCGGTTCCTTGTTGTGGGGTGTCACCGCCTCCGTGTTGTTATTGGGTGTTCCTTTGTCTTTGGCCATCTTGTCCGAGACCCAATTGCAGGAGATGGAGAGAGAGATGTCGTTGCAGAAGTCTGCTCAGGAGGTGTTGGCTCCTGGCTCCGAGGGTGCTTTCCAGGGCGACAAGACCGCCTGATGGCGCTGATGTCACGTCTTGGGCTTGTATATACGAAATGAGTGTGGGTTTCCACAATACACGAGGTGCTATTTATATGTCTTCTATTAAAACAATTTAAACGAAAAAGCTAGCTGTCCATCGACCTCTAGACCTTCTTGTGTTTGATCGAGAGCGCGTAGATGTCCAAGTAGGTGGTGATCTCGATGATCACCTCTGCCACAAACATGGCGTGGATGCCGAAGGTGGCGCCGACTCCGGTCCACATGATGGCGGCAATGGTGTTGGTTCTGTCGTAGCCATAGACTCCAATCAAGACCTTGGCAAACGCCAATTGCACGAGCGGGATTACCAACGGGATCTGCTGGTATGGGAACGCCTGCAACGTCAAGTGGGCCACAATGATACGGCCCACGCAGAACGCAATGCTGAGACCAGTAGAGATGACAACAGCGAAGCCGTGCTTGGACACGATCTCAGGGTACTGCGATGTAAACACAATGAGCGAGACGTAGTAGGCAAAGAAGGGCGCCAAGCCCAAGCGTGCTTCCTGGACCAGCTTCTTGACGCCGCCAGGCAGCAACTTCTTGTCGGCCTTGTAGTGAGCGACGACGTTCTTCATTGCAGAAGAAATGTTGAAGTACAACTGGCTCAAGCCGCTGACGGCCGAGATCAAAGTTCCGTTGACGTTGACCTCGCCGAGCCCCACCGACGTCAAGTCAAGCACAAAGAGCGAGTGGGTCCAGATCGCAGGGCCTGTGATTCCCGTCAAGAGGTAGAGCGCACAGATGATCAAAATGCCCTCGACGGGGCCGCTGAACTGAGACAAAAACAAGGTGTGGGTGTGGTACTCCTCCCAGGTGGAGGTGTAGAAGTTGCACACCGATGCAAACTGGGCGAGAATGAGGATCCACGAGTAGCCGAGCTGGAACACAGACGCAAAGACCAAGCAGGCAAGCGTGGTGTTGATGGCGTCGATGGAGTGGTCGAACAACTCGCCCAATGGCCCGCTCTGGCCTGTCCGGCGGGCATGGCAGCCGTCGCAACCGTCAAAGGTCTGGTACATGAAGAGACCAAACGCGTAGAAGAAGTAGCACCAGCGGGGCGAGTCGGAGTCGAGGTACGGGTCGTAGTAGAACACACACAAGAGGTTGCCGATGACGAAAAACAAGCCTAGCAAGGTGATGACGTTGGGCGCCATGTTCATGGGGAACACCTGGACAAACGAGTTCCACCATCTCTTGAGGATGTACCTGGAGATGAGCGAGTGGTCCTCCGAGGAGTACTTGTAGAGACGCAAGTTCTCGAGCTTGCTGTGCGGTATGAAGACACCCATGGCGTGTGGAGGCAGACGGTGGAGAGGGATGGTTTTGCTGATTCCAGATCATGTTGCGGGCACGTGATAATTCTGTCCACGTGAGCAGCCACGGGGCGCCGGCGATGGCCGCAAGCGGGAGCGGAAGCGCAGGTTTTCATTTGTTGTTTTTGAATAGGTAAAAAGCACGATTTCCGTTTTTATTTCTCTATTTCTCCGTTTCCCCATTTGTGCTGCCGTCAGAAGTTTATTAGCCTTCTGCCGCGTTTTGCAGCAATCGCACTGAAAGCCTCTAACAGCGCAGACCGACCACCACATTCAACTTCTGCCAGAATAGCCGAAAAGAAATAAAAAAAAGACCTTAACACAAATAAAACACTGCAAAACCGCTTGAGCGCCAAAAACCAGAAAAAAAAAAACCAGCTCAAACGAATTCCCCGGCCATTGTCTCGCCGCCTGCACAGCGTCGACTGGAAATCTTCGCACTCACTGTTGAAGCGCCAGGCCAGGCAGATCAGGCTAAGAACCCACCCATCCGGCTCTGGCCCCGTCATCTTCAGCATCTAGCACGCAGCACGCACGTCTGTATGCTACCAGAACACAGCACATGAACTCGCTCGAGCAAGCAGTCAACGTGCGGGTGAAGATCACCACGCTATTAGACCAGTCCGTTTCTGGCAGCATCCATGCATTTTCGTCGAAACAGCGAGTTTTGGCGATCAAAACCGCTCTGGCCTACCCGGCCAAGCCGGGCCCGGCGGCGGCAGACCTGTATCGCATCTTCAACACAGCATTCATCAAAAGCATCGTGGTGTTGCCGCCACACCCCAAGAAGCACCAGCGGGCGGCCGATCTGGCGCTATCCAAGGTCGATCTCGAGCAGCTCGAGCTCGAGCTCAACAGGGCGGTCGAAGCCTCCAAGCGGTCGCCGCTGCCGGCGCCCAAAGCTTCTGGAAAGCCCCAGCACAGCACCAAAGCCAACGGGCCCAAGAAGAGCGAGCCCAGCACGCTCGCGCTGAAGGTGTTCGAGAACCTCGTGCTGAAGTTGGGCAAGGAAAACGTGCAGTGGAACGGCAACGAGTCGATCTTGTTGTTCAAGGAGGTGGCGGTGGCCAAGCCGTACGCGCTCAGCAGAATCAGCAACTCCAAGAAGGCCCAGGCGTCGAAACACCTTGAGAAGGTCCGCCAGGCGTTGCACGACGTCTGGACGCTGGGCGACAACTCCAACCGCGGAGGCTAGCTACATAGGTAACGAATTGCATTAGATACGAGAGGGGGGTGTAGAGAGGAGGAGGGGGAGGAGAGGAGGGAGGAGGAGAGGAGGGAGGAGAGAAGGGCCGGGCGTTGGCTTGAAACGCTCAGTTTGCCGTCACCACCCAGCTGATTTCGACTCGTTCAAAGAGCTTGACTCCCCCGTTGACCCGTGTGCCACGGAGCCCGTCAAACTGGGCCCAGCTCATGGCCAGACGGCAGAGGAGCGTCTTCCTGGCACAACCCTCGAGAATCGGGTAGTTGGAGTGGCCCAACGTTTCGAAGTAGACGTTGAACCAACTGGAGGCAAATGCCACTTTGCGCTCGAAAGAGATCCGGACGTCGCCCACAGCGCCTGAGAGTGGAACACTAAGCGGAATCTCAATGTACGTGGGCGGCCGCCCCGACGCTGCCAGCTTGAGGCTGTGCACATCCAAAAGCTTTTCCTCCAAACCGCCGTTTTTTTGGATGTAAGTCGAAAGACGACACTTTCCAAGAAGCAAGAGCGCTTGTGGGTGCACGATGGTGAGGCGTGTGACCATGGACCGCTTGGGGTTGACCAAAGCGTCCGAGTTCACCGAGTGGAAGCGGCGAAAGTTGCCGACCGTGATGTCGGAAAGCTGCAAGTACCGCTGCCAGTAGCCCAAGTACTTGAGCTGGCTCAAAATCGACACGCCGGGGCCAAAGAACCGCCGCATCCGCCGCAGCGTGAACGTGGCCACCGCCTCCTCCCCGGAAAGGTAGACGCCCCGCTGCTTGGCCTCGTACATCAAGTACGCACAGCACACGGTGCCCGAGCGGCCCTTGCCCTCTTTGCAGTGGACGAGCGCCACGTTCTTGGGCGACCGCTGGAGGAACTCGTGGATCTCTGTCACCACCAGCAACAAGAACGTGATTGTGGGAGGCTGATGGTCGGGAAACGGGCGGTAGCTCAAGTGGCGCAGGGCCTCGGGCCAGCGGTAGCCGGCGCCTTCGCCTCGAAGGTTCCACACGTGCCAATGGACGTCTGTTTCGCTTTTGTGGCGGTTCAAGTGGCCCACCACATCCTCAATCGGGGACCTGTAAAGCTTGCTGACGAGCCCGTCGGTCGGGCCGGCGGCAGCAATCACACGCGGGGTCACGTACGAGAGGTCTAGCCACTGGCATTCGTCGTGGTAGCCTCGTTTGGGCGTGGAGACTAGTGCTCTGAGGAGACTTGGAGGGAGCATTTGGGTGCAAAAACGGCTGTCGCGCATACGCCTATGGTCACCACCATACAAACCAATAGTAAGCATATATAAAACCAATAGTAAGCACTATTAAACCAACAGTAAGCACTATATAAACCAATAGTCACCACAACATAAAAAACCCATAGTCAGCACCACATATAAGACCAATAGTAAGCACCACATAAAGACCCATAGTCAGCACCGTAGGGCACATACGCAAGGGCAGACGAAAAAGTCTCTACATTCTGAGAGAAGCGCCCGGATGAAAACAGATTGTTTAGTCCACAGGGTTGTATGTACATATTTAACCGTCTTGGAGTCCCTGCTTCGTCTCTTTTGAGCCTACGCAGCCATGGGCGAAGACATGTACTCGCGCACCTTGGCGCTCAAGACCGGGTCGGCCTTGATTCTCAACTGCATCTTGGTGGCCTCCGCAAACGACGTGGCTTGCACCTTCTCCTCAAATGTCCGGGCCAAGTCCAGGCCCTCCTCGAACAACGCCGTGGCCTCCTCGGGCTTGTCGGTCTGCAACTTCACCTGCGCAAGGGAGATTCTGGCGATCTCCGACTTGGGGTCCAACTCACACGCCTTGGTGAGCAACTCCTCAGCCAAAGGCAACTGCTCTGGAGCGTCTCTGGAGATCAAAGAGGCCTTGTTGATCAATGGGATGGCACCCACGCTGAAGTTGGGCAAAGCCTCTTGCAAGCGAGCAGCGTACTCGTACTGCTTGATGGCGCCACGAATGTCGCCGTGGTCTGCCAAGATCTCTCCGTAGTAGTTCAAGATCTCAGGAGACAACTTGAACTGCGCACGGGCCTCGTTGAAGGCCTTATCGGCAGCGGCAAAATCGCCTTGCTTGTAGACGATGCAGGCCAACTGGATGTGTGCGTAGAGGTTCTCGGGGTTGTACTCCTTGGCCAACGAGAAGTTCTCCTTGGCCTTATCGAGGTCAGAGGTAAGGTAGTAGAATTGGCCCAAGTGGTAGTGCACGTCGGGGTTCTCTGGCTCCAAGGCAAGCGCAGCCTCAAAGTCCTTGAGCGCCTCCTTGTACGAGGATCTGTCGGCGTTGATCAAAGCTCTCATGATGTAGGTTCTTGGTCTTGGCTTCAACTTCATCGCAGAGTCAATGTGCTTGGCAGCCTCCAACGACAAGCTCTTCATGAAGGCGAACGCGGCGTAGTACTCCAAAGCAATGGTGGCGGTGGCAGCAAGAGGCGAGTCCTTGGTCAAGTTGGCAATGTCGTAGGCCTCGATCGCCTGGTTCAACAACGTGTCGGCGGCGTCGTAGCTCTCGATGGTGTTGGCGTTGATGTTGGCCAAAGCCTCGAACAAGAATTTGTCGGCTCCGGTGGACGCTTCAGAGATGCCCTCTGGGGTGGACTCTGGGACGTAGGTGCCGAAGAACGAGCCAATCGTCGAGGCAGAGGGCAACTCGGGAACGCGCTTCTTCAAGTTCTCCTCCACGAGTCTCAAGGCGTGTTTCTGCAAAACCTTCTCCAAGGACTGCTCCACGGCCTTGGAGCTGAAGCCGCCAAAGATGGTCAAGGCTGTCAAGTCAAGCATGGCCTCGGGGTACATTTCCAAGGCCTCGTACGAGTTGGCACGGCGCAAAATGCACTTGCTGTAGTCGCTCTTGATCTTGATGGCGGCGGTAGCGTCGTCAATCACCTCCTGGTGCTTCTCCAACGCAGCGTAACACGCCGATCTGTTGGAGTAGAACACAGGGTCTTTCTTGATGTCCAACGCAGCAGAGTAGAACGGAATGGCAGCCTCAAACTCCTTGGCCTTGTACTTGTCGTTACCAGCCTTCTTCAACGCAAGAGCCCACTCCTCCTGTTCCTGCTCCGAGAGACCGGCAATGATCTCCGCAGTGAGATCTGGGTAGCCCTGAGCGTTGACTGGGTATGGAGCCTTGGAGGAGGCAGCCCCTTTGCTCTCGCCGTTGGCGGTGGACGGAGCACTGGCGTCCTTGGAGGCCTTCTTCTTCGACTTCTTCTTCTTGCTCAGCTTGTCTTGCGGACGCTCCACCTGGCTCAACTGGGTATAGTAGTAGAGAGCGCCCAACGCCGAGGCACTGGCCAACACGGTGGCGAGAATCGCCGTTCTGTTTCTGCTGAAAAAGCTCAGTTCAGACATTTGCTAGGTCGAGCGTATAAATAGTAGGTGTGCACAAACAATCGGCAACGAGCACAAACAGGGTTTTGGTTTTGTGGAGGGGCGGCTTGGCACGGTCCACTAAACTATATACGAGTGTCTATTTGATTAATCCAGAGCCGTGGTTTTGGTGTCTGGTGCAAAACCGGTGCTATGGTGACCTCCGGAAATTTCTCGTTTTTTTCACTGGCTGTGAACGGCAACACGCACAAGTGCAGGTCGGCCTCACTTGCTGGGTCGGACTGTCCACTCTCCGCCCCCGCTGCAGACTGTCTCTTATTGATATTTAAATGTTTTTGGCAGGTTCCGAGAGGAACTTGCTGAATGTTGTACTGTTCCTTTTTCGAGGAGAGAAAACCAGCGTTTGACGTGGGGCTTGGTCCCTTTCTTCTCTGCGCACTCGCCCCAAGCGGCAAACGACTGCAAAATAGACGCCACTGGCTCGCCACTAGCACACCAATGGCGATTCGATTTATTTCTCAAACGGGCGTCTTTCTCCGTTTCCTTATTCGTTCAGCCCCTCATTGTTCATTCTCCGTAACGGTGCCGTGCCCGCTGGTGCTCGGAGTCGTCCTGGTACGAATTCTCCCTCACAACGTCGTCGTAGGTGGGAAGCGTCGACGATCCCTCCACAGGCGTTGCTAGAGGCGTGTTGCCTTGCACCAGGTTCAGCGAGCCATTGGCCACGAGCGGCGGCTTGCGGTCCGCAGGGTAGCCGCTGGCACTCGCGGCGTTGAAGCTGTTCTGGCGTTTTTCCGGCACCACCCCCACGCTGGTGCCCGAAGCATTGGAGTGGAGGTTGCTGGTGAGCTTGAGCCCGCTCAGAACCTGGATCTCCGCACAGAAGATGTCAATGTATCGTATTTTGTCATCTGACTTTCTCAGTAATGGATCGGCGATCTTCTCGCTGGTGACTCCCGCAACGACGCTAAGACTGTAGAAGCGAGCAATGTTGCATGTCTGGAACGACGGGGCGAGGTTGCGAGGAAGCTCAAAGTTCTCGTAGTACTTCTTCGGGATCTCGAGCTCGTAGTTGGGGAACACAAAGCCGTTGCTCGTCGCTGACGAAGGCTTCTGCCTCGTGCAGTTCATCAAGTCAAACTGCAAGTTATGGTAGGTGTTGTTGCAAACGGGGATTACGTCCTCGACCTTGGATTGATGTACCTCGTTAGTGTATCCGTCATTATCCAACACGGAGATGATTGTGGTTGACCTGAGCTCAAAGCGAAGGTTTTGCAAGTAGATAATTCCCAATCCGTTCGATTCGTTGGGCTTTCCAAACTCAGACAACGAGTACCGGGATGGATCGATGTCGGAAACGAAAAAGAGCCTGAAGCTCGGAGCGGACGTGGGCGAAAGGTATGCGGGGTGAGGCAATCTCATTTCAAAAGCAAATGGCACGTTGGTGCTGGCCACCTCTGGCTCAGAGGACACGCCATACAGCCGCAGAGGTAAGCCCTGGGGCCGTGAGGAGCTTCCTCCGAAAAACGAAGAGAAGAGTCCGGATTTCCGGGGCTGGATCTCCGGCGTGGTCGGTAGCGCCTTGGCCAGTTGTTTCCTCATGCCCACGACTTCAGGATACCTGTTCTTGAACACCACGTCCTTTCGGAGAAACCGCTCCTTATACTCGTCGAAGTACTGACCGTCGCCACGGCTGCTCTCGCTGAGATCCAACGGCAAGAACGTGAACGGATCGAAACCGCGGATGTTGGTCTTGAGAAAAGACGAGCGTTTGCACGTCACCTTGACGAAGTACTTGATGCTGGCCATGCCTTTCATGTTGCCTAGACTCGGAGGAAGCTGGCTGTTGATGTGGTATTCACGCGAATAGGAGTCGCCGTTGACGGCCGGGCGAGACGAGTTGAGCGACTGGAGGTAGTTCAGCGCGGTGTTGGCCAAGTACCGGCGGTTGAAGTTGCCATTGTTCACCACAAAGTCCAACGACTTCTTGTTGAAGTGCACCTTGTTGGAGATGCCGCTGAGCTTCACGCACGAGTTGCTGAGCGGAATCCGAAACAGAAAGTCATAGGTGTATGTTCCGGGCGTGAGCGTGAAGTCCTTGGACTGGGACACCGTCCGCACGTTCTCCGGCGGAAAGACAATGATCGAGTCGTAGAGAATCTTGTGCGTGTCCTGGCGAAACTTGTCCTTCTTATCGTTCACCGGGATTGAGAGCTGGGTCTTCGCTATGCCCTCGAGCTTCACCAGAATGAACGAGAGCGCTATCGACGACGTCGTGGTGAACTTCACCACCCCACTGATGATGTCGTGGTTGGTGAACGTGCCTCCCGTGCGGGACTTGTCGATTTCCACCTGAACGTCGTAGCCCATTTTTGCCCTTGCCCTGCTGGTAGCGACGGTCTCCAGATGCGGCTGCTCTTATAACCTGCTCGTAGGGGCGGTGCAGGCTCGCTGATAGCCTGGGGTAGCTGATACCGCACCCAGATGCGTGGCTCGGTGTGACTGTGGGCCAACGGTTGCGCATGCGCAAGCAAGACTTGGGCCGGCCCCATTCGCTCGGGACAGCCCCGAAATTCGCCAAAATTCGCCCGCCATTTATCCCAGCATTTTTCTTTCCACCGAATCTCTTTCCGCCGAAATTGCTCCACTCTTCGCCTCCAAAGCCCGCCTGCCTCCCGTCGGAACGGCTCTCTGCCTATTCCGTACACAGCCAAGCGTCTCACGCTGTTTGCCGCGAAGCCTGCAAATAGTGCTGGTGCACGGGTGTTTTGTGGAGGTCTGGGTTTGCTCGCAGCCCAAGACGCTCTCATTTTCCATTATGCCTGCCTAATGTTGACCCGTATTAGCAGAACTCGCTTGACTTTCCAGCCACACCAGTTTTGCAGATCACACAGACCACTTTCCAGCACAATCGCCATGTCTGCTCCTCAAACCACCCAAATCGAGATGATCCAAGAAGGTGACGGCAAAACCTTCCCCAAGGTCGGTGACACCGTCTCCATCCACTACACCGGCACCTTGGAGAACGGCAAGAAGTTCGACTCCTCCCGTGACAGAGGCAAGCCTTTCCAGTGCACCATTGGTGTTGGCCAGGTCATCAAGGGCTGGGACACCGGCATCCCAAAGTTGTCTGTCGGCTCCCAGGCCAAGTTGACCATTCCTGGCCACGAGGCTTACGGCCCAAGAGGTTTCCCTGGTTTGATTCCTCCAAACGCCACTTTGGTCTTTGACGTCGAGTTGCTTGGCGTCAACTAAGCCGACGTGTCTGTTGGCTGCTAGTCTAGAGTTCATATCTCAATTCCGACTCCGTCTGCTTTACCTCTTCTTGTAGCGGCAACGTAGGTAGAATCACCCGGTAGTTCAAATCGTAGACACGGAACTGGGGCAATTCCACGGAGGCGCCCTTTTCGTCGCTCCGGCAGCTGCCAACGTACACAATGCGTTGCTGGCTGAACGGCAACACTGGAAGCACGCTGCGTTGCATGGGGGTTTCGTTATCTGCCTCCTCGAACTGCCAATGGTACCCATGTAACAGCGCCTTTTCCGTCAACATGTTGGTTGCAAACGTCAAGATCCTCGATGTGGGGTTTTCGATCGTATACTGCAAGTAATACTTCTTTTCCGCCGGTTGGACCTGGAGAAGGAGCCGGGGGTTCTGCAATGGGAGCACCATCTCTATCTCCCCAATTTCAAATGAATTCTCGATTGGAGATCCGTTTCTCTGGTAGCGCATAACCGCAGAAGCAAGCACTGTGACATTGTGCATCGTGTAATGGTGCTTGCTGCTTGTTCGAAACAAACGGCTATATGTTCCTTTCCCTTCAACGGCATCGTTGAGCCAGTCAATGGAAATTTCGCCATTGGTTGAGCGCACGTTCAACGCAACGTCCTTGACGATCACCGACCCATCCTTCACAAACCCATGAAAATCTTCGAGCCGTACCTTCATAAGCCAGGCTCGAGCCGGCAGAGGCATAGAGTGATCTTCGGAATCTTTTTCAAGAACAAATGGGTTGGGAATAACCACTTTCTCGTGGAGCCGAGGATGCACCAGAACTGCTGGACTGACTGGGCCCGCAAACAATTTCTGTTCAAAGGACTTGAGCTCGAATGCAGATGCTCCGCCCGAAGAATCGGTGACAATGAGTTTGAAAGAGTGTACCACCACAAGAGCTTTTTCTTGCGAGAGCTGAAAGCTGGGGGACTGCGAAATACTGGCAGTCAATGATTTCGTGACTGACGTCTCCTCAGACTTCACAAAGTCTGTAATGTCCAATGCCTCGTCGTCTTTGAGGTCTTTCCACGTCAATTGTGCTTGGATCCCAGCCACTTCTTGGTCATCCTCGATTCGTGACGTAACCTCCACCGACACCTTGTAATGCTTTTGCGGAATCTTTGCTGGCTTGGTGAGCTCCACTTTTAACCCAAACTTCTCACCAACGAAAAGCGTCGGGAATGGCAGTTTCTCTGTCAAGGAAACGTTGGGTTTCGATGGCTTGACGTATACGCGGCTGGCGCTTCTTCCCTTGAGCTCCACGAGTCGTTGGGTCATCTTGCCAGCTTCTTTCATAATATATAGTGGCGAGGTCTGTGTAAGTTTGTCGTGGCTGAAGGTGTGTTTTTCTCGTTTGTGAAGAGTGATGGTTCTCCCTTCAAAAGTCAAGATAATGTCTATCTGAGCCTCTGCATGATCAACTTGAAACCAGTCAGAGCGAGTCAAGTCTTTTGTTAGCTGAATAATCAACGACTCATCTGGAAGCGAGCCGAGGTTGAAAGTCGCCTGGTTGGTTTCGCTTGTGCTCTGCAATTGGCCGTCTTGGATGCCGCCACCGCTTATTTCGAAGCGGCTTTCATCCGAAAAGTGTAGATTCACCAGCTTTACAATGAAAGACACCTCACATCCAGGAAAACTCTGCAAGAATGGATCGGACAGAAAACTCGAGCTGAGCACAATCTGAATGAGTGCTGGATCATAGGCAAAGAGATCACTCTGGCAGGACTCACTGACTACAAGAGTGTCCACCTTCAAGTAGCTCACTGTGCTTTCGAGTTTGATGTCTGTTGCCGATGGGAAATTGAAGGGCTCGGTCTGGAAATATCCATTTTTCTGGGCCAAGCTGCCAAGCACCTGAATGGCCTGGCTGGAATTGTCCATTTTTTTGGAGAGCACAAGCCTTTTACTGGCGACTAGAGCCGAAGCATTGTTCCAAAGAGGTCTGCTCGAGTCAAGCAAGCTATAGTACTCGTTGGCCCTCGCAAAGTCATTTAGTTCCATGTAGCAATCTGCCAAGGCACAAGTCAATAGGCCCTTGAGTGACAATGCTGAATCTTCCGTCGTTGAGTCAAGTGCAGCCTGGAGAAGAGTAGCTCTGTATTCAAGAATATCATTGGTGCCAGAAAATGTCTTTTTGAAATTGGTAAGTGGAAAATCGTCTTGGTCCAAGTCTTTGAGCTCGTTGGCTGCACGCTGATATAGAAGATTCACCTTGGTGATTACGTGCGTGTTATCGGTGAAAGTGACACCACCAAAGTATCCAATGCTTGCTTGTTTCTTTGCCTTTGGGTCTGGCAAGAGGTCTTTCCGTATACTCTCAGGGATCTCCAGCATTAGCTGCGCAAGCCAATGGTACTGTGTGGCCGTCCATACTTTCACCAGCGTAGGCAGTCGCTCGGGAAGCAACGAGGCGATGGTCCGGATATGGGCCTGGTGCTTGCGCAAGGCAGCCACAGGCTCTTCAATCGAGAAGTAGCCACGGATGAGATGAATGGCAATCACGTCGAGCAAAGCCAACCATTGGGTGCATGTGATGAGGTCCAGTGGGGACCGAGACTTGGAGAAAAAGTGAATTTTGTTGTTGGACACCAAGCCAATGACGTTGTCGTAAGCCTGCTCTAGCACGTTGAGACTGCCCTCGACGTTGTGGGGGTGCATGAGCTGTAGGAGAAACGCCTGCTTTATGAGGTTTCTGGACTCGAGTGTCTTGGGAGAAAGCTGGACCTTGGTGTCTACACGTGCGGTGGGCATCGTGTAGTACTTTTTGAAGCGCTGCTTGACGCGGAGCTCGATGCTGGAGTAGAAGTCTGTGGCAGAGGACTTGAGGCTGTTGAGGATCGCTTCCGTGACCAACTCTGCGTCCTTTTCGACGGCGGTTTTGGCGCTGCACACGTGAAAGAGACCCAGAAACTGTGCCAAGCCGGTTTCCTGGCGTAAACGGGCCAATTGCGGGGTGAGGACTTCCTTGTTTTCCTCGCTAGAGACAAGCACAGCGACGAGGCGCACGCCCAAGGCCGCAAAGGCGTCTCTGTCGGCGGAGATTTGGCGGGACAAGAGCTCAATGGCGTCCGTGGCAGCGACGTCCAAGTCGTAAGCGGAAACCACCGCAAAGGGGACATCCTGGGCGTACTTCACAAACCACATGTCCGAGATGATACCGCTGGGAAAGATGTCCGACAGGGCGTTGAACGGCGACAAGGGCGAGTGGGAGCCCGGAACCTTGCGTTTATGCTGCTGGAGAGCGTCCAAGACTGCCTGGGCGGAGTCTAGGTGGCGGAAGCGGAACTTGGCGCTCAGGAGCCTGTTTTTGATGATGACGTTGTCCCAGAAGCGGCCCGAAAGCAGCGCCCGCTCGAAGTGGGCACGGAGCGGCCCCGAGGCGTCGGACAGGCCCAACACAAGAGCCACAAGCGGCGCCTGCTGCTGTGTAGCGGCCCCAGTGTAGAAGTCCATGGAGTCTGGGGTACGTAGATCTGCGGGAACTCACGAAGCAGCGGCTCAACAAAAAAAACAGAAAGTACAGGGGCTTTCTGGAATAGGAATTATGATCTAAAACAAAATTGAAATCTATTCAACGTCCGTAGTGTGCAATTCCCGCCTGCTGAACTGGTTTGTTCTGTTCACTATGGCCCAGGCTTATCGCGAAAAACCTACACCTTACTTTTCGTCCCACCTACTCTTCGTCCCACCTACTCTTTCAGACCATGTCGGACCCGATCAACGCAAATCCGACGATCATCGACGTGGCAAACTTGCCGACCCGTCTAGATACCCAGCTGCACAAAAAGGACCCGAAGCAGGAGTTGGTGGACCGCATCGTGGCGCTCTCGCTCCAGCCCTACCGGCGGTACCCCCAGAGCGACTCTGGCAGTGTGCCCGACCTCGAGTCTGGCGACGAGTCCGTCGACGACGAGGAGATCGAGCACGACCGCGTGGACGACGACGAGGACGAGGACGTGATCGACGCGCAGGAGATCTTCGACCTTATCTCGAGCATCTCCGACCCAGAACACCCGCTTACGCTAGCACAGCTTGCGGTGGTGAACTTGCCCGACATCCACGTGACGCACGGGCAGAACAAGGACACGGACCTTTCGGAGGTGTTGATCAAAATCACCCCGACCATCACCCACTGCTCGTTGGCCACGTTGATTGGCTTGGGCATCCGTGTGCGCTTGGAGAGATCGCTTCCGCCGCGGTTCCGCATCCGGATTCTCATCAAGGAGGGCACCCACCAGTCCGAGAACCAGGTCAACAAGCAGTTGAACGACAAGGAGCGCGTGGCTGCTGCGTGCGAGAACGACCAGTTGTTGTCGGTGATTCTGCAGATGCTCGGCAGCTGCAAGTAGACACAAGCCAGGGAATTCGGATTCAGGATTAATACATTAGTCGGAAATACATAGCGTCGGGGGTACGGTATAAAACAGCGTCAGTGATATTGAACAGCGGGGCCCCAGGCGGGGCCCTATTAGATCGTTTGGTTTGGCGTTTTTGCGGCTGCAAAGCTCACGGGCTAGCCTTGGCGGTGCCCCGAGAACGTACGAGCGAGGAGTCGCCTCGGGCGATGATCATGTGGCAAATGTCCACCACAACAAATTTAAACACGCTGTTCTTGATGAACTCCATGATCCGCATCAAGCTGGCCCGCGCCCCGGACTTCCCAAGGTACGCGGTGAGCATCTGGATGAGCTCTCCGAGAACCCGCGTCTGGTGGTAGAACTCGTACTTGTCCTTCTGGTTCTCGACACGCTGGGCCGCGGTGTTCTGATACAGCCGCCGCGCAAGCACCCCTTGGTCGGGAGACTCGTAGACCATCGACTTGTGGCGCTGAGACGGCGTGCTGCCGGCGCTGCTGGTGCTATGCTGGGAGTTCACCAGCTCGCGCTTCTTCTTGATGCGGCTGTAGATTCTAGACTTCGATAATAGCCCGTTGATCTGCGAGTGTTTGTGAGGAGCCGAGAACGACGGGCTCTGGTTGAGCGGAGGCGTCTGGGGCGGTGTTTGTGGTTGGGCAGCCGCAAACTGTGCTTGTTGCTGCATCTGCGGCGATATCTGCTGCAGTTCCGGGCGCTTCTCGTCGGGAAGCTGTGACATGTGCTTCGCCTGATGATGGCCAAGGAAAGACAACTTCCGCTTGCCGTTGGCCCAGTCACGCGAGAAGGAGGACATGCGGCTTGGGGCCTTCTGGGACGCAAAGCTCATTGGTCTGGAAGGAGGCACAAAGGTGGAGGCGTCCAGAGGGGCGGAGGAGTCGGCGTTGTCGCCAAACTGGCTCTGGTTATCGAGCTCCAACTCGTCGTCTTCACGGAACAGGTCAAACGGCAGCTGTGGCGGCTGCGTCAAGGCAAAGTCAAGGAGGTTGTACTCGGAGATGCGGGACTCGAACACGTGGAGAATGCTCTCGTCAACGCGGAGATACTCGTTGGCCTGTAGCGTTTCGACGTACAGCTGTAGCAAGCCGTTGATGTCCTTGAGCAAGGAGGATTTGAGCTTTGCGTCTCGTATGCTGACGTCGTGGGCGAGCCAGAGGTCGCCCGGCACGGCGATCTGCGGAAGAACCTCCACGGGCTGTTTGGGCTTGCGGCGCGTGTACGACGCGGAGTCAAGGATCTCGGACTCGTTGCTCAAGTTCAACACCCGCTGGATGAACATGCTCATGAACGAGTACTTGGTGCTCTCAAGCGGCACGGTCAACAGTAGAGCCTGGAGCTCCTCCAAACCCGCGTCGTCTCCGTTTGCACGCTCGGCAACAGTCATCGTGGCGACCATGGAGAAGGAGTGTGAACGAAGGTTTTGAGAAGAGGTGAAACACTCAAACGACAGGCAGTGATTGAACGTCAAGCGACGAAACTGTCCAGAAAGTCACCAGCAAGGAGTTCAGAAGTAGTCAGTCACACCAACTGTGAACCCAAAATATGGGGCTTTTCGAAGATAGAGCCCTGAAACACGGAACCAGGCAAAGTGCCAAAACGGTGGAACGAGAAGGTGATTCTGAACAAGACGGATCCAGAATAGGCGAGTCACGTGCACAAGCGTCCAGTCGGTGAAACGTTCTAGACCAGCTAGCAGAAGGAGATTCAAGGGCAGCAGTGAACGCGTAGCAGACAAAGCCAGGGTTCTGGTGACAGCAGAGATTGTTGTTAGCTGTACCTTTCGCGGAGAATCCGTGTATCTGCATGCCGCCAAAACGCTGGTTGTTTCTGGCCAGGCTGGCGCAGGGCCTCCCAACCGGGGTGGTTGAGTGCAGGCTCGTTTCGGGACCGGGCCGAGTTTAAAGTATGTGGATGCACGGGTCTCAGCTCTAATCCCTTTTTTCTTGCAGCCTGCCAAGCGTGGGCGGGCGGTAGCTGCTGCTGAGCGGAGCGGTGGTGCGCGTTGCTGCGTGGGTGCGCCGCACTAACGTCGCTTAAGCGAGGGCAGGTGCGGCTGTGACAGATCTGGGAAACCGCCTACGGTTGCGAGGCGAGCGGGGATTTTTTGAATGTGGCCTGATTTTCGTTTCTTGCCCGTCTTCTATTCGGGGTATAGATAGAGGTGGATTCCCCGTCCTGGCTGGCGCTTTGTGGGCTTCTGCATGGTCTTTTAGTGCACATGCGTGGTGGGCCAGGGGCGATGTTTCAAATTGCAGAACCGAATAATCTTGGGATAAAAGCAGGCAATTGGAAAGAGCAGAGTCGAATTAAAGAGAACAATTTGAAAATAGAAATCTGAATTGCTATCTATCAGGAAAACGGGTGGCAAATACGGGCCCCTTACTCTCCCGTTCCTGTCTCCTGCACTTCCCCGGACGCACCGGCCTTCGAGCAACTACACCTTCACCAAGCAGCCGGACAGAAGGCTTCACACTCCGTCAATTAGACTCTGATAGCCGCAGAACAACCTCGCGCCCCATAGCCTCTACCATTTCGTCAAATGCTCGGCGGAAAAAAACCAAAGTTCAAGTTCACCTTCTCGGTGAACGAGATATCAAACATCCCCCACACCGCAGGCTACTGCTACGTGGAGTTGGCCATTTCGGACAGCACGCAGAGCGGGCTCATGGCGACGCTCAACAACTTCAAGCCGTTCTCGTCGCAGTCAAAGGACTCGGGCGACACAGACGTGGCCAGCGAAAAGTCGGGCTCCCACAGCTCCAACCTGGGCGTGACCGCCCACTCCTCGTCCCGCAACATCCACTTGCGGACAGGCAAGTACAAGATCCACGGCTTCAAGTGCCACTTCAACTTCACCATGTCGTGCAACTTGAAGTTTCTCCTCAAGCGCAAGGACAACATGGTCGGCGACAAGCACCTCGTGCTCCGCGTACTCTACACTGCTGAGCGCAGCTCGAAAAACAGCCTGGCAGTCAATCTCGGCGAGGTCAAGTTGAACTTGGCCGAGTACCTCAACTTCAACGAGCCCGTGACCGCCAAGTACCTCTTGCAGGAGTCGAAAATCAACTCGATCGTCAGTCTCACCACCAGCTTCGAGGAGCTCCCTGCGGACTTTGACTTCCACACCCAGCTCCGCATAGACGACTCGAAGCAGCACCACACGAACTCCAGCAACTTCCAAAACCTTTCGCGGGCGTCGGAAAAGGGCAGCAAGTCGTTCAACGTGCCGCAGTTCCAGAAGAAGGCGGTGTTTGGCGGCTTAGAAAACGTCATCAATCCCCAGTCCAACAAGGAAACGCCCGCGGACCTGGTGGACGAGAAAAGCGACCTGTCGAACCAGCAGTCTACGCAAGAAAAGGACGAGAAAGTGCCCCAGCAGGACCGCCAGGTGGCGGCGGTCGGCTCAAAGTCGTTTGACGACGTCACCGTCGATCCTATCATTGGAAGTCTATATAAAAAGGTGCTCGAGTCCACCTGGGACCCGGACTTGCATGCGATACTTAAGCTCACGCCGCAAACTGTCGTGGACGATGTGTTCCAGCTGGTGGACGACCCGGAGAAGATGGAGAAGCTCATACTGCAGTATCACCACCTCAGCCCGCTCAAAAGCGAGGATGACTACAGGAACTCGCACGGGCTCATAGTCGAATCGAAGTTCAGGAGCAACTTGAAAAGCTGGTCTGTCTCTTGGGCATGAAGTGTATCTGCCCGCTGCATCTCCGCCCCCGAATCATGAGCTCACCAGGACTGGTGTGTGGGCGGCCCCAGTGCATTCCTTTGAGCTTGTGCATGCATTGGCGAGCTTTGGCAAATGGGCTGATCAGTGTGTGTGGTCTTTGCAACGGCTCGATCCTTGTCAATGGAGTTGCCTTCGCCCATACTTGAGACTTTGGCGGAACGCTCAGCTTCGTGTGCGGCGTCGGCGTCGTGGTCTCGCCCTCCTTAAACCTTTGAAGTTCCTCAATTAGCAGACCTAGACGAGACTCCAAGTAATTGGGAGGCACCATTCCGTGCACGGGCACAACGGACACCGACTCTCGTTTGAGACCAGAGGAGACGTATGGAAGCACACGACAATAGCTGCAGCCTGCGGCGACTCTCAGCCGGCACTGTCCGCTGATGCAACGCAAGCCACGAGTATCTCTTTGGCCTCTGAACATGCCATATTTAAGAACTTTGACTGCCTTTGCGCTGGCGCAATGCGGTTTTCTTGAACAGGGCCGGCCACTCGCTGGACGGCTTTGCGGCTCGAACATATTTGTTGATTCTACTGGAGTTGAGAGTGTTTGCTTTCAGAAATAGAGGAGGGATGCGCTTTTTATAGGCAACCAAAGACTCTGCCAGCATGTTCTGGGGCTTCAGCCTGACAATCGCAAGACGTCATGCCGCAGCCAAAAGTGTGGAGGCAGCATGAATAAACGGCGATTCTGCAGAAAATACGAGGACGCAGAAATCACGAGGACGCCCAGAAGGGACATTCATTACGGTTCGATTCGTTTCTAATTAATGGACAAAAAAGGCGAAAAAAAAAAAGATGTTCATGACTCAACAAAATGCGCTTGACTCCGATCACCATCGGGTCTCTGGACCATCGGACTTCGACGACCACACACTCTCAACTGCTCCCGACTGCTTCAAGACTTGCTCTCAACGACCTTACAACGACCAATAACTGTTGCTGACAGTAAATCCATGACTCAGGCTGCAGCGGCGTTGTTTCGGCGGCCGTTGCCTCCGTTTCCGTTGTTTCGGTTGTAGTTGCGGTTATCACGGCCGTCTCTGCCGTCACGGCCATAGTCGTTGAAGTTCCGGCGCTGGTAGCCCTGGCCACCTCTCTTTTTCTGGAATCTGTTCCGCTGCTCCATGTTCAGCATGTTCTGCTCCTTCGCAAGATCCATCACCAGATCGGGCAAGCGGAGAAACTTGATGTGGGAGCCACGAACGTAGATCTCGTTGAGCTTGCTGAACTTCTCGCCATTGTTGAATGTGTGAATGACCTCTGTCAACGTCAAGTTCATCCACGAGTCACAGTTGGTCAACTTGCCGTAGATGGTTTCTCCGTTCTTTAGTTCCACAAGGATCTCCTGTAACTTGATGCTCGTTAGCATGTATAAGGGCAACTGGCGGTTAGTATAGGCTCGAAAAAGACAGGCTGGGGGCTTACATACCATGGTGTGTAGTTTGTTCTGGCAGTGATACGCTGAACGAGTTCATGTTGAGCTCGCAGTAGGCGATTTGTGCGCGGCACGACCTTGGGGTTGTTTGGCATTTTCCCCAGTCATCATTGCATTTTCTCCTATTTTCTTCAATTAATACATTTTCTCTGTAGCATCAAGCTTCTAATCATGCATCCTGTCCTATTTGTCTTGTGGAGGTGCAGAGGTGCCTCTCAAGGTCAATGGGTAAGGCGCATCCTCGGCGTCGTCGTCGTCATTGTCTCCCAATTTGAAGCCAATGTAGTCGTCTGTTTCCAAGGACTGAGCAGCCTCTTGCAACGAGCCCAAGTCGCCAGGTGTCATCAAGCCCATCTTGCCTCTGGGCGAGCCGGGCACAGAAAGCGGTCTGGTCAACTTCAAGTTCAGACTGTTCTGGAAGGGGTTGGCGCCGTTCTTGAACATGTGTGGGTACGCACGCTTCAACGACAACTGTCTGGCCTTGACGTACTCGAGACCCATTCTCTTCCAGTCCAACAAGTCCGACAATCTCTCGGTTCTGTTTCTCTGGTTGATTCTCTGTCTTCTGGTCTTCTCGGTGAAGTCGTACATGTAGTCCACCAATTGGTTGATCGATTCGTCCACCGACTTTTGTCTTCTGTCAACAATGTAAATACCGTAGTCGCTGGTGTTTTCAATCAAGTCCTCCATGTAGCCACCAAAACCGGACAAGTTGGTGGTGATGGAAGGAACACCCATGACCGTACACTCGGCTGGGGTGTAGCCCCAAGGCTCGTAGTACGAGGGGAACACACCCAAGTGGCAACCTCTGACGAACTCCTCGTAGTCCAAGGACAAGATCGGGTTGTTGGCGTTGAGGAACTCGGGGTGGAAGATAATCTTGACTCTGTCCTCTGGCTTGTTGAACAACTGCACGCGACGGATGTGATTTAAGATAGGGTCGTTGGCGTCGTCGGTCATGTTGTGGGTGACAATTGGAGGCAAGCCTTCTCTCTTCAAAGCGAAGATACGTCTCTTCAACAACACTCTGTCCGCAGGCTTGATCAAGTCGTCAATGCTTGGCACCTCGTCGCCGTTGGAGTTGGAGATCTGGTGGGAGTTGGGGAATCTGGCACAGTGCTCGAACAAGCGGTCGCCGATCTTCTTTTGCACCTCGGCAATGGTGTTCTCCAACTGCTTGACCACGGCCTGGCCCTTCAAGGTTTCCACGGTGTAGGAGTTGATCTTGCCAGGCATGATGATGAAGGCCACGATCGTCATCTTGGAGCCGGCCTGCTTCAATCTGTGATTCAATCTGGCCAAGGACTCGATGAAAAAGTCGGCACCCTTGTTTCTGAACTCGTATCTACCAGCGATGAAAAAGTACAAGGTATTGTCCAAATCGAAGTCATAGTTTCCGTAGAAATGGCCCTTGACAAATTCGTTGATCTTCTCCTTTTTGATGGCGTGCAAGTTCTGGAACTCGTGCACCGCGGAGAACTTGACCACGTTCAAACCGTTGGGCAAGACGCCGTCGGGCTTTCTCTTCAACAAGTGCTCGGACTCGTAGGCGGTAATGTGGGAGACGGTGGTGAAAACGTCAGCAGCGTGTGTGGCGGATCTCTCGATACAGTAACGGTGGTAAATGCCTCTCTTGCCGGCCTCGGCATCCACGTCGAAGTACTGCAAGTTGTTGTAGAAATCGGTAGAGCCCGCACACAAGTACCGACCAAGCAAGGTGGCGTGGGTGGTGAAGATGGTGGTGACGTCGATCTTTCTCTTTCTGCAAAGAGGCAAGGCCACACCGGCCAACCACTCGTGACAATGGCAGATGACGGCACGCTCGCGGTCGTGATAGACCAACTCGCCCAAGAACCAGGCCACGAGGTAACCGAGGAGAATGGCCTCGTTTGTTTCGGAATCGTGGTCGGGGGTGGGGATGCCTGCGGTGTTCCACAAGTCTGCTTTCCACTCGTTGAGCTTGTAGCCTGCGGAGTGGATGTCGAAAAGCAAGACTCTGGGGGCGCCCTCGATCAACCATCTACCGTAGAGCCACTTGACGCCGCGCTCGCTCATTGAGTCGAGCGCCTTTTGGATGAGCGGGTCAGCGACGGGGATTTCTTCAACCTCGATCTGGGCGCTCTCGTAGTGGAGAGGCCCAATCAAGGTGTATCTCTCTCTGTACTCGGCGACGGTGATTGGGGCCTTCGACTTGAGCACGGAGTAGATGCCGCCGACCTTGTGGGCGACTTCGGTTGCAACCTCGAAAAGGAGGTGGTTCTGGATGTCTCTAGTCATGGCAAAGTGGGGTGTTTTGCGGCAACAGACGGTTTTGAGGGAGAGCTCGGGAAGAGCGGTTTTGCACTGTGTCAATTGAGGAGCCCAGCAGCGCGAGAGGCTCGATCAGAAAAGATGCAAGTGAATTTAGAGGTGGCCCGGGGTGAAAAACAGGCGTACTGGTCGACACGGACAGTGGGCGACGAAATGCGGAGAAGGAACGGAGAGCAGTCCGGCGCAGGAACAGAGGGCGGGGGGGAGGCAGCACGGGAGAGCAGCACGGGAGCAGCGAGCCGAAGCAGAAGCAGCAAACGAAACAAAAAAGCACGCACGGCCGGAACAGAAAAAGCACGGAGAAAAAAAGGAAAAAATGGCTCTGCCACAGAGGAAACACCGCGGGCTTTATATATGTGTCGAGGCGGAGAAGGGTCTGCACAACCGCCCCCCCTCGCGTGGGGCTACATCTAGTCATGTACAGTGGCCCCAGCATTCTATGCGTCTTGGGGCCAGGGGCCGGACGAGAACGGAGAGGGACCGGGCGGACGGGCGGCGCCCGCTATTTTTTTGACTTTTTGAAAAGCGGATCCGCCCTCCTTATATATTGCGATCCGAGAATTTCTTTTTCGTCGTGAAAATCGTACGATGTGGTTGTTTTCGCCGTCGCCCTTTCCTCCCCACAGCCGTAGATGGTGGGTGCGTAGATGGTGGGTGCTGGTCCGGCCCGCCCAGCGCTGCAAGAAGTGCAAAGTGAGGGAGAGAAAGAGTGGAATCAGAAGGGAAAGGCAGAACAACGGAAATAGGGGTAAAAAGAAATAGGGGTAATGAAAATAGGGGTAATGAGAAACTCAGGGGTTTCAAAAAAGAAAAAAGTGGCCCCGTAAACCCGAATCCCCAGGATATAAAAGAGAGCGCTCGCCCTGATTAGCGACCGCATTTTTCCGGCCCTGCGTGGGTGCTGGCCAGGGCACTCGCGGGGCAGGTGGGGAAGCGTTGGCGGCCCCGCGCGGCCCACACACTTGTGGCTGGGGTAGCGCCTGGGCCAGCGTCCGCGCAGGCTGGTGGGGCCGTGGGGAAATGTGGCCGTGAAAAATGTGGCCGTGGGGCATTTGGACACGGGGCATTTGGACACGGGTCTTGGCTGTGGCTGCAAATTCGGAGCTGGCGGCGTTCTACGTTGGTTCTCCGGCCCAGACTAAAACCCAATTAGCCTAGTTTCTGCTTGGTCCACGTTACGAGCACTTTCCCTCCGCTTACCATCGCGGGGTCAAAACTATCCATACACTTAGACGTCAGCGCAGTAACTGAAACCGTCAGTTATGTGGCAGTGATTTACTTCTTGAAACGGTTTGGCTTCTTCGTTCGCCGCTGCGGCCCTTTCTCTATTATGTATTATGCATGCTCCTATCGCCTCGTCTACTCCTCCATCTCGGAGTCGGACTCTTCTTCAAAATGGGTTCCGCTTGACTTTCCGTCAAACCCCTGCCAATTTTCATCCTCCTTTTCCTCTTCGTCCTCCTCTTCCTCTTCCTCTTCACTCTCTTGCTGTTCCATTTCCTCTCCACTCTCCACCTCATCTTCTCCACTCTCCACCTCCTCTCCATTTACCACCTCCTTCTCTCTAGGAGCAACAAGGTAAGAGTGCAAATGGCCCGACCGCTTGCTCAACATCACAACGTCCTTGGCCACACGCGCCAAGAACCGCTGGATCGTACGCATGCTGGCCTGGAACTCAAACTTGTGCTGGCTCATGTACCGCCCATGGTGGCTCAACGTCTCCTTGACCCAGAGCAAGTTGAACTCGATGTGCTGGCTGCCCTCGCTGCGGCTCATCTTCTCTCCCAAGTACTTCAAGAGGGCGTTCACGTACACCACAGGCAAGTCCCTGCTCACCAACGTGATGTCCGACACAGGAATGTTCTCCACCACCCGGTCAATCAAGTACTGCTCGTTGAGACGGAACGCCATCACCAACGCAACCACCCAGTTCTTCTCCCCGATGCTCTCCACAACACTCTGCGGCGTCACGTCCATGTCCAAGTCAAACGGATCAAACACAACCGACGAGTCTGTCGAGAAGATCAAGAGGCCCTCGGTCGAAGCAGCCGCAAACGCATTCAGCGTGGGCGAAAACCTCACACACGTCACTCGGATCTGCGCCCGCAAGCTCCGTGCACTGGGGTCTCCACGCTGCGAGCCAGGTAGGCTCCGGTCGATTCGGTCAACAAGGTCAACCTCCTCGCCCTGTGTGTCAATCATGTCAATCGACACACCGGCGTCTGTGATCTTTCCACTGTTCAACATCGTCAACGTTCCGTCCAACGACATGTTCTCCGAAACAATGAATCTCTTGAGAAGCACCTCCGTGGCAATGTCGTAGAGACAGATGCTGTTGTTGTTGCCGCCTGCAATGAGTGCAAGACCGTCAAACGAGTATGCAATGGTGGTGAAGTATTTGGACCGGGCACTGTTCTTCAGCGCAAACCGGTCCGTCAAGTGACGTCCTGCCATGACGTCTTTGCGGATATCAAGCGTGTGCACCTGTTTGGCTTCCTCCACATCGTAAAACACAAGACTGCCGTTCAATGTACTGACGGCCACCTGCTTGCTATCCGGACTCACTGCGAGTGCCAATACGTCGTGCTCCACCTCGATGGGTTCGACCTGCTGTGACCGGCTGAAAATGTTCCAGATCCGGATGGTTTTGTCCCACGAACTCGAAGCCAATACAGAGTTCTCCGATCCGAACGCCAAGCACGAAATAGGACCCTCGTGCCCCGCAAGCGAGTCGAGCAAAGAGCCTGTTTGCACCGACCACACGAAAATCTCAAACTCCTCCTCGGACCCAGCAACCACAACCTCGCCAGACGGGTCAACGGCCATCGAGTTGAACTGCACCCTCTTTGGTGCAGTGAATGTACGGAAGTTTCTGAACCGGATCAAGTCCCACGCACGGACAGTTCCGTCCATCGACGACGAGAACATAACCTGGCCCTTTTTGGCAAACTCCACCGCAGTGACTGCGCCAGTGTGTTCCGTGAATGTGTAGAGGCAGAAGCCGGAGTGGATATCCCACACCTTCAACTTACCGTCGTCTGCTGCAGTCACAGCCCTGGAGCCGTCTGGAGAGTATGCGAGAGCGTTCATGGAGTCGTAGTGGCCCTGTTGCTTGAGAATGTACGACTCGGACTGCCACTCGTACACAAGCAACTGACCTAGGCGGGACAGGCCGAATGCAAACCACTCACCGGTCTTGTTGATTGTCACGGTGTCCACCGAGTTCTGGCCCATGCTCAACTGCTGGATCAAGTTGAAGTCTGGGAGCTCGTAGAGACGGAACTCACCGTTGGTAAAGCCAACAACGAGAAGATTGCTGGCCGCGTGGAAGTCGACGCAAGAGACCTTGGTTCCTTCAAGGCCAAAGTAGTTTTTGGAGGTGATCCGCCACTGCGATCTGTCGGGTTTTGGTGGTTTCTCGGAGTCGGATGCGTCCTCCATGTCTTCATCCTCTTCTTCTTCGCTCGAGAGCTCTTCGTCGGTCACGAACTCCCACTGCAATAGCGCTCCGTCTTTGCTGACGGTGTATATGATTTCTTGGGACTCGTTGAAAAATGCACGCATGACAAAGTCTCTGTGGCCCGCGAGAGTCATCGCGGCCTCCTTGTCCTCGTTGTGGAGGGAGAAGATTCTTGACGTCATGTCTTTGGATGTGGAGATGAGGAATCGGGAGTCCTTGGACCAGGTGACGGAGATGACATCGTCAAAGTGGCCGGCGTAGTTTTTGTAGCGCACAAAAGGAGCAAACTGGCGGTCCTCGGTGAAGTCTGGAGTCTTCCAGATCTGAACAAAGCGGTCCACGGCAGCGGCAAAGTAGTGGCCGTCTGGCGTGAACTGCAAGTCGTGGACCACGCCTTTGAAGTTGAAGTGATGCAAAACAACGCGAGAGACAAAGTTGACCAAAATACCTCTGCCGCCCTTGTCGACAGAGAGCATAAGCGTGCCCTGCTTGTTGAGAGCGATTCTGGAGACGTTCAAGCGATGCTGGTAGTCGAAGGTGAAGGAGCGGTTGTTGATGAGGTCGAAGCACGAGACTCTGTTTCCCACCGGACTCAAGAGACGAGAGCCATCCTCGGTGAAAACAAGGTTTCCCTCGCGGTAAACAGTGCCCACCAAGTTGGACAATTTGAAATTGGACTTCATGGCTGCTGCTCCAGCTGTAGGCGGGAGATTTTCACTTTAGATGCGAGCGATGGCTCTTCTGTCTGCAGGAGCACAGCTTTGGCGGAGCCCCCAGGGCCCGACAATTCCTAGCGAAACGCCATTTTTTGAAGATCTGAAAACAGCTTCTGAGCCAGAATCTCTGCCGATTCTTATACTTGAATCGGCGATTTCCAGTACAGTGTGTGGCGTTTTGGGACACAGAGGTGCGGGTGCAAGTCCACAGTGAGACCTTAGTATGAGATCACAGTGCGGAGAGCAGCCGACTACACTTGAACAGGATCCGGAACGATGGCAGGGCTCTCGAAAAACGTGATGAACATGAAGTTCATGCAGAAGGCAATGGGCAAAGAGCAGGCCGCGGAGAAGCCCGCGGCGAAGAAAGTCAAGGACACCTCCGAGTGGCTGATGAGAACGAGACCAGCGATCTCCGTCAAGCCGAAAGTGGTCGTCAGCAGCGTTGGCTACGGCAGCATAGCGACGATGACGAAGGAGGAGCCGGAAGAGGAACCCCAGAGCGCAGAAACGCCAAAAAAGGAAGCCAAGCCGTCCAAAGAGGAGGACGCCAACGAGTTCTTGAAGCTGGTTCTCGGCAAGAGCAAAAAGGACAAGAAACGGGCCAAGAAGGAGACGCCGGGCGAGCCGCAGAGGCCCACAAAGAAGTCCAAGACGCTGTAGGGGCTACTTCTTTTTCTTCTCGGCGTGAAACCCTCCCTTGACGAGCACTTCTCTCGTCGCTGCATTGATGTGCTTGAACCGGTCGGGCCCAAGGTGGATGCCGCCGAACCACCGGCTGACCACCACAACCACATCCCACACATCCATTATCTAGAGTTAGTATAGTTGTAAGGGCCGCGGGGCTGGAGCCTCGGCTCTGAAATGCTGTGAACATACCGTTAGTAGATGGAGCATGCGCAGACCGGCGGCCGCCTCGCCGTCGTCGTCACAGTCTTGGTAACTGACGCCGTTGGCGCCCCGGATACGCATTGCCGTCATGTTGTGAGCTGCTCTGGCGATCTTGCGGTCGGAGGTGAGCTCCCGTATAAGCCGCTGGGCCTCATCCACGGACTTGACTTCTCGTGCAAACGCTATGAACGTCGACGACCGGTCCACTATGGGCTCCGACTGCGTCCATCCCACCGTGGCGTTTTTGTTTGTTTCTCTTGACTTGTTGCCAGGCAGAGAGCTCTCACTTTTTCTCTCCCTCTCTCTTTCTCTCTCCCGCTCCTCCCTCTCCCTCTCTATTGTCTGTAGTCTCTGGGCCCGCTGCTCCGCCTCCCGCTCGTACTCCACTTTGTACTCCTCCACGAACCGCTCCACTGCGCCTATGAGCTCAAAAAGCACCACGTTGCCGGCGTCAAACACCCGGTCGATGATGTCGCCGACCTTTGTCTCCACGTACCGGATGTCTGGGAACAAACGGCCCGGCGCCGAGATCTGCACCACCGACGGCGGCTCCTGCGGATACGTGGCCGGGATTGCTAGCTGGATCACGATGCTTTCGTCGCTGGGCAATCGGAGGTCGTAGATGTGCGTGGTGAGCTGCTCGATGCTCTGTGGGTAGATGGCGTCGATGACGTCGATTTCGTCTGCGAGCTCCGACATGGCGCTGCTACTGTAAGCGGAGGATTTGGGGTTTCTGAAATAGTCGCCAAAGGGCCCGGTTTCAGTCAATGGCCCGAAATGTCCGTGGGTGCAACTCTCGCGGTGGTGCTCTCTGCGCGCTTCTCCACACTATATACCCTGGGAATACCTACTGGTGACACTTCTACACGGCTGCAAAAGACAAAAATGTCGTTTCTGGACTTCAAGACGCAGGGCAACTTGGCGTTTGCCCATAAAGAGTACAAGAAGGCGGCGAAAATATACAGGGACGCCATCCGCCAGTTTGGCGACGACCCGGTGCTCTACTCCAACAGAGCCCAGTGCTTTCTCAAGTTGGAGGACTGGGACAGAGCGCTCAGGGACGCCGATAGCGGGCTAGCGGCCGGGCCGCTGCAGCCCATACGGGTCAAGCTTCTCTTCCGCAAGGGACTCGCTGCCAAGCACTTGAACATGAACACCGACGCCCTCCGCTGTTTCCGTCAGGTTCTCGAGCTTGATCCAGCCAATGCGGCTGCTCACGACGAGGCCGACAAGCTCCTGGAGATTTGCCGTCTCAAGAAACTCAAGCCGTCGGTCGACCTCGTGCCTGTGCCCATGGAGATTGTTGATGTGCTTCCGCCTCAGTATGCGCAGCTCGTGAACCCTCCTTCCGTGGCCTCTCCCAGGGACGCCGTTGCTCCAAGCAGCGCTGCCGACTTGGCTGCCGAAGAGCTTTTTGGGAAACCAAAACTGCTCGAAAACGGTCATACCCCTAAAGCAAAGACTCCGTCCTTCGCCAGCCTCCCGTCAATGCACTATTTGCAGTCGTTGAAGCATCTCACGCCTGAAAAGAAGCTTCTGGCCTACAAATTCACCCTTGGCTTGGACGACGCCACCCTCGCGGACTTGTTCAAGCTGCTGGGCGTTGACCCCGACTTCTTCGACTTCTACATCGAAGCGGCGTCTGCCCTTATTGGCCTGGGCCAGGTCTCCGCAGACACCGTTCTCTCCAAAATCACCCTCATGTCTACGTTCAGCAGATATTCTATTCTATTAGATTTATGTGACGGAGCACTGCTCCGCAGCTTGCTTAGCACGGTGCATCACAGCGCTCCGCAGTTGTATATGCGCTTCCAGGAACTTCTCCACCTTTCCTAGCCACGCCAGTACTGACAATATCGCTCGCTTCAGAGCGTCACGTCAGCTTCGAAAATGCAAGGCCCTTGTTGCCCACAGAGTCGCTGATGGGCTGTACCATGCTGATGATGAAACCTGGGAGATATTGCTCGTAATCAAACCACCGATACATCGCACACAAGAGCGGAACGGTAATGACTGCTGCCATGAGAAGTTGGATCACCGCAAAGGCAAACAAAGATACGCAAACGTCCTTCATCTCACGTCGCTTTTCCTCCTTGGCCCGCGGCCGCTTATATGGCTGGCTATTGGGCTTCAACCACATGAGCATACTCGAATGGAGAGTGTTGGCTAAGGGCAACAACAAAAACGGAAGTTGTGCGTAGTAGATCATATGCCCTACCATGAAGTCGGCAGCGAAATACGAAGCTTCCATCACCTTGCAGGAGTACTCTCTCATCGGTTGGGAGAGGATTCTCCAGCTCAACTTAGCTTTCAACCATCTGCCCGACCACCAGGCTTCGTTCGACCGGCCGTCCATGATTTCCCTGCTCAAGAACACGCCATGAAGTACAAGAAATGTGATTTTCTGGACCATCGTCACCACGCAGAAGCCAAGAATAGCCTGCTCAAAGTTGAAGTTCTGGAAGTAAAAAAGCATCATCACCGAAAGAATGTGTACGATGATAGAAAGCGTGTGTGAAATGGCCGCCACAACAGAGGGGAACCCTTTCCAAAGTCTGCAAATCAACGGCCCCAATACAAGGGAAAACAAAAACCCCAAAGCCAACACAGCTGCATTGAATGCAAGCGGAAGATATGAAACGAAGAGGAGTCGTGCAAAGGCATAAGTGGGAAACGAGCTGACTGTGGCATTCTGAGAATTGGCGAACATGAACGCTGAAAAAATAAAGAGAGTCATCAAAAGCTGCGGCAACACGACAGTGGTCAAAATGTTGAAGCGGGTCGGTCTCACTAGAGTCTTCAAGATGTTCTCATTGTCGTCGTAGCGCATTTTGTGCTTGACACCTGTGATTCTGCTTCGCTCACGTTTGGTGTAATGAATCCAGGTGTCATTGTTGGATTTGCTGTTGCCTGAATAGAGCCAGGAAATGAACTTGGTGTAGTCCTTGAAAAATTCACCCCGAAGAAACTGGTTGGGGTTGAATAGAAACGGACTGATGATAAAACCGAAAACCGTTATCCAGAAAAACGTGAAAACCGGCTTCCACATGCTGGTTGAAAAGTATACAACCAATAGGAAAAGGAAAGCACCAAACGTCAACGACTCATTACCGAAGCGCATGTAGAGGTCTCGGAAAGAATCTCGTTTGGTTGCAAACCCTCTACCAGTTGCAATGTATCGAGCTCCACCAAGGGTGATGTCACTTACCAATGCATTGGAATAGATCTTGCATGCAAAGATTTCGAAAAGAGGCGACAAGGAGATGATCTGCTTGCTGATCCTAAAGAAAGACTTGACCAAGCCTTTTTCGGAAAGCTCGTAGATGCTCAATGGCAATAAAGACATGAAGAACACCAAGAAAATTGAGAGGATACACCGCTCAAGCCACCTCACCACAGGGACTAAGTTGGCACAGTTCATTGGCAATCGTGGGTCTGTGGCTGGCTGGTTATCACGGTAGTGGCACACAACGCTTTCACTCGACAATGATGCCAAGTTAATACCGATCAACAAGAAGACCTGGATAGACAAAATGATGAAGAAGTTATTGAGATGAAAGCCCACGTGAGCATAATAGAAAGATAACATTCTGTCCAAGGGCATTTGAGTTCCAAGATAGAAGTATTCACGGGACAAATTCTGTTCGCCCATGCCTGCTCCGATTTTGGTCATGAAGTTCAAAATCGAAGTGAAGCCTAGGTCTCGGCCCTTGCCACATTGCATGTACTCACAGTGCTTGATGCGTCCCCCACGAAGTACTGCCGTCATTCCAGCATATATATCTTCGTTGAGATGGAGTCCTTTCTGTGCTTTGGACACACCCCCTCGAGTAGTCATGAAAATGGCATTGAGAAAGTCAGGGTGCCCATAGTGCAACTTTCCGCCAACGTACGACAAGATTCTTGCAAACAAGGTGCCGAAAGTTTGCTCTTTTCCCGCTGCCAAGTCTCCAAGCACTCCAATGTTTTCAGAGAATATATACTCGCGAGTCCCAACAATTGCCACGGGCCCGTTCTGTGGTAATTGCATTGCGTTCGGATCGTAGGGGTCTGCAATGTCAATTTCCTCGAACTCGGCCAAGATGTTTCTGATTTTGAAGCACTCCTCGATATAGTTGTCTTGGTTAGCGTCAATGAGCTGAATGTACTCTCCACGAGTGAAGATGAGGGCATGGTTTTGGTTGTCTGACTTGCCGTCGCCAAGAATCGGGTATCCAGAGAGCTTGATTTTGTACTTTGGAACTCTGCGAGAGCCCAGTATTTGGCATGAGCCATCGATCAAGCATGAATAGTACACAATCTTCTCGTCCACGATTTCCTGGGAAATGTATGCGATTCTGACTTCAGGAAACGTCCGCAAAAGACGTTCTGTGTCTTGAAGCTCTTCGGCGCCAAAGGAGCTGTATTTCTGCATGGCAATGGTGATGGAGAATTTGTGGAATGTCAAGTCATGGAGATTTCTGATCCGATCTTCGCTAAGTGCTGAAGCTGGTACTTTGTCGTCGGGCTCCAAGTCCAGAAGGGTTTCAATCGCTCTCGAGTAATTCTTGAAGCCCATAACCGTGCGGAAGAGAGTTTGGGAACGAAGGGACGCCCAGATTCTAGCTCTTTCTGTAAGCTCTGGCTCCTCGCATTTGAGCACTTCCAAATAGAATGCCTTCTCGTCCACGCCTGTTCTCCAGGTGGTCGATCCTCCTCCAAACTTGTCGAGCTCTTGCTGCCAACGCTTGGTGTCTACCACAAAGTTGGTCCATTCCAGAGGATATCTCTCACGGAGGTACCCAAGAAGTGAAAGCCGCGAGTAATTTTCCTTTGGGCGGAAAAGATCGCTCTGCTTGAGAAGAATATGCTCGCTGTAGTGGGGAATGAAAACGGTGAAACTGGGCATCTTGCGTATAGGTTGGGCTTCTGGCATGGTGGTGATCAAAGATTGGGCGAAGAACGAGATTCTGCGTTGGGCCTCGGCGTTTTTGCGGAGCAAACTTGACTTCTCCGCATTGTCGCCATCAGTTTTGAAAAAGATTGGCTCACTTTTCGTGTTTCGGGGGCCCCAGTTCTGATAGAGAAGCTTGTGTACCTGCTCCAAGGAGATAAGGTGGTCGTTGTACATTGCCTTAATTGCTGCGTCCCATATCTTCGAAACTGGGTACAACAGATCAGCAGACAATGCTGTGGACTTGGAGAGAAGCTTGGCGTCAATTCTGCTGGAGAGCCGGGAGAAGATGTTGTTCCAGGGTGTCCAGATGGAAAAGCCGAGACGGTAGCATCTGAAGACAGAAAAGATGGTTGTCCAAAGAACGTACCAAAGATATGTATCGAGGAAGAAAAGCAAGTACTCCAATGCAAAGATGAGAACGAGCGCTATTCTGGGTTGCTGTTGACAGAAGAATGTGCCGAGCCATTCGTCGCCAGCGCAGCTCGTGGGCATGTATGCTAGTTCTCTGACTGGATCACGAATCGGAACGGTGAGGAAGAGGTACGACTCGGCAAATTTGGAGGCGAAAATCAACACCCAAAGACCGATGGATGTCCACTTCTGGTCGCCGTTCAACTGGAGGAAGTTCGAGGTGAAGCTTTTGGATGCAAACTCTGGTCTGGCCTTCAAGCGAGAACCAAAGAGCCTCACCGACGGCGCAAAGGACAAGTACAAGACTGTCACTATGGAGATGATCAACTGGCAAATCGAAAGGGCGATTCCGGCCTTGTCGCCGTACTCCTTGAAGGACCAATGGAACATGAGGACGGTCGGGGTGAAGTTGAAAATGAGCAAAACGGCTAGGCCAAAGAACCTCCTGGCCAAAGGATGAGATCCAGCCCAGCGGCGAGGCAGAAACTTGAACTCGAGCATGGCGGCAATGAGATTGAGAAGCGTCACTATGGCTCCAGCAAGAGCCATGACAGAAAGCCGAATTTGCAACGGAGGCTTGTTGTCGTACAACACCTGGTACCCTGGGGTGTAGAGCGGGTACGAGTTGAAGGAGGTGTAGTACCAGAAGGCTGCGGAGTGGATGCTGATGACTCTGGTGAAGTTGACAAGGATGTGGGTCCAGGTCCGCTTCTCTCGAAAAGTCTTGCGGAACACCTTCTTCCACACAACCTCCAGCAACGCCGCGTATCTACTGGCCGGAGCTAGGTCCATGAGAAGCGACTTGTTCTGCAAGCGGAGGCGGCGCAAGCCCAAGCTGTGCCAGAACGTTTGGTTGATGTCGTCATAGCCCACAATGGCGTCGTGGTCCTTGTCAACAGGCAACTTGACACCGTCTCGCACAGTGTACAACTGGTTGCTGAGGATGTCGTAGAGGGGAGTGATGATGTGGTCAAGAAACGGTTTTGGGTGGAGCGAACGGCTGTTCTCGTTGCTTGTGAAGTGGTCAAGGCAGCATTTGAAGATGAAGCACACACACTCGGGCATAAAACGCACGTTGTTGGCTTCGCCCCAGATCAAGAGGTACAACGCCACATGGGTGACGAGCTGCTCAGGGGACAACGCCATCATGCGTGCTCTCCAGCGGCTCTGGGTCAATTCAAACTCCTCCGGGGTGTGTTTCGGTTTTTTCTTCTGCTCTGTTTCGTCGCCGGCGTCCATTTCAGCAGCAAAGTACCACTTGCGGTAGTTGGCGTTCGGCCCGCCAATGTAGTCGGCGTGGATCGAGCGAAGCGACACGCTGGCTCCCAGACGGGACGCTCTCGAGTCGAGCATCGTCATCATGTACGCGTACATGTTGCTGACGTTGTCTGGCTGGAAGTTGAACGTCACCTGCAAGCGGTCGAAGATGTCCTTGATCTCCTCGGCAAAAATCGGGGCGTCGGGCGCCCCAGTCCAGGCGGGGTAGTCCAAGTCCTCGTCATAGGAGTCGCTGGTGTAATTAGCCGAGGGCACGGACGAAAACCGCAGCCTGTGGTTGTTGTTTCCAGAGGAAAAGTACGGGGTGTTGGCGGCGTGGAAGTCGGTGATGTCCAGCTCGGGAAGGGCGCCCGAGGGCAGCGGCGGAGGTAACTCCATCGGCGATTGTGGACACGGATATTGAAAACCACCAGGGAGACGTAGAGGTTTTCGTTTGGAGCTCGTCATGGCCAGGCAAAGGCGGGGGTCTTATAGTCTTGGGATATGTTAGGGCATATTGATTTGGCTGCGAAAAGCGCTGCAGGATAAAGCGCCGGCAGCCACGCCAGGGCAAAGGCTGTGCCGAGGCATCTCCAGGGCGGGCGCACGGGCCGCTCAAATTACGAAGTCTAGAACCGTGGGCTGGTGATTTGGTATTTATTGGTGTGGGTTCGGTGGTTTGGCTATTCGGTGCTTTGGCTATTCGGTGGTTTGGCGTTTGGCGGATCTGGCGTTTGGCGGATCTGGCGTTTGGCGGATCTGGCTACAGTGCGGCGCCAATCGCTGTACGGCGCCTCTCAGTCTGGTCGGGACCCAAACGTCTTCAAAATTATTTCTTTGGGTCCCCCGCTGGCTCGTGCTGGTCGGTCCAGAAGCGGTGGCCGCCAAACCCGTTGTAGGCGATGAGGTTGGGCGAGCCTCTGTTCCTGAAGAGAGACCGCCTGCTGATCTGCCCAGGCAACGCAAGCTTCAACAACTCTCTCTTGACGTTTTTGCTGGGGACCCCCAGGCTCAAGAGGCACGCGGCTAGCCCCGCCACAACCGGCGTGGCCATCGACGTCCCGGAAAGCCGCTGCCACGGCTGTTGGTCGCCGATGTTGAGGCTGCACACATCCACCCCCGGAGCAAAGAGGTCGATGCACCTGCCGTAGTTTGAAAACGAGGCGATGGCTCCGGACTCGTGATCTAGCGCACCGACGGTGATGGCTTTCTCGGCGCTGGCTGGCAGGTGGGTGCAGGCGTCAGAGTTGTCGTTTCCGGCTGCCACCACCATCACCAAGCCTGTTTCGGCGGCGGCGTTAATCACGCTGTTGATGAGCGAGTTGTTTGAGCAGCCGAGCGACAAGTTGGCGACCGCCGGCACCTTTCTCGCCTTCATGTCTCGCACCGCAAACTCCACCGCCTCGATGATGCTGCTGAGCGACCCGGTGCCTCGGCGGTCCAACGCCTTCACAGAGACAATCTCGGCCCTTTTCGCCACTCCGAACGTCTTGGAGCCGACGATTCCGGCCACGTGTGTTCCGTGCCCGCCCAAGTCGCCGAAGCCGTCCCTGATGATGTCCACCTCGCTCGTGACCCGGCCCTGGAACTCCTTGTTGCTGGCGTCCACTCCGGTGTCAATCACATACACCACCACGCCCTGGCCCTGGGCGTCGCTGTCATAGAAATAGCTTGTTTCGATGAAGTTGTCGTGCTCGCTCGAAAGCCTCACAAGGTGCTTTGGAGCCTTGGTCTGCTCTTGGAGCTCGTAAACGTTGAACTTGACGTCTGGCGTTACATCCTCCACGAACGGCGACGCTCGAAGAATCTCCACCAACTCCGCGGAAAACTCCCCCGAGAACCCGACCGAGTCGCCGATCAGAAACATCTTCAGGATGAGCTTCTCCACTTTCTTGCTGGCGCCCTTGGTGAACGAGTTGCCGAGCAAAGCCTCGATTGTGTGGCTCTTTTTGAGCAACACAAGGTGTGTCCCGCTGACGACGCCTGCTAGAACGACAGAAAGCTGTAACGCAATTGCCAAAAGCTGTACTTTCATTGCTGGAGGGTCAGATAATCAAGATGAAAGTGAATGGTGGCCTTGAAGATGAAGACGCTGCCATTTTGTCTGTTTGACTCCACTATGCTATGCGGATACTGGCTGCAAAATGTTCTGAAACAAAGTCCAATACAAACCCCCAGCAGACACTACAAACAGCAGAACATATCTTACTTATATTATTATTATAATCACCCTGCGTGCTGTACTCTGCTGGTCACAACAACAAAACCAGCAGGGAGGCGGCGCCACAGGCTGTATACATTTACCCTTTCACGTCTCAACGTATCGTTCCTTACAACGACTCGAGAAACTTCTGTCTCTCGGCCTCTGGCAAGCTGAGCACAAAGTCCTTGACCGCTCTGGAGGCTGCAGCAGCATCCTTGTGCAAGAGGTGCTGCAACTCTTTTCTGGTCTTCTCCTCGGTCAACTCGCCGATTCTCGCCTGTAATTGGTCGTGGTGGCTCTCAATGTAATTGCTCACGGCCTCATCATCTTCGTAGTCAACAGTAGGCATCCAACTCTTCAATCTGGCAACCTTCTCCAACTTCTTGTTGCTGCCAACAGTCTCGCCGATTCTCTGCAAGAGGTATTCCTCGTTCAAACGACGACGCAAACGCCAGAAGAAGAATCTTCTAGCATCCTTCCATTGGAGCTCCTTGCGGATGACACCCTTGGCCATCATACGGCCGGATCTGTCATGCAAGTCGGCGAACTGAACAGAAATCTGGCTGTAGATTGGCATCAATGCAGATTCACGTGCGCTTAACTCGGCAGACACCTTGCTGTGCTCCTCGGCACTCAATTGAGATGCCAACTTCTTTTTCAACTCGGCGTACTTGGTGTCCAATCTCTCCATGGTTGCAATCAACTTGTCACGTCTGAACTTGATACCAACCATACCTTCAGGCTCCAAAACACCGGCTCTGGAGTCAACATCGGCGTACATCTCCATCATGTCAGAATTGATGGTTGGGTCAACAACTACCCAAGAACCACCTCTCAATTCACCGTGTGGTGGAATGTATGTGAAGATTGGCTGTTTGAAGTCAACCAAGGCATCGACAATGAAGGAACCGTACTTAAGAACCTCATTATACATGTCGCGCTGACCACCAGAAAAACCTCTCCAGTTGGCGAGGATCATCAATGGCAATTGCTCACCATGGTTGAAGTCGTTGATGGCCTGGGCAGTCTTGAAGGCGGAGTTAGGGTACCACACTTGACCAGCCTCTTGCACCATCATCTCGGTGGACTCTGGGTTGGCAGGGTCGGCTGGAATCAAGTTCTCAACGGCTCTGGTCTCAACACCAATGACACCAATTGGGATTCCTCCAAGACGAGCTCTACCAACAACAACACCTCTAGCCCAGCCGGACAAGGTCTCCTGGAAAGAGCCCTTGTCGAACAAACCGGACTCGAAGCCGTCTTCGGTCTCCTTACCAGCGATCATCCATCTGACGTCATATGGCTCGCTCTTAGGAGGGAAGTAGTCAATGTCTCTGTTCCACGAGTCAACAGAGTTCAAAATTGGAATTGGAGCGTCACGCTTAGCGGGGATGTAAGACATCCAGTCCATGATCTTCTCAACACCGGCCAAGTCGTCGCTGGCAGTCATGTGCGAAACACCGTTTTTGTACATGACTTGGGTACCACCCAATTGAAGGTTGGAGGAGTAGACCTCTCTACCCAACAACTTGTTGATGGCAGGGGCACCAGTCAAGATGATTGGTTGACCCTCGATTTGAATGGCTCTTTGACCCAATCTCACCAAGTAAGCACCGATACCAACGGATCTACAGGTGACCAAGGTAATGGTGAAGATGTCCTTGTAAGCTCTGGAGGTAGCACCGGCAATCAAACCGGAGCCCTTAAGACACTCGACACCCAAACCGTTCTCAGCACCGACAATGGAGGTGATAACGAAACGCTCAGAGCCGTTCTCAACGACTCTCTCGGTGACAACAGTCTTCAACTTACCCTTCTGCTCAAGAGCAGCTTGGTCATCGGCGGTCAAGTACAAGTACTTGAAACCCTTGTCAGGCTTACCGTCCTCGTTCCAAGCAACCTTGAAGTGAGGAAGCAACTCCTCGGCAATACCGATTCTGGCACCGGAGTTGGCGGAAAGGTAAACTCTTGGGATACCCAACTTCCTAGCCAATTCGGTACACTTGTTGAAGAACTCATCTTCGTCTGGACCAAACGAACCAATCTTGTGAGTGATGTCGTTGGCCACGACGACAAACAGACGTCCACGTGGGTACTCAGGGGTCTTGGCAATGATCTTGAAACCAACCATACCGATCTTGTTCGAGCCAGGCTCTCTCTCGACGGCGGTCAATCCTCCATTGTCATCTTGGATCAACTCCTGGGAAGAGAAGAAGTCCTTAGGTGGCTTGGAGTCCTTGGCGTGCTTCTTCCACTGAGTAATAGTTGCCTGGCGGAACAACTCCGGGAAGTCGTAGACATAAGTGGTACCCATGTTGTGAGCCTTGTAACGCTTAGGTTGTAAGGACTCCTTGGCTGGGTATGGAGTGGCGATGGATCTCAAGTGCATAGAGCCTGGGGCACCGATGGACTTGAACACCCACTCTCCCTTGGTGTTCTTAATCTCCATGTAGAGCTCGGACTTCACAACATAGCCAGAAACGTTGTTGATGATAGCACGCAATGGGAAAGGTTGGCCAGTGGATTGGTCGATGCAAGAAATACGAATTTCAGCACCGGTCACTCTCAATCTCCACAATCTTCTGCCGAATCTCTCCAAGAACGACTCGAAAGCAGCCTCAACCTCTTCTGGCAACACGTTGAAAACGGTAGAGAAGTTGATGAAGATGTGGTTCAAGTCAGAGTTGGAAGTGTCGATAATCTCCATGGCATCCAAAATATCGGACATCAATCTGTTGGACTCAGCAATTAAGTATTCCTTGATGCTAATCTCGTCGCTAATGACACCGGTTCTGATGATACCTCTAGTGAAGAATCTCTTGTCCGATGGAGAGTTCTTGCCGATGGCCTCGTAGACGTGGATGTTTCTGTTGTCGGTGAAAATTGGCTTGATGTCAAAGTTCTCCAATCTTCCCAACTCCAATTGGAAAGCCAAAGCTGGCTCGATGTGTCTAATGACCTCGTTCTCGGCGTAGTCTGGAGCAGTGAAGGTGTAGTACCTAGGGTAAGTACCAACGTTGTCGGCAACAACGAAAGTGATACGACGGACGGCAGCAGCCTTCAATTCCTCCTTGTTGTCTTGGATGGTCTCGCTGATTCTGGCCAACACCTCGTCTTCACTCTCGACACCCTCGATGCTCGAAACAATGACGTTCACAATGTTGGTGTACTCTGGAGTCTCACCGCCGGTTTGGAAGCTGATAGCGTCTGTTGGCTGAATCTTCTCCAAACCAGCGATGAGCATCTCGTCCATGTCGTCGATGTGTCTAGCAGGTACCAAGACACCAGATCTGCTCTTCTTGTTGGAGTTGTCGGTGACATACGACAAGTCAGAAACAGAAGCGGCTCTGTTCATGGTGTTGGCATCTTCCTTTTTAGCAACAACAGAGTTGTTGCTGACCGAAGGCAATTGGAACTTCCAGTTGATGATTGGCAACTTCTCTTGTTCATGGAAGTCGTAAGAGATGTTCTCCAAAGCGTAAGCTCTGTAAGAACGACGGACGTAAACCTCGGCAGCGGCCATGGCAACCCACTCATCGGCGTTGGTCAAGAATTGAGGCAAGACGTCAAAGACAGTGTGCTTCGAGTCCACAACCTCGCGGATGATGTCCAAGCTTGGCGAGCTGTACTTGGCGTACACCTCACCGTAAGCGGTTTGCATAACAGAGGATCTCAAGATGTGCTCCAACTGGTCTGATCTCTCCTTGATAGATGGCAAGGAGCACTGGATCAAGATCTCTCTGGCCTTCAAGGCAACCTTAGCAGTACCTCTGGACTCCAACTCAACGACCTTTCTCAAGGCCTCGCGGATTGGAGAAGCAACGGTAGCGGACTGCTGCAAGATTGGTTGGTACTCCTCGGCGATAGCCAAAATGAGGTTGTTCTTGGCAGACACCTTTGAGTGCGACAAGGCGATGGACATAACTTTCTCCAAGTCAGACTTGTTGGCGTCTCTGAGTCTCAAAATGACGTCTTCCTCGCGAGAGTTGGCGCCAGAAAACTCCTTCTCAACTTCGTAGTACTGCTCAAGCAAGCTGGCCATGAATCTGTACTCGTACTCAACCAAACCACCGGTGAACTTGGTAGCAACGGTAACCAAAGGCTCAACAACAGCACCGAAAAGAGCGTCAGTAGACTCCTTCTCCGCCTTGCTGATGAGCTTCAAGACCTGCTTGGCTGGGAACTCGCCATTTCTCGCCTGAGACTTTTCGATCAAAGACGACAAAGCCTCATCCAACTTTGGTGGCAATCTAGAGTGCAAAGCAGAGGCGTGCAAGTTCCACTCAGAGTAAGGCAAGTCCTTGTCCTTCAAGGTCTCAATGACGCTCTTGAGGGAAGAGTTCATGATGACCTGGTTGTCGAAACCGGCCAAAATGTTTTGCAAAATGGCGGAGTAGACGTTGAACTTGTGGATTGGCTTGGAACCTTGGATGGTTGGATCACCCATTTCAGGCAAAGTGCCCTCAAATGGCAAAGCGTGCTTGACCTTGGATGGGTCATCCAAAGCCAAAATAGCCAAGATGTCACCAGCGTTAACAGTGGAACCTGGTTGTCTGATGGTTTGAACGATACCGTTCTCTTGAGCAACCAAAGGCATGCACATTTTCATGACTTCGACTTCGGCATATGGCTGACCAGCAGTGACGTGCTCACCGCTCTCGACCAAGTACTTGACCAACTTACCAGGGGAAGGAGTTCTCAATTGAGTTGGGTCGTTCTCAATTTCCAACAAGCAGGTCTTTCCGTCAACGGACAATCTAGTGGCAGAAGGCTCCTCCTTCCAGTAGATAGCATGAGACTTGCCGTCAATGGAGCACAAGAGACCACCGTCGGACAAAGAGCGGATGCTGACGACAGCTCTGGTACCGTTCAAGAACAAGGTGTAAGTCTCGTTCGACGACTTGGTAGCGGTGAACTTGTACTTTTGGCCCTCGTAGATGAACTCAATTGGGAACAAAGTTCTCAACATAGACTTGCTTGGGACTTGACCTCTTTCCAAGGACGAAGAGTACTCGGCTTTGTCCTCGCTGGACAAGATGTGAGCCTTGGTGGCAGCACCACACAAGACTGCGAGGATTGGGTCTGGTCTCTCGGCAGTCAACTTCTTGGTGATCAACTCATCCAACCATCCGGTGGTTATGGTGTTATCCTCGAAGTCTGGAGTCTCCAACAACTTGATCAAATACTCGACGGTGGTTCTGAAGTCACCTCTAATGGACAATTCCTTCAAGGCAACGACCATGTGTTTTCTGGAAGCTTGACGGTTCTCACCAAAGGCGAAGATGTGACCGAACTGAGAGTCGGAAAAGGAATGGATGGAGGATTGGTTGCTGACAGAGAAGTAACCCCAAACGTTCGAGGAAGATCTGAAGTTCAAGTCGTGCAAGTTACCACCAGAAGGCTTGAAACCTTCACTTGGGTCCTCAGAAGTGATACGACAGGCGGTACAGTGACCCTTGGGCGTAGGGCGACGCTGGGTAGACAAAGACTTCTCATCCTTGAACTCAAAGTCGATCTCAGTGGAAGTGTGAGGGTCGACACCGTACAAGGTTCTGATGTCTCTGATTCTGTGCATAGGGATACCCATCGCGATTTGCAATTGGGCGGCAGGCAAGTTAACACCGGTGACCATTTCGGTGGTTGGATGCTCAACCTGCAATCTTGGGTTCAACTCTAAGAAGTAGAACTTGTCCTCGGCGTAGGAGTAAAGGTACTCAACGGTACCGGCGGAGACGTAACCGACCAACTTACCCAATCTAACGGCAGCGGCTTCCATGGCACGGAAGGTGTCCTTGTTGGCGATGGTGACAGGAGCCTCCTCGATAATCTTCTGATGTCTTCTCTGAACAGAACAGTCTCTGCCAAACAAAGAGATGTTGGTACCGTACTGGTCAGCCAACAATTGGACCTCCAAGTGTCTGGCATCACCAGCCAACTTCATGATGAAGATGGGAGAGCCGGGGATTTCGTTGGCAGCCTGATTGTACAAGGTGACGAAGTTCTTCTCGTCCTCGACCTTTCTGATACCCTTACCACCACCACCTTCGGAGGCCTTGATCATGACTGGGAAGCCGATTTTCTTTGCTTTCTCCAAGCCGTCCTCGGGACCAGTACAACAACCTTGGGCGTAGACCTCTTCAGAGACCGAGACCAAGTTAGTTTGTGGGTCGACCTCGACCTGGTCGACACCGGTACCGGACCATGGGATACATGGCACGTCTGCATGTTGGGCGACGATGGTGGAGGAGATCTTGTCACCCAAGGATCTCATGGCGGAGCCAGGAGGACCGATGAAGACGATTTTCTTTGGGGAAGCAGCCAACATCTCGGGCAAGATCGGGTTTTCGGAGGCGTGGCCCCAACCGGCCCAGACGGCGTGGACGTTTGTTCTCTCTGCGATTTCGACAATCAACTCGACGTTGGCGTAGTTGTTGTTGTTTGTTCCACCAGGAACCTCGACGCACTGGTCGGCCATACGGATGTACTCGGCGTTGGCAGCCAAGTCCTCTGGGGTGGCCATGACTGTGAATTGGATGGCTCTCTCATCGCCAAAGGTCTCGTAGGCCCATTTTCTGACGGATCTGATTTCCTTGACGGCGGCGATACCGTTGTTGGCGATCAAGACCTTGGAGATCACGGTGTGACCCTCGCTGTTCTTGACAAAGTCGGTGACGGAGGAGGGCTCTGCGGTTTCGACCGAGTTTAAGCCGCGAAAGTGCAGAGGCACTTTCAGATGGAGGTCAGCGTAGTTTGTTTCCGGCATTGTGGGGCGGAGGAGGTTCTTTACTGAGGATAGTATCTTGGCAAAGGGGGCGCTGGCGGCTAATGTGGAGCTGTACCTTGCAGGGAAACGGCTCTTATGGATGGGAGCTTTGCGGAGGGGAGTATGTACAAAAAAACTGGCACAGGATGCACGGTTCAAGATTCTATAAGCGGAGTTAGTAGGCCGTAGAGAGGAGTAGGCGGGGGGCCGCATGCGCTATGAGCGGCGATTGAGGGTGTTGGCGTTTGGGTTTAGCGATTGGGATTGGCGTTTGGGATTGGCGTTTGGGATTGGCGTTTGGGATTGGCGTTTGGCGTTTTGGTTTTGGCGAGTACAAAAGGGCCCTGAGATCCGAGGGCGGGTGTCGATGGTGGAGGTTAGGTTTTGGGTCGAGACAGGGTGCGATCCGAGGGCAGCTGCGACGCAGGCAGGAGCGCCGGGCGAGTTCCGAGGGCAGGGTTTTGGGTCGAGTGATGGCCCAAAGAGGGACGAAAGCGCCGAGAAAGGGAGATGAAATCGCAAAGAACGGCAGAAGAAAGCAGTGCAAGGGAAGCCAAGCAAGTCAATTGAGTGTTCTGGAGCAATTGGAAGCAGCGGAAGGAGCGGCAGACGCGTGGAGGCAGCAGCGAGGTATTGGGCGGATCAGGCGAGGAGAAGAGAGAGGCTAGGACGACCGAAGCGAATAGGAGAAGCCAAAAAAAAGGCCATAAGGGGTAAAAAGGAGACCATAGGCATAAGGAGGCAAAGCGGGGGCATTAGGGGGCATTCACCCAGAAGAAACCAGGTCCTCAATCATCAAAATCAAACATACCGATGGAGAATGGCTACAGCGGAAGTGAAAGGCTAAGCGGGAACAAGACAGCGGGTGATGTTGTTGTTGCTGTAATTGCTCGAGCGGGTGTTGTTGTTGCAGCACAATCAAGTCGGTGGGAACCACGGGGCGAACGGAACGGGGAGTTAGAAAATAGCAAAAGCCGTTGGAAAGAAGAGGTTGGCCAAGTCTTATAAAGCGAGTTCGCAGCCCAGCAGGCGCGGGCCGGGCGTCCTGCATGCGGCGGGGCCGATCAAAAGCGCCTCCGGTGGGCCCCAACATTGCAAAAAGTTGGCCCAAAAGTGACTTTGGCGCGGCCCTAACACGCTGCATTGTTCTTGACGTAAGAGCCAGGGGCCGTTTGGGTCGGAGCTGGTGCTTGATTCAGAGGTACAGGTTCAAAAAGAGGCGAAAAGAAGAAAAGAGGAAATTGAAGACATTGGTAAAGCATTGTAGGATTGGTGTAGGATTGCTTTGCACTTTAGCTACAAATGGTGGGAGCGTTGTTCTGACTTTCTCTCACTCTGGCTGTCTCACTCTGACTTTTTCACTCTGACTTTCTCATTATGGCCACTCTCTGACTTTCTCACTCTGGCCACTCTCTCTCCTTCTGTTTTGTCTCGCTCGGTCTTTTTCTATCTTTTTCTGTCTCTCTCTTTCTGTCTCTTTCTGTCTCTTTCTGCCTGTCTTTTTCTGCCTCCTTCTGCCTCTTTTCCTCACTCTTTCTGCCTCTTTTCCTCTCTCTTTCTGCCTCCTTCTGCCTCTCTGCCTGTCTCAGTCTCACTCTGGCTCCGGCTTTGGCGGGGCGGCCGCACTGGCCCCGATTTTGCAGCTCACGGTGCGGCACTGGCCACGGCACCGCCAGCAACGATGCCAAAGAAGATCGCCGATTGTCTTTGAGAATTGTGCGTTGTTGGGATGGGGAGATTTGATCGAAGTATGGCCCACTTCTTCTGTCTCTCTCCCTCAGTCTCTTCCTCTCTCTCTCTCTCTCTCTTTCTCTCCAACCTCATTCATTT